>JBBIGC010000152.1:13009458-13023850 GCA_037576955.1 Lepidarchus adonis | reverse complement strand
ACAACAACCAAGCTAACGACAGGCCCTACAACAACCAAGCTAACAACAGGCCATACAACAACCAAGCTAACAACAGGCCATACAACAACCAAGCTAACAACAGGCCCTACAGCAACCAAGCTAACAACAGGCCCTACAGCAACCAAGCTAACAACAGGCCCTACAACAACCAAGCTAACAACAGGCCCTACAACAACCAAGCTAACAACAGGCCCTACAACAACCAAGCTAACAACAGGCCGTACAACAAACAAAGTTAAAAACAGACTCTTTAATAACCAAGCTAAAAAGCTTAAATCTCTAAACACAAACAAGGAGGAAGTGAAGAGGTTGCAGGTACAACAGAGAGAAGATAAATGTAATAGGAGGACATATTATGACTGAACACTGACATCATTCTAAACATCATATACGGTTATGAATATCTGCTTTTCCCCCTAAACAGCAGTTCATGTTTCTATCTGCTTAAGAGGCTAATTCTTTTACAACATTAATATAATAAAACCTTATAGACAATGTGTTTTTATGTCAATTCCACTTTTGATTTGTTGACCAATTGCCATATATAAATAGCGCCACCTTGGCTACTCAAGCTAAAACCAGGCCCTACAACAACCAGGAGGAGAAAGGTCAGAAAAATCCTTCTCTGGCAATAAGGTAACAAGCCACAGGGGTGAGGAATAAAGACGCTGAAGGGGAACAGGCTGTGAATGGAGGGCAGCTGTTCTCCGGACAGATGGGACGACACAAGGGCCACCTGTTCCAGGACACACCAAAGAAAGTGGTCGAAGAGCGGGACACACACAGAGAGAGAGAAAGAGAGAGAGAGAGACAGACAGAGAGAGAGAGAGAGACAGACAGAGAGAGAGAGAAAGAGACAGAGAGAGACAGAGAGAGAGAGAGACAGAGAGAGACAGAGAGAGAGAGAGAGAGAGAGAGAGAGAAGGGATTCAGAGATTACTAATGCCAGTTCCTGTCTCTTCAGATGACTGACAGCAGATGAGAAAGACTTTAGCATTACCCACTGAAGATCACAGCAATAACACATTCACAATCCTAAGGTTCTCCCCTACCTGCATTTCAGCACTGGCGGCTTTATCCTTACGTTACAGACATGGCCAGAATCCCATCTCCCGCTAATAAAATTCAGTTTTTACACTTGCCAAAGAACTGCAAGCCCAACACTTCGATATGCTAGTTCAAAGACTGGTGTTTCTATGGTCACAGAACTGGTAAATCTGGGGTCACAAATGCGCATGATATGCCTCATCATAAATAAAATGTACATGTCCCGGATCAAGGACGAAACAGATTTACTCAGGAAACATGCGTCATATCACCTGATTGACTCTCCAAACTGCTGAGTCATCCAGACTCTGCGGCACTAGTGCCACTGTCCTGAGTCCATATATGGTGCTTTTCCACTGCACTGGTGCCGGTTACGTTACAGGCTGGTTTGCAATTTTGGAACCGGTCATGAGCTTTTCCACTACAAAAAAGATTTTGCGGTTCCGCAATTTGGGCTCGGAACCAGCACCAACGTTATCCCGGTTCTGGGGCCGGGAACCTGTAATGTCATCGGGTGTGGGCGGGCATTTGAGCTAACGCTAGTCTGTGACTAGAAAAAGTGAAAACCAGGCGAATAGGCTAGAAGTGATTAGAAATCTCACCTGTCGTCTTGTTATTGACAAAGATGGAGAAAAAGTTGACCAGTGCAGTGGAAAAGGGGGAACAGACTCCTGACAAAATGAAGTCTGTGTGCTCAGACTTTAACCCCCCTTTTTGAATGTCTCTCTCTCTTGGATCCCACCAACAGGACAATTTTACCTTCCACAAAACTTTTAACTTGTGACTGTATTTTTTTTCTCCGTCTAATATAACCTTTGAAAACTAGTTTGTTGACCTGATCTCTCCTTGAAGAACTCGACACTTCACTCAAAAAACAATCAGACTAACGTTCACTCAGGCTAAAAAGATCAACTCTAAACACAAACCAATGGGAAGTGAAGGGGTTGCGGGTGGAGATGATAAATGTAATGATGCCACATTATGAATGAACAGAATATACACTTATGAACAGAGCAGTTTCACGTTGTTTCCCCCCCAAAATAGCAGTTCATTAATATAATTAAACCTTATAGACAATGTAAAGCAGTTTTTAGTCCACATTGCTGCAGCCATATATAAATAGCGCCATCTTGGTTCCTCAAGCTATAAACAGGCCTATGAGGGACAGGGACACTTCAAGGCATTAGCCTAAAAGCTAAAACCGACTCTGATCTCAAAAGGCCAAGCTGTTGAGTTGTGAGTGTTGAGCTGTGAGTTTTGCTTGATGACAGTTTCAAAGAAATAAATTCTGAGCAAATTCTGGTAACTACAGCTTCTATCGGGGAATCATCAAACCAACACAGCTCAGACAAAACATGCTGGCAGCGTTCAACAGCAGGGTTTCAACAAGTAAAGTAAGCTCAATTTTATAAATAAATAAAATTTTAGACCCATTTCACATCCATACTGAATAATAATTAAAGTAAATAATTAAAAAAAATAAATAATTAATTAATAAAAGCAATTACATTTATTCTGATGCTTTATACACAACGTTCTCTACAAAACTTTGCAACATTAGATGTCTCTTAATTTAACTTTACTTGATCTCTACATTTTGATGATGGAAAAACTCACATCACATCACATGCTGGCTAGTAAATTCTATAAATACACATTTCCCCCGCTAACGTTTCAAAACATACATAAAATAATAAATGCATAAAGGGGATCAGATTCATAATCCAACCCATGTTTAAGACATGTCAAAAAGACATTTTAAAGTCTAAAATTAGGATTATTACCAGAACTGTGGAAACCACAATCAATATTAAAAATACAGATTTCAGCTGGAACAGGAACGCAGCTACAGTGGATGGAGGGATGGAGGGATGGAGGGTGAATAGGCTGAATTGTGGCCGTGCCCTTCATGATCAGACGTCCAGGGGGAGAGCAGACGGCTGCAGACCCATGGAGGATTGGAGCATTTTATATTAACTAAGCTTGAAATATTAGCTTCCATGAAATTTATGAGGGACACACATCTCCCCAGTGATTTGTCAATTAATTAAACCAGATTTAAAGTGAAGCGGAGAGTAATGTCCGTCTCTCCTCATTTTTCTTCATGCCAAGTAGACACAGCCTCCTCAAATGAGTTCCATCAAATCAAACACTTACAAAAACAGTGATCGACACCAAACGTGAACGAACACACACACACACGCATTTGATACCAATGATTGTGGTTTATGTGCATCACTTTGTACACATGCTTTTTTCCCAGCAGCCAAAAGCCTCAAGTAAATAATAAAACACTAAAAAACGACATACGAGGGGGTTCCGTTCCGAAGTGTATTAGGTTTTCATGTTTTATTATGTACTTGATGCTTTTGGCTGCTGGAAAAACAGCATGTGCACAACGTGATGCACATAAACCATCATCATCGGTATCAAATGCTTAAAAACACCGTGAATGACACCAAACATGTGAATGAACACACACGGCAAAAGCAAAGTGAAACAAATCGTGTGTGAGTTTGGTTACAACGATGCCCTTTATTTTTTATGGTTTGAAAATGAAAGTGAAAGTAAATATAATAAAATGTTCAGAAAAGGGCTAAACAGAGCCTCAGGTGGGTGAATGTCTCCCTCTGGAGCCCAGTTGTAAGTCGAATTGTGACATAACATACGCGTCTACGTGTGTAATTCCCTGCGGTTATTCCTCTGTCAGTCCACTAGAGGGAGACATTCTCCCACCTGAGGCTCTGTTTAGCCCTTTGAGGGTTTTAGTATATTCACTTTCACACATAGAAAAACGGGGTTTGGGGCAGCGTCGCAACCAAAAACCATCGTCAAGTGCGGAGCAAGTCAAAGAAGCAAAATTCTCTCGGCTATTAGCATCCCAATGTCTCATCCAAGATGGGAAGCAGTGAAATATGACTGCATGGGTCAACCAGCATATGATGGAGCACCATCACCACTAGGTACAGGACTAGATCTGGTCTCCATTTACAACAGCTACAAATTAAACCATAAGTCAAGACTTCACAGGGAAGGATTTTGATTAACATACATAGAAGAACATTTTGAAGCCTTTACTATTGTGGCAAATTTTTGCACGCTTGGAATGCCAAGTGGTAGTGTCATCATTTTGTGGGACAGACATTTACATTGCAGATCAAATTACAAAGGAGCACTTTTTTTGCCACAGAGGAAACCAGTGGTCAGCAATCAGTTGACAGATTTGCTTGACTCGCCACTTTACAGTCCTGCTCTTTTTACCATCGCATATTTTACATTCACGAACAGCACAGTGGGTCTACTGCACTGCATCAATCAGCCTAATAGAGGACATTCAAAAGTATCTGAGGACATGGTCTTTAAAAAGGATTACATCAATAATTTTCTACGTAAATATATTTCTAAAGGTGCTAGAGACATGAAATTCTCACCAGATGTCGGTAACAACCATGCAATCCACACAGGCAAAGAAATCAAATCATAGACGTCCATACATTAAGTTATGTGGCATAAAATGGAATGAAACGGGGAAATGTATTTCATAATTCATACAAAAGCTTTTGTTGATGAAGCTTCAAGACGCCTCCTGTATGGAGAAACTAGCCGCTGCATTGCTCAGGTGTGATTTTGGCTCATTCTCCCACACCTGAAGGTTCTACAGGACTTCTGTGCTTTATTTCTTTCCATAGATTTTCTACAGGATTCAGGTCAGGTGATTGGCTGGGCAATTCTAGCCGCTTCATTTCCTTTCTCTGAAACCCGTGGAGAGTTTCCTTGGTGTGTTTGGATCATTGTCTTGCTGAAACGTCCACCCGTGTTTCTTCATCCCAGTAGATACAGCAGATTTTTTATCAAGAACATCTCTGTACATTTTTCCACTCGTCCTACCTTCAATTATATGGAGCGTTCCAGTGCCGTATGCTAAACAGCTCCACACCATGATGTTCCCTCCTCCAAACTTTATATTTGGTTGGTGTTGTTGGGGTGATATGCAGAGTCTTTTGACCTCCAAACATGGTGGGTATCATGGCATCCAAATAGTTCAGTTTTGGACTCATCTGGCCAAACTATCTTCTCCCAGTATTTCAGAGACTTCTCTAAATGTTAGTCAGCAAACTTTAAACAAGCTTCAACATGTTTTTTTCTTCAGTAATGGAGTCTTGGGAGTTCAGTGCATTACTTCTAGTTTTCTTTCTGCTAATTCCAGATCTTTCTAAAGCTTAATTTGCACTGAATTGCAGGATTGCTTTCTAATTACTGATAGATTTCGGCTTGTGTTGTGACTTTCCATGCCTTTTTACACCTTCCTTTCTTAATGTGTTCAATGCTTTTTCCCCTGTGTCATTCTATTTTATTGCACATAATGTATGGACATCTATGGTTTGACTCCTGATTTGCATGTGTGGATTGGGTGGTTAGTTACCGACATCTGGTGCGAATGTCAATTGCACCTTTAGAAATATATTTATTTAGAAAATGACAGACTTCTTAAATACGTCTTTTACTCGCTGTAAATTTAGATCATCCTGAGCTTGAAACAAGTCATCCATAACCATGTGTACAAATTTCATCGCTTCGAGAATGATGGTCCTCCCTCTCCCCCCACCACTCACTTAGCATACGTCAGTGTGGGTGTTCATTAGCTGACGTAATGGTTAGCATTCTCTTCCAGGCATCTTCAGCTGCACAATGACATGTTAGTCATGATCCTTGAACATGGTTTTGTGTTTAAATGTAAGCAAGCAATGATATTTAAATAAATGTAATATATTTAATGAAGAAAAAAGATATTCATGCCTAAAATTCACAGTGAGAGAAGGAGGCAGCTTACAGCCCACATGTCAAGATGTTAAATGTATTTATAACATCTGGTCGTCTCCCAAGAACTAAAAAAGCCATCAGTTCAGAGTAGCACTTAATGGTTAATGATCAAAATCAATCTTAACTACTTCCTATATGATTGTGTCTGGTTTTAGGTGAGGATGTATAAATACACAGAGTGTGTAAACTAGCAGAACAGTAACTTTATCCTGTGTTCAAGCTTCAAATGTCAGTGGTCAACTTGGTAAAAGAACATTTAAGGTTTAAAATCACATTCAAGAAATATTGATGCATAAGCACATACTAAAAGGAAATTTTTTCACTGCAGAATTTAAACGTATGTTTTGCCAAGTCATTTGGCATTCCTGCAGCACTGACTGGCACAGTTCATACAGGAATCGGCATTGATGGTCAGCGTTAAAGACCAAAACAACCTGGAAGTCCCTGGTGGAAAAAGTGTGCACTCTCAGTCACACTAATTTGTTCTGAGCTCTACAGACAGTTCCCACTGTTTTTTGGAGGACACAGCCTTTTGTAGGGTCTGTGCTGTTCCCCATCACGTTCTCGCTCCAGTCCTGCTCTCCTTTATCCACTCAAGGTCTGGGTCAGTGCACAGAATGGTCACAAAAGCCACGGTTTTCTCAGTCAGGAAAGGTTTTGAAGCCAGTTTCAAATGATCCACTTTCAGGGTCCAACTCCATTGTTGCAGAGACAAAAGGGAGATGTTTATTCAGAAGAGTTTATTATCTAGGGCACTGGGGGCTCCACAAGGAATGCTGTCTCACTGCCTCGCTAACTTCAAAGAGCAGATGCTTTACATCCATGCCCTCCCCACCCAAACACCAATCATAAATCCATCCTAGAATTGGGATTCCTTTTCATTGGTGTTGCCTCGGTAACATCGTGAGAGCGGAGAACAACGTGGTATTGGCATCGTGGATTTAAATGCCCAAATTCCCATGGCATCCCAAAAGACTTTCACATCATCTGTTGGATTTAAAGAGAATGGTGCAAACGCGAGGGCCGTGTGTTGTGATCATGGTACGAGGTGGCGTAATTATCCGTATCCGCCTTCGTTCTGCACAACGCCAGCCCCACGCACTGCCCTTAAGCTCCTTAGCGATGAGCACTCGGGCATTTCAAATGCATCCTTCTATAGCGACAGCAGCCTGAAGGGAGACGACTGCTAGGCGGCGAGTCCAGCTGCGGTCGCATCTTGGTGAATTTGGAGGGAAAGGAGGAGGGAGGAAGGTGGGAAGGCAGCAGTACATCTACTGTTTTCACATCCGCTGCTGTTTATGCCGCCTGTGAGCGGGCAAAGGGAGGCTTGCCAGCACCCTCGATGGTGCGCACCCACACTCATCCTCGTTTGCGGATGCAGCTGAAATGCAAAGCAAGAGGCCTCATTGAGTGAAAATCGATCTCCACACGTCCTCTCTGGCAGCTTCACCATAGGAACTGTAGTAGCCAACCAAGCCCAGGGTAATGCCAGCCCATGGCGCAGAAGCTAGAAGTGCCAGCTCAAAGGGGTTAACAGCTTGCATGGTTGCAAACAGAAGAAAATGAGCTCGAGAAAGGAAGGGGGCGGTTCTTTTAAGGGGGCGGGGCTGAACGCCTGCTGGTTATTCCCTGAGCTGGTGCACGTCTGCTGACACATGTGTTTCACGCTTGGGAAAAGAAGAACGGTGTTCTCAGTGTTGTTTGAGTCACACAGGAGCAACGCATCATTTTTCCTTCCTGGAAGTGATGAGTCACAGACTCCTTTAGTGATGAGGAAAAAACCTCCACATTGGGGGTGGGGTTGGGGAGCACAGCACCACACCTGCAAGGGTACGTGACCCGAAGCTATAAGGGGCTCTGACCCTTCGCGTATCAGACCCCTATCAGCGCTGCTTCCATGTCACATCCCTGCAATCTTCCTGCCCCATGATCCACATGGCCTGACCAACACAGATCACTGCTGGATAATCCCATTGCAAATTCACGTGCACATCTGTCCCACAGCAGCAGCACTGGGGCAGCACAGCAACAGCACATGTTCTAGCAGCTTTGCTACCCTCGGGGACAGAGCGGCACTGCTCACGTGACGCAAACAAGACATTCTCTTCTGAAAACAGAGATTTACTCGAAAGGAGGAAGATTAAATACGCCTGTTCGCAAAGGTGGAACAAAGCCGCCATCGTCAGCTACTGTTCCTACAAGCGAAAGGTGGAAATATGGCAGCAGTGACCAGCGCAGCATCATCCCGGACATCAACTGCCACAATCGCATTCATTATCTCCCGCATCTGATGCATCATGACAGCTTTCCACGTATCAAACCCAATTCCATTCTTTTACACAGCTGTAGAGGCAGGATTAATAGCTTGGACATGCGAGGCCTGTGATCTGTCCGATTGGAATTTGGCAAGTGGTGGTTTTTATTGAACGTTATTTATACGGACGCAGATGATCGCGCCACTGAATTTGAATGAGAAGGTGTCCCAGACGTGTGGCATTATTTTTTGGCGGCGAATAAAGTCCGTTGCCATGGGAACGAGTTTTGTCATTCAGATTCGTGGTTTCATATCACGCCACCATTAGCGCAGTTAGCAAAGATGGGCGTCGGTTTCAATAGTTTATATTTTCGGCGAACCACTAAAAGTTACCACATTCCGAAGAACTATTTTTTCCACAAAGCTCCTTCCTTCGCTCATGCATGAAAATGTAATAACATCGGGTTAATATAAATACTTTGAAAAGGGCTTTTTTATCGGATCTGTATAATAAGTTGGATAACGTATTGTGAGACGGCCATTACAGGAGATTTTTATTCATCCCGTCGGGATTTATTTTCCCGCTAATGGCCGTCTCACAATACATTAACCATTGCGTACGTGCCATCACATTTTTTTAACTACTATCCATGCAACATTACCAAGCAGCAGATGCAGTGCTGCTCTACAGGACAGGCTAAAAAAAGAGAAGGAGAATGCACATTCACATTTTGTACATTTATTATTGTGTAGGATAATAAAGAGCATCATTTTCTTCACTTCTGCAAACCTCGGCAAAACGATGACAGTAGAAATTTGTTTAACAATCGTTTAATGTCTAAAGTGAGTAAAGTATCTGACCACTGTTGGGGCAAATATGAATCCTGTTCAGTCAGCTGCACTTTTACAGATGTGCCACAGCTCCAGGGTGTAGTGTGTTATTAGCGCTGAGGCAATAGCGGATTAGTTTCTACAGCAGCTTGGTGTTGAAGTATTGATCATTCTAGAGCCACCAACTCCTGCATGTCCTCATATGCCCAAATTAGCACCTCCGCCCAGGCTGCCACTGCCACCGCCTGCGATTAAAAGTTATTATTCTGGTGTTTTTTCGAATTCTATCAATACAGTCAGTACAAAGAGCGGTGCCACCATTCTGCCCAACCTCAGTCAACATAACTAAAATGACAGTTGTACATCTACAGAGTTATACTTCTTGCACTGTGGTCTGTCTGGTGAGTAATGAATGGTTTCTTTCTCTACAGTAACAATAGAAAGCATATCTCCTGCCCCTGCAGTGCGCTGTAATCTGTCCGAATGAACTTGTGCATTATATGAACATTCCAGATCACTCGTTTCAAACACACCCACTTTCTTCCACATTTCTGTAACCAAATTAAAACCTAGAAAGAAAAACGCTCAAGTACATAAAACAGAATGGTGTCCCATTCCAGCATTTAGTGCAGGATCTGTAGTTTAAAGAAAAAATGTCATGAATGTGTAGGAACAATGTATAAGAAATTAAGAAATGGTGGTGAAGTACATAAGGAAACGCTTGCATCACTCTGAGCAATTGCATGTCAAGCCATTTTGCACCCGAACAATAAACCTGGGGTGCCCACACTTTTTTTTTTATTAGCTTGCAAGTTAATAAAAATGCAACAAAATTTTTTTATAGATAGAGAGAGAGAGATATACAGAGACAGAGAGACAGAGAGACAGAGAGACAGATAGATAGATAGATAGATAGATAGATAGATAGATAGATAGATAGATAGATAGATAGATAGATAGATAGATAAGAGTAAGAGCCAGTGGATGAGAATTTGTAGCAAACACCGGTAGGAAATGGTAGTTCCCACTGAGTTTACCGACCAGGAGTGGAAGGCAAACTTCCGTATGTGACGAAGGTCCATCCAATCTCTCCACAATATTTAATTATTTTAATGTGTGTGTGCAATAAAAACGTAGATTCAGCTACTGACCAGTTTTTGGTTTTAAGTACAGGGCCACTCATTTTTGCTGACTGCTGCTCCTGAGGTAAATGCAACGTGGCTAGCGTGTAGCGAGCAGCCGCGAGCCCATGCGCATGCGCGGAAAGATGGCGAGCATTCTAGTAATGGTTTTATCTGTTTACATGAGCAGTTTCCTCGATCGAACGGATTAAAAGAAAGGTCTAAACCACCTCTTGTAATCGGTTTGAAAATGTAATCGATTCAGTGGAATCCGATTACATGAACCGTTTACATGGGACATTTTTAATCGGTTTGTGTATTTAATCGTACTAAAAGGGAAAAAAAGTGTCCATGTGGGGCTAGTGTCATACTTTTTAATGAACAGTCCAATTTAGATTTTTTACTTGGTGCAGATCCCCCACTCATTTTTACACCCTTTCTTTAGAAGTAACTTTCTTAACAGGAAGTCACTAACCAGGTGACTTGTTGGCTGGAGTTTAGCAGTAGCTCGTGCGATGACCGAGCATGTGCAGTGACACCTGTAACAAAAGACGAGATGTCAGACTGGCTGTACTGTATGTCAATCAACTGCTAAACGCCACAGTGGGGATGGATGATTGGCAAACTCCCTTTTTGAATGAAATGTGATCTACCCCACACTTCCTGTACTGTAGTGTTTTCTGTGGCTCGTGGTTCACTCGTTTTCACGTTGCAGCCTCATATACATGGTCAACTAGTGATCAACTTGCACACCTTTGCGAATGACCAGGAGCCTCCCTAAAATAAAAACAGATTTATAGAGACCACAACAGAAAAGACAATAAGCGCACAATAAACAAAGCAAATGAAATAAACCATGGCAGCTAAACGTTAGCTTCCTCTTCTGGACGACTGAATTCCTGTGCTGTGCAGTCAGCAACACGCCATGGAAGAATGATGGTATTGGAGAGAAGTGTGCCAGGCAATGCTGCGATACAGGGGTCATAAACTGCTCATGCCTTTAAGGTAATCACAACTTATCAGCTGAACAAACCCATTTTAATCACCGACTCCCCTCAACATCTCGCCGAACGGTCATGATCTCATCCGTCCTCCACATCCCAAGAACAGGAATCTCAAGACTTCACGTACAAGTGTCAATAGAAAAACACACGCGAGGCCAGTGCATTTAACCCAAGAAACATTATCAGCCACAGAACAAAAGGAATCAGACAAAAGTCAAAATTTGACTGGGCAACATCCTCAATAGCACTATTTTTAAAAGTTTTTTCCCCTTGTATCCTCTACCCAAAAATATACTTAAAATCTTCGAGATTACGCATATTTTCAAACATGTTGTGCCTTCATACAAACATCTTACCAGAAATTATTACACAGCATTTTAATGTTATGCTCTCTCTCTTCTTTGGGTTTGTTAATGAAATGTGTTGCAGATCAGGCTACACATTCAATTGAAAAAAGCTTCAGAAAAGTAAAAATAGAATCAAAGCATTTAAATGATACAGACCCGACCTGCTAATGTGAAAAAACACTTAAACACATCCATTACATTAAGTCTATAGCAGAATTACTACAGGCACTGCTTTAAAATGACAGGGTTATTAACTGAGGCCAGTAAACCTTCAGTAAAATGCATTTTACTGGAGATTTTCATACCATTCTGAGTATTATTGTAGTAGTTTCATGTGTGATTAACAGTGGAGGATCTTCTGTGCATAAACATGCTTTCATCCATTAGTCACTGCCTTCTCATGCAACAGACTTCAATTCAACAGCGAATGTTCTGTGGAACGATACTGATTCACAAATACTTTCTGCGACAAGAAGTTGACCAAAAACATTGTTCTGTTGGTGGGGTCAGTTTCTCATGTTTTCCTCAGTTGGGTTTAAAATTAGAATCAGAGAAGACCAAGTCATAAGATTTACGTTATTTTCGTGCTTCACAAGTCTTGTAAAACCAAACCCACAAAGAAGTGTTGCAAAACCTAAAGCATGACTGTTAAAGTCCAGAACCTTGCTTAGGCCATTAAACCACTTTTACACAATTCGCAATTTTTCACACTGCGGCTTTGCTTCTTAGATCAATTGATTTAAGTGTTCAGACTTCAAGTAACAAAGTGACACACACAAAAAATGTCTTTAAAATACTCTTTAAAAGACCAGAGAATAAGAATAAGACCATGTTCTTGCCACTGCAGCTATTGGACATGAAGACAGAGTAACCATAACGGCTGCAGAGACTCATATATAATACAGGGGGTTCTCGATTTATGTAGGGATTACGTCCCACCGTGTGTGACGCAAACTTGTGTAAATAAGCACCAACGTGTGTAATGCCATCAGGCCATTCCTCTGTCAGTCCACCAGAGGGAGACATTCACCCACCTGAGGCTCTTTCAGGCCTGTTCTGAGTTTTCATGCTCTACTTTCACACAGTCATTTTTTAAGCGCGATGTAACCACGAAACTCCGTATGTGTCAAGTCTGACATAAGTCGAGAATCCCCTGTACATATGTCCAAAGAGCGCAATCTCACATTCTGAAGTCAACAACCTCAGCCCTCAAATGACAAACATCTGAGGAGCATGTCCAGACATGTCCAGACATGATTTTAAGTGACACTTTTTGCTGGTAAGACAACAGAAACTTAAATTTGATCTAAATTTGAATAAATTTGATTTAAAAACTGTACTTGAGCTGCCCATCTGAACAAGGTCTTTACCCATCTTTCTAACTCACTTTTTTAATATCTTTACACAACCTGCAGTCATTCTAAATGACACGTTTAGCACTTTAAAGGCCAGCGTATGCTAACAGAACAAACACAAACAGCTCTTAACAAATCCACACAACTCTAGTTGACTGATAAGCAGAGACGTTCGTTTGGTCTCTCTGCAAAACCTCAAAACCAAAATCACGCAATTCATCATCACTTTGTCAAGAAATTAAAACAGCGCAGAGGACGAACATGATGCGTACTGACCACCGAGACAGACGCACGCACACAAACACACACAAGAACACACAGTCCCACCTACAAACCTCTCCTCCTCGAAGGTCAATCTGAGTCAAGCACATCACCCAAAATGTCCAGTCAGTGGGATTACAGAGCACATGATGTGAGGTCATTTTTATACCAAGTCAGTGGTCTCCAGTAATGCATGAATCAGCGATAATCCTAAAGCTCAAATACAGCACTGACTGCTTTTCTTCTTGGCCAGTCGTGTCTCAAAGAACACAGACGGTGATGAAAGAATCTGAGCAATGTGAGTCTCTGCGGTGTCAGGTCCAGTCCAGGTCAGGAACGGTCAACTGACAACAGAATCAGGGTGAGATAAAAGAGAAGCTCCATAACTGTGCTGAGATCAGCACAAAGGAATGAACAATAAAGAAAAACCTGAAAATGTTCTGCACAGGTCAGATCTGCAAATGAAAACAGAAGAAGTGTGAATGATATGTGCAAGGGCTCCATAGTAACCAGAGAAGGAAGCAGTACAATCACACCGGAATCACATCACAGACATCGGCCAACAAGTTCCACATGGGTGGAGGTTAGGAAAATGTGGAATTTTTTTATATCAGTCTGTATCGATATATCATGATCTAAATCAAATCATTCATTCTGCAAAAAGGTTCTTTTTCTACTACTGTAGATGTTATCATAAGGTTTATTCTGGTGTAAATAGTGCAACGATATTCTCATTATCACTGGCTTTTCGTGCTGAATGTCAAAACATGGATGAAATTTTGTTATATTGACATTTTTCTGACCATGTCATATCTATATCAAGAAAAGTAATTTTGCAATAATTATCGTTAACGCTTTATCGCCCAGCTGTATTGGAGGTACAGACTTGTAAGTACCTTTTCTGCTACTTTATTGTTACTTATTTGATTGCTGCAAAGTTGAGGATACAACATTAGGGATGCAGTGTGACGTCAGCAAATAAAACATTTAATTTATCTAGTTTAGATTTAGTTATGCGATTAGGTCAGGAGTGCCCACAATTTTTTGGCTTTTAAAATGGCCGAGTCAAAATGATCTAACAATAAAAATGCTAATAAAATTAATATCATACATATAAATAAATTTTATTGTTAGATCATTTTGACCATTTTAAAATGTTGATAGCCCGAACATAGTCCATCACATTTCTCTTCCTTAGCTTTTAGCTTTTCACTGGGTACTCAGTGTAGTACTGTTCAATGAACACGACGCTTGTGACGCTTGTTACAAAAGACGAGATGTCAGACTGGCTGTACTGTATGTCAATCAACTGCCAAACGCCACAGTGGGG
>JBBIGC010000152.1:12940074-12952406 GCA_037576955.1 Lepidarchus adonis | reverse complement strand
CCCGAACCCGACCTGCCTCTGACAGAGCAGTGACCAAACCGACCCGAACCCGACCTGCCTCTGACAGAGCAGTGACCAAACCGACCCGAACCCGACCTGCCTCTGACAGAGCAGTGACCAAACCGACCCGAACCCGACCTGCCTCTGACAGAGCAGTGACCGAACCCGACCTGCTTCTGACAGAGCAGTGACATCTTTTACTGATTGACATTAAGATCTCAACTGTCCAATATCTTAAAATAGAAGTAATAAAAATAAGAAAAAGAAGAATTAACTTACCTAATACTAGTTATTACTATATACAGGGGGTCCTTGACTTACGACGATTTGTTTACAACACTACCTCCAACACTGCTTTTTAGGGGTTTTTATGTTATGAAAGTGAAAGTGAAAGTGAATATAATAAAATGCTCAGACAAGGGCTAAACAGAGCCTCAGGTGGGTGAGTGTCTCCCTCTGGTGGACTGACAGAGAAATGGCCCCAGGGAATTACACACTAGAAGTCGAGGACTCCTGTAGATGTCACTTTCTTAACCAATTGTGATGAATGATGGGCAAAAAGGAGGAACATCCTGCCCACCCAGAGAGAGTAAGGACAAGTGTGCTGTCTAGAACACCCTGCTACAAATAATGAACCGGACAGAATCTGTTACCTGTGGGCTGTTAAGGGTGCTGAAGCCCATGCCAGGTGTTGAGGGCAGTGAGACGGAGGGAGAGCCCATGGAGGAAGTGATGACTGAGTATGGAGAGGCAAGGCCATTGACTGGCGAGCCCAACGGGCCCATGCCCGAAGGGAGGGGCCGTGAGGAGCTGATGACCGATGGGTGACCCATCATGGAGCTCATTGGTGAAGGCTGAGAGGGGGACGAATTCAAGGTCCCAGATGAGTCTGTGGAGAGATGCATAAAGACAGAAACATGAGGAAAGAGTCAACGACATTCAGAAAATAAACCTGTATCTATTAGCAACACATTCTGTCACTGGTGTGAAAGCCTCAAACGTTTAATACCTTAAGTTAACATTATTGTAAAATATATCACTGCAATTGCATGTTTTTATCTGCACTGACTACATACACTCTGTCATGGTTCCAGGCTTTGTATTTTACAGTAATTTTCAACTACAGCTCAGCAATATGATGATATTTATCGTTCTCGTGATAAATTATGGCCACATTATGATTTTCTAAGCAGGCCGCACTTAAAAAACCCAGTCAAACTTCATGTTTTATTTCAGAGTCTTCCTAGAAGACACAGGCTTATTGTACTGTGGTGTGAGCAACAATAACATTTATATTCATTCTCACATAAAAATATATATAAATTCAGCTTAACAGAGGGTGGAAAAACACGATATATCATGTATCGGGGAAATTTCTCAAAGTACCGTAATGCAATATTTTTGCCATATCGCCCACCCCTACTTTAATTTTTTAAAAAGTTAAATTAAAATAAAATGATAAAAAAAAAAAATATTTAAATACATGGAAAAATAGTTTAGTGCATCTGGATCTTAAGGACCTTGGAGGACACAACCTTGTTTCCAAACATTTGTTACATTAAATGTCATATTTAACAGAAAAAGGGCAACATATCAAATACATTTATTATTAGAAAAATAATTGTACTAATATAAAAATCACTAAAAAAATCTTGATTATATTTATATTAGGTTGAAACAATGAAAAAACAACAAAAAAGAACAGACAAATATTACAGTGCAATAAGTACATTTTTACAGAGAGTGCTTATGGGAAGAGAGAGAACACAAGGACAAAGAGCTGACAGTACAGCATGAAAGACCACTGCAATTCTTTTTTTCATTTATTTTCAATTACAATCTATACTGAACTCTAACCTAATTTTGTAAAAAATAAATAAATAAATAAATAAAATTAAAAAAAACTATATATATATATAATCATTTATTTATTTATATATATAATTTATATAATATAATTTTATATATATAACCCAATATAATTTATTTATTTTTTTATTATTCATTTGAAGCTCAGTGCCAGTGTGTGGCTCTGTTTGGATTTGGACCTGTTCACTAAATTTAGATCCGTTTTTGCTTTTCTGTTCCAACACCAACTGCTTGACTTAACTCCTTCAGAGTCTAAATTCATACATTTGTTATCTAGAACAAAAACCTGGTGAGCAGAACTGTTATTATGAAATTAGTTGGCTTGACTAGTTTGCTAGCAGTTACTTTGACAGTTTAACATTTATAATGATGAAAATTGTGCATTGTGTTCACTTTTTGGTTTCTGATTTTAAAATGCACAAACAGCAATAACACTCTTTACACATATTTTTTATGCAGCCCTCTGGTAATATGGTGTCCTATAGTGATACTTTGAGCTGCTTTAACGACTGGAGTTGGATACCACCCAACTGTAGCTGAATTAATATTACGATAAATAAAACTGCTTCTATACTGACACGTTCCTGCAGCATCATTGATCAAAGACCTTCATTGCTTTTGCTGTGTGCCGTCATCTTCCGGGCTGCACACTGAACTGCACAGAGGCCTAATGGATGAGGGATCCTGGGAATGGGTCTCTGAGCTTTAGTGCCCATTCTGGAGTGTGAAGGGACAGGATGACATTTCACCAAGAGATCCAATTTAACAGAGCCATCAGTCAGCAGCTAGTGCAATATAGTGCAGATGGGAACCTATGGAGCTGTGGCCACACAAGGGCTGTCACTATCAATTATAATAGTAGTCATTTATTTATTTTTTATGTTTTATAAAACTAGCATTCTATTTAAAACAATACACATTTTAAACAATTTTAAATAATAAAAATATATATTTTGGACCAATACAAATGCCTCTTACAATTATTTTATGATCGCAATGTTTTAAGCAAATCACAGTAATTTATGATCATCCACAATTACTGGATTTCAAATACCTTTCACAATGCTACAGAATATGAAATTTGAAAGCTGATGAAATGATTTTTTGAAGCCTATTTTTGGCTAATGCCTTGCTGCAATGTAACACCAGGCTAATGAAACATTGAGAGGCAATCAGTGCTGATGGGTTACACTTGAGTGAGCCTTCATTAGCATTAGCATTAGCTTGTCCCTCAGAGCAGTGCAGTCATTGGCTTCGTACAGCTGTGTTGCGGAAAACTCAGATATAAAAGCCCAGAAAATGCAGGCAAAATAAAACAGTTTTGTAAAAAGTCATGGTTTGGCAAAAAAGGAACTGAACAATACTGGCTACAGCAAGATTCAGACATGAAGGCTCTGCTAATGCTTTCAAGATGGTGTGGCTACATTCAAACACCTTCCTGATCACCAGTGTAGTTTTTAGTTTTAGTATTTGCTCACAAGACATCGGGTCTGATAGGAATTGACATAGGACATAGAAAATTAACTTCCACAACCAAACCATAGTGACCATCTGAGATAATGAGAAGCGAGGACAAGGACTACCTGACTGCCTGACATAAGCGGGACAATCCCAGTGCTGCGACTTTCCAATAGGACATGAGTCTGCAACATTCGATGCTTTACTGAGACATGGCTGACTCCCTTAGTACAAAAATCAAGTGGTGACTCCACTATTTCTTCATGTTCCGCATGGACAGAAGGTAGAGGTTAGCAAAGCTCATTGTGAGTTTCACAGTAAACA
The DNA here is from genome assembly GCA_037576955.1 of Lepidarchus adonis. Classification (NCBI taxonomy): domain Eukaryota; kingdom Metazoa; phylum Chordata; class Actinopteri; order Characiformes; family Lepidarchidae; genus Lepidarchus; species Lepidarchus adonis. Next base: position 12,948,755 of record JBBIGC010000152.1, on the reverse strand, counting down.
CCAAGTGGTGCGAGGTAAAGTGTATTTTTTTCTCTCTCATGTTTCTGCTTGCAATATCTGACCATTAAGTATATCGCTTCTGCATTGTCATCGTTATACGTGCATGCGCAATTGTTACATCATGTGTGACGTCATGTAGAGGTGTGACAAAATATCAATATGGCAATATATAATTGTCCTTGCTCACACGATATGAGAATTGATACGGCGACTGCAATAACGATCATTTAAGAAATAAACTTTCACCGCAATTAGTGTCACTACTTCATGTTTCCTCTGGGTGGTGCTGCAGGACATGGGTGAAACTTGAAGAATGGCTTCGCTTTTAGAACGTTAACGGAACAGACCATAGATTATTTAATGACGGCCGCATCTCTGCTCGTCTCATTCCCACATGAAACTCGGTTGTAGACAAACATGTGTCAGTAAAACACATCGCTGCAGAGCATCTTTGAAAAGATCTTTGGAAAGATCAAATAATGCTAATGTGCAGAAATCCTCATCCCCACCAATATCTAAACAAAAAACGTAGAGTTCTGTATTTCGTTTTGGCATAGAGAGAGTAAAACTAGAAACTGTACCAGAGGACTCGCCTTCCAAACACACATCATCAATGTGATTGGTGGAGACACAACGACTCTTGGCACGTTTCATGGGAGCAACGCATTGTTGACTATGGAGTGTCTGGTGCAGACAAACAGATGGGAATACTGGTGGAAAAGAGGTGGAAAGAAATCTGCTTCCGTGAGTACCATAGTAATTTTGGTTAGCAGCACAATGCAAGAAGGGAACAGAAACTGAGTAAAAGAAAAAGAAAAACCACAAGTCATCAAATGGCATCATGGTTTCAAGTGAGTCTTTGCGCTGGCTGGTTTCCCCACAATTCCAACCGCAATAGCAAAGAAAGTACGGGAAAGGTAAGGATAGCTAGCTATCTAGCTATCTAGCTATCTATCTATAAGGTTTTTATATTAGATAAGGTTTTATATTTCTTTTAAAAAGTTTTTAAATATTTGGCTCTATTTATTTATTGTTAAGTGTTTTACATCTTTAAAATTGTCTTTAAATTGAGTTTTATATCTTAAGGTCACAGGCGGTCGTCAAAGCATTTCACTACATATCGTACAGTGTATGACTGTGTATGTGACAAATACAATTTGAATTTGATTCCCACCCCTAATGTCCAGTAAGGCAAACATAATCAAACAGTGTAAAAAAGTGAAGCCTGTCTGAAATTAAATGTTGCACAGACTTCGACGGTCATTCACAAGCTAAAATGGGCGAGGAACAAGAGAAAGACAGAAAAGGAGGGCTTAGTAGCAAAACAAAATGCAGTGTTAGTTGTATGGAGTTATTTCAGCAACAGAAAAGATGTACTTTCTGAAACAGGTACTTTTGTGAACAATGCCATTCAGTTGTTTCTACAACAAGAGGGAACACAACTCATTTGTTGTTGATGATTGAAAACAGAACCATAAAGCTCTGCATGAGGAGTGTAAAGCCATATCTGAGGGGGTCCCAAAACATAAAAAAAATATGAAAAAGTCTCCAAACGTCTAAAAGACATTACTTATCCTATATTGTTTTACCTTGCAAAATAAATGCTACTGATTAACACAGTTCAGAAACGTAGTCACAGCACTCACATTTGGTCCACTGCAAGTTAAATTACAGCAAGTAAAAAAAAATGGTTCACACCGTTTTTATTAATTTTCTACTTTCCAAGTTGATTTTTTAATTTCATCTGATAAAAATGTTTACTCAAGCTGACGGGTCGCTAGTAGTGTCATCCAATCACAGAGATACAGGCATCACAAAATAATCCAAGCAAACTATAGACTTTAGATTTAAATGTGGCTGGGGCGTCTCAGTCGAGCTTTTTTGCATCTAACTGTTGCGATTTCAGAGTTTAGAGCATAACACACGCTGTTGAAACGTCTTCTTCAGCTCTCACAGAACACTCCTGCACTCAGTCGAGCAGCGCCACCCAGAGGAGAGAAGCGGCAGCGACGCCAGTGAGTCAACTTGGCGGCCAATGTTTAGTCATTTAAATATCGATATTGCCGCAGGCGTAACGATTATCGTATTACATGAGCTAGGACAACGATATATCTCAATATCGATATTGTGGCCCACCCCTAGTATGTACCTCATTTTGTGAAGATGGATACAGTTTTGGGACGTTCCAGTCATGTGCAAAGGTCACCAATGGGTGCAGTAAAGGATGCAAAGCCTGCTAGCAGAATGAACCCTAACCTTTATCATTGCACACAATGTAAAACATCACTACTGTTTGAACTCTCTACAGGAACCACAAAAGATCAGCTTATGATCATTGAAGCTTGAACAATGATTACTTGTGTCTGCAAACATGATCAATAAATAAATGATTAATATACTTAACTGTTCTTTTAGAAAAATCGGATAATTTAGATTATATTCATGCAGTAATATAGGTCATTCTAAAAGGTTCACACATTTTCAAATACCACAGTAAATGAGTTATTATGGCTGCGGCATTTATTATAAACAACAGTAATCTGACAGTGCTAGCAACTAATCACATTGAATTCCCCTCTCCAAAGTTCAGTTAGACTGTCTTTCACTTTGCCTGCGCCTCTCAAGCTGGACTGCTCTCTGGAATATGTTATGGATATGATTAGCCTCTTTGAATTCTACCCACTAGCTAAAAGCCAGCACTTAGCAAGCCAACAAGAAAGCCCATAATCTTTAACCGAGAACAAACTGTTCAGCAAAGACGCTTTTACAAATATGCACGCGTTCTACCTTCCTTTTCTTTCACTAACCCCCCTCATCCCCCCACCACCCCCCACCGTGTCTCTCTGGCAGTGACACAAGACATTTTGCCAGTGGCTTTCAGTAAATGTCACATTACAGAGCTGAAGCGAAGCCAGGAGGACTAAACACAACTCCCTCCCCCCACCCCACCCGTCATTTCTGCTATTCTGAGACTCCAGGGACCGAATGACTATTTTATGCATACATAATTAACACTGCAACCTGTCCTGCTTTAACAACACATACATTTTATATATAATAAGTAGATGCCATAATAATAAGAATTCGATGTTGGTAACATGCAAGGCATTTTCTGAGTCCAAGAATTTCATTGCTGGTTATAATGTCTCATTGTTTCCTGCACATGACAAACTAGAGCTTGGCAAGCATTACAATCGAAGGAGAAATTCAGACGTGATCTTTTTCATTCCATTCCAGAAGTTAAAGAAAGCTGAAAAAGTAGGAGAAAGGAGGTTCATCTGAAGGGGTAGCTTCAGGGACTTTAACTTCTTGACTCTGTACCATTGTTTGATGTAAACGTGTAGAATTGGAATACTAACTAGGGTTGGGATTCGCAGGGAATCTCAAGATATGCTGTGGTCTGCTGGTGTGGTGGAATTACAGACAGGCACAAGGGAAAACTGAATAAGCTGGTCAGGAGGGACAGTTCTGTCCTGGGCTGATCACTGAAGCCCATCGAGCAGACTGGGGAGGAGAGGATGTTGACCAAAATGACATCCATCATGGACATCATCTCCCACCTCCTACACGAGACTGTAGGAGCCTTGAGCAGCTAGTTCAGTAGTAGGCTGCTGCACCCACAGTGTAATAAGGAGCGATACCACAGGTCGTTTCTCCTATATAGCTATAACACAGTATAACAGTTCATCTGTTTATCATCTCTTCAGTTTAACACATCATCTCTGCTCAATTGCTGCTATTCACACACAGTGTGCTGTGCACTTTATATGTCTTTAATCTAATCTGTACCACACCTATACATTTTCTGTACATACTTCTGGAGACTTCTTGGTGTTTTATGTATAACATTATTTCTATTTCTATTTTTTATTGTTTTGTGTATATAGACCTGAGCAAACTTTGCTGGTGTTTTTCTTATATATTCCTTTTCTCTGTAAAAATCTCTGTAACACCGAAATTTCTCATACGTGGGATAATAAAGGTTTATTCTATTCTATTCTCTTTGATACATGATACATGGCATGTGATAACGATAATACTGTGTTTGTGCGAAAATCAATATATTGTATGACAATGACGCAATATAACTAAGAAACACACAATGCTATTGTTAACTTTCCCGTATTTGCTTTGTGACCACAGTCAGAAGCACAGAGAAACCGCTACTTCAGCTTCAGGGCTTCACTTCTGTTCCCATTAGTCACTTGGAAAATTGCGCAAGTATCGTGCTACCAACTGAACTACAATTCCCCTATTTTCCCGCAGTAAACACAATATAGTCCATAATGCATTGTTCCCCATGAAACACACCTTCTACTACAGCAGTAGTTTAACCCTGTGTTTACCAGATGAATTACGGAGCGTTTCGCTTCTGTCTGATCTAAATTTTAGTTTATCTAAATTACTAGTGTTTATACTATATGAGCAGAATCACGGTTTTGATTTTAATTGCACTGAGCTGATTTTTTTTGTGCTTATCCACAGAGTCGAGAGTTTTCTTTTCAGTAACTCAACATGGAAAGTAACCTTCCTCTGTCCGTTGCTAAGTAACAGGAGAATCGTAAATCAAGTTGGTTTATATCTAGTTTATGTAGTGAAGTATGAAATAGTAGACAACAGTGCCCTCAGATTCACTCTGGAACTCTCTTTCATGGTCTGAACATTAATAGAATAATGGCAGATGTCCTCAGTTGTGCCCTAAATTGCAAACAGTGGGCTATTTTATATTTTATTATAGCCATTCTGTATTTCAGAAGATCAGCTACATACCAGAAAATGTGTTTAAGTATGAGAACGTCACATTCAGTCGACTAACAAATATTCTTTATAATATTTGTACATTACTATGGTATGCATCTGTGCACTGAAGGATGAATGTCTTTATCTCCTTGAAAGCAGCTTCTGACTGAGCTACAGACTGGAAACTACACTGCAATGCTGCAGGTGTATATATACGTATTCATCGGGATGCCATTAAAATGTTAAAATGTAGAATTAAAATTTATTTCAATGTTATTATTAGTTAATTTGTCTTTTTGTGGCATTTTTTGGTTTGCTTGTTTTAGGCTATGCATTTACCCCAGTCCACTTATTTCAAACAGCCTTATTATGGATGGTGACTTTAGTCATTAACTTTAGTGTAGAATGTTCATGAACACACACACACACACACATATATATACATATACATAAATATTTATATACATATGTATGTATGTATGTATGTGTGTGTCTGTGTGTGTCTGTTTGTGTGTGTGTGTGTGTGTGTGTGTGTATGTCAACTTTCAAAGCAGAGTGGGAAATGCTGTGGCAGAAATCGAAGTGGTGTTCTGCAGGGAGGAAATTTAAAGTAGCACACGCTGCAGCTTATCCTCACACGACCCGCTCAGTCCGGCTGTTACACTTATATCAGCACAGACGCCCCCGCAATGAAAAAATACACATTTGACTGGGGACATCTTCCCACCAGGCGGATCTTCTTACAGGCTTCTTGTGACAGAAGTCAAAACAGAGAATACACCCCATAAACCCGCACAATTCCTCCTGCTGTAGAGACAGATAGCATGTCAGCTGCTCGTCTATAAGCAGTGAGACGCTGCTACAGTGTTATAAAGTACAGGAAAAATTACTTGACGTGATAACAAAATAATTTAAATAATTTACTAACAATTTCCCAAAATTTTGAGATGTTTTGAAAAACAATAAAAACAGGAATCTGTGATTTGTTTATTCTCTTGAACCTTCATTTAACTAAATCTAATTTTATGCCAGCAATACATTCAAATAAAGTTGTTATTTAATGTCTTGCATTTTTGATCATTTTGATACTAAGACTAGTATCAGTAAACAAGACTTCAGCTGCTCTGTGCTTGTCATTGTCCAATTTTTCTCTCCCAGAAATCATGACTCCTGGCAGATTCCATTGGGATGCTGAAATAACCACAGACATCTTAGGAAAAAAAAACCCTTTAAGATAGTACAGGAGGTATTGACTTATGACTTTCTCAACTCGCTGCCCCAAACCTCTTTTTCGTTTTTTTGTTAATGGTGTGAAAATGAAATGCAATACAGAGCCTCAGGTGGATAAATGTCTCCCTCTGGTGGACAGACAGAGAAATGGCCCAGTGTAAAACACAGTAGACGCTTAGACAGAGGGTCTCGATTTACGTCAAAATTCGACTTAAGACACACGTTGAGGAATGAAACCGCGTTGTAAGTCGAGGACCCCCTGTATATGTTTCTCTACATTCCCAATATACACCTCTGCATCATTGGGACCTTCAACCAAATGCATGTCACCAATGCAGTGGGCACTGATGCACCCCCATATTATGACAGATAATAGCTACTGCACCTTTCCATGACATAGCAAACACATTAGTTTTCCCCAAAACTAAACTAAAGCTGAAACATGGACTCATTTGACTACAGCTTGTTTTCATGGTCTGAGATGAGCTTATTGACATTTCTCATTGGCATTTCTGCAAAGAATTCTTTTGTTTTTTAAGTTATTACTTGATGCAGCAGTGGACTGTTTTAATTGAAAATTCTGTTCTGAAGTATTCCCAAGCCCATGTGGCTATTTATCAAAGCAGCAGGATTGTTTCTCATGCAATTCCTTCTGAGGGCTTCAGCTCCGGCCAGTGCCTACACAAATGATGAAATTTCTCCAGATTCCCTGTAACTATGGCAGTCAAGCAACTCAGCAGTCATTTATCAGTCAGTGATGGATTTAGTAACTTTTTATCACATTAATACAAATATATACTCTGATTTCTATAAATGATAATATTTAACACTTTTTTATAAACTGCAATAAACACTGGAAACACCTTGTAGGTGTATATTGCTGGTGGTGTTAACGGACTCTACTCCATCCATTAGCATGTTTCAAACCTGTTTCAGTCATTTTATTTAATAAAACAAAAAAGTTTTGTCAGCTCTCTATTAAAATGTAAATATTTCAAAAATAGGTGTTTGTAACAATCTGGTGGTGATTTGCCTAATAAGGCGAAGAAATTAATATTTTAATATTTAATATATATAATATTTTTTAGTTGTTTCTGAGTCTACAACACATAACACTTTGCCACGATATATTTATTCCTTTAGATCATGTTTTTTTCTTACATTATGTATAATGTGTCCAGATGTTTATGGAGATGACTATTAAACTGCTATACCATCAGTACAAGGAGAATTGATTTAAGTTTACAGGAGGTCTTTGACTTATGACGGGGTTCCTCAGCAAGTGTTGTAAGTTGAATTTTATATAACCGTCTATGTGTGTAATTTCCTGTGGTCATTCCTCTGTCAGTCCAGCAGAGGGAGACACTCACCCACCTGAGGCTTTGTTTAGTCCTTTTCTGAGCATTTTATTATATTTACTTTCACTTTCACACCATAAAAAAGCAGTTTGGGGTATCAAGTCGAGTGCATCATAGGTGGAGGTCCCCCTGTATACCCTATATAGATTTCTGTTTATCCAAATGATTGATGTAACATAACATAATTGACTGTATAACTGATGTACACACTGTGCTATTTGTAATGAGTGTACTTTAAAAACAATGTAAACTGGAACACTGTTTAGAATGGTAGAAGATTTAATTCATGATGTACCCTCCTCATTTTGTGCTGATTAGCCATTATACGTTTACTATGGCCACAATAAAATTGTGATATTAACCCTGTAAGAAATCACGCATCTGTAACCTTTTCTATACAAAAACACAAATTCCCTAATAATAACACTGAAAGAAATTTGAATTCTACATTTTAACATTTGAATGGAGAGTGTGAATATGGGGAAAGCAGCCAGAGCAAGGTCAGACAAGCTGGAAACATGGATTTGACTAAGACTGTGAGAGGATAAAAGTAAAATGAAAGAAATAAGCCTCATGTGTTACAGTGTGTGTTACAGTGTGTGTATCCAGTATTTTTTTTACAACTGCATGGGTAAGAGTCATGGTAGTCACACTATATTGTCTGCATATTACTGATACAGTATAGATTCAAGATTCAGGAGATTTATTATCATATGTACAATGCACAGGTACATGTACAATGAAATTCTTATCTGAATGCCTTATTGCAGACTATATACAATATACCGAATCCAATATACAATACACACACAAGGGAGGTGAGAAGAGAGAGGAGGAGTATGGGCAAATATATATAATAAAATAAAAAATATAATAATAAAAAGCGGTGCATTGGTCTTCATTTGCACATTTGTTTACATTTGTTTATATTTGTTTATACTGTTTATATTGAATAATGTTGCACTATATAGGTTTGGTATGGTTTTTTATATATAAGTTTTATACAGGTTTGTTAAGGTTTTATATTTCTTATATTCTTTATTTCTCTATTGTGCTCTATTTATTTTGTTTGCTCTTAAATTGATTTTTAAATTGTTTTTAATTTGTGTTTATGTATCTGGGGGTCACGGTTGGTCGTAAAAAGCATTTCACTACACATCATTGTGTATGACTGTGTATGTGACAAATAAATTTGGAATTTGGAATTTGCAAAAAGAGAGGAATAAATACTCAGCTACTTAACAGAACACAAACTTCTATAAGTCCAGTATTATAGGATCGAGAGAGAGAGAGAGAGAGAGAGAGAGAGAGAGAGAGAGAGAGAGAGAGAGAGAGAGAGAGAGAGAGAGAGAG
>JBBIGC010000152.1:12834181-12845626 GCA_037576955.1 Lepidarchus adonis | reverse complement strand
CTGTCTCTATGTTGCAGTCGCTACATAAGCAATTTCCTTAGGGACAATAAAGTTTTTCTGATTCTGATTCTGAATATATTAGAATGTATCCGAAAATCTGCTGTAGCTCAGTTAGCATATCCGTGGCTGTAACAGATACATTCATTCGATTGATGAACTAACTGGTGCTGAAGCTACTCAATATTTTCATTAAAATAGCAATTTTGTATTGGGTTAAAGTTAAGAACTTAATGTTGTTTTAATTATTATTATTATTTTATGCTACGATGTTGTTTTGTGTAAACAGAAACAGATCCAGGCACTGAATAAACTCTGCTCAAACTTGCTGGAAAAGCTCAACAATCCTCGGGATGACAGAGAGGCAGAAACCGCAGGTGTGTTTGCAAAGCTTCTATTTTCTTCACCAAATTTAAGAACTTAATCACTGTTCTGTGCCAATTGAACCTTAACATTGTACTGTATATATTCTAATATTTTTATTTATTTATTTATTTTATTATTATTTTTTTATTATTATTTTTCTTTTGTACATACTAGATTTATATAATTTACTATTACTTCTTTGCTTTTGTTTGTTGCTTGTTTGGTTTTCTGCCCAAATGTCCAAATTCTACTTGTCCAGCACATTTCATTGTATGACACATGCACATGACAATAAAATTTAACTTGAACTTGATATAATCTATATACAAATTTGGGGACCAGGAGTGGAAAAAGTATTCTGCTGACTGCTAGGATAATCATTAGCCTGGATGTTGTGTGTTCTGTATTTCTGTATTTATATTGTATTTTTGTTCAGCTATGCGGCAGAACAAATCATCGTTCAACCCAACCGACACTACCGCCTTGGTGGCAGCAGTAGGTTTTGGGAAGGGGCTTTCCAAATGCAGACCCCCTGGCCCCAGTGCCCCTGCCCATCAAGGACAGCCCATGATGACAGGTGGTCCCACCCTGCAGCAGGTCACTATCGCTGGCACTTCTGGGCACCAGGCAGGCATGGGAACATCAGTGGCTCAGCAACAGTCTGGACAGCCAGGTAAGTCAGCTTAATGGGTAGAATGAATGGGTCTAGAGCCGTCAGCCCCTTCTATGATCAGTTACCATACTGGGTATCATTACTGACTTTTTCTATCTAGAAATTATGAATAATTAGAATAATTTTTATAGAAAAGGCTGAAATAACATAAAAGAGGAGCAGTGCCATGAACTTACTTGAGCATTTTGTGCTATATGTTCAGAGAGATGCCATTTTTTAAATGCTATTTGTGTTTCTATTCAAATACAAAGTCCATGTTCTCTCATTTAATCTCCTTAACTATTCTACAAGCATTTTCTCTTTCAACGCACAATAACATAGAAAGCTCTATCCATTTTTTGAGCAAATATATATATTTTTTGAGCAAATGACCAAACCGCCATAAACATTCACATGAATATTTGTTTTATTATCAATGTCATTGAAATTGCTGCATCTCTAAAAATAAATGCGAGGGCTGAGAGCCAAAAGGGCGTAAGTGACATTTCACCAACTTTACAGTAGAGCCAAAACAAAAAATGACTTTCTGTACTGATTTAACCTATTTAAAGCACAATTATTGATACAGATGGATGACATGGTACTTAATGAATAATATTATATTTTTCAGTCCAAACAATATTTTTTCTACATTTTTTCAGCCTTTCTGGCTCTAAATGCTTCAGTGTGTTTACAGTTTAATAACTCAAAATGTATTTATATTTCACTTCTGTATTTTTTTTCAGTAGAAAAAGCTCACAAAGAGATTTCCGATTATATATATAACTCAATTTTGACCAAAATGTCACTTACGCCCTTTTGGCTCTCAGCCCTCGACTGGTTCCTTAATTCTGATTTACTTTTTGAGTGATGGACAGGTGATAATTCTATCAGCCTGTTTATTTTAATAGAGCAATATTTACAGCCTGCTCAAAGGGAATTTTTTTTTTGATAACCAATTATTCAGCCTCTTCTCAGTTAATGTGATCAGATGTGCTTGTAGTGGCTTTTGCAGTAGGTTTTCTTAGAGGTGAGCAATACAAAAGACCAACTGCCTGGTCCATTAAAAATACTACAGCTTAATTAGCCCTCAAATTTAGTGCAGTATGTGAAACATTGAACAAAAATTATTACAATTAAAGATTTTGTTAATCTGGGGTTATTGGGTTATCAAACCTGCAATCAAAAACGAAATATTGTGATTAAAATCACAAAATAAAATGTCTATATACATACATAATACATATTTATCTTGTGATTCACAGCCCTTGCTGTGCCGGAAAGTGATTTAATGAAATTGAATGAAAATAGCAAGGCATCACACTAAAAGTACACTGGTTGGAATAAATAAAAGTTGTTTATGGAGAATTAAAATTGCCACAGTACTTAGATTCTAAATTGTATGTGAGTTAATTGAATCTTTTCTTATATCAGAGAATGTAGGAGTCGCTAGGAAACCACCTGAACTGGCAGCCTCCTACCTTACACTGAAGTGGGTTGCCTCCATGAATTAATCAGAGGTCTAATGGGCTCTCAATCCAATTTGAAAGAAGGCCAATTAGTTTTGCCTGATGGTTCCACCAGTGTGTCTGGGTTTTCTCCTAGGGCTGATGTGCTAATGAAACAGGGGAAGCAGCTTTGCCACCTGCTCTAAGCTCCATCATAGTTCATCAGCTTCTGAATCCGTTTTGCTGCACCTTTTCTCTGCATGCTTCTTGACGTTTCATTCGTTTGAACATCCATAGGAGCCAATGGTTTCTGTTGTGCTCGAAGATGCAGTGTATTATTCCTACACTTGATCCTTCCATTAACAGTTTTATTATGTAATAAATCCTCTTTTAAAAGAGATTTCTAGGACCAGTATCTACCGTAACAAGACACAACTGCATTTTAAAAAAGCTACTATGGAAATTGGATTATTGGTTAATTTTACATTACAGTGCTTATTTTACATTACAGTGCTTACAAATGCAACATGTAGTGTTTTGGCTCACTGAAATGATTGAAGAACAAATCTTTCACTATCTACAAGGCATAATATTGTGAAAAGGAACAGAGAATCTGGTTGAATGTGCATGCACTTCAAGCTGTTAAAAGGCAGCGCTTGAGAAGTCAGTTGTCCTATGGTGATTAAATGTACTTTGGAGTAATTTTGGAGTACTCCTTAACATCAGCATCATTAGCATCATGTGCTGTAGTCAAATTACTCCCTGTTAAGTCTTGTGGTGGGTTTTTCATGCCATGTTCTAAAGGGAACAGTTAGAAAAATGTGCAAAAGCTATCTGTCTTTGTATGTCATCAGTGCCTATGACATTACTGACTTAAATATGTGTGAATGTACAGTTGATTCAGATATTTGTATTGAGATTTCAAGGAAACATGTTTTTTAGCTGGAAGTCCATGGTTATTTCCGCAATACAATGCCAGGTCTGCACATGCCAAAACAGTGTGGCTTCACTGGCCTACTATCAGTCCAGATTTGTCTCCTGCTAAATATTTGGAGCATCATCAGGAGTAGAATCGATTAACGGTGATCCAGGACTGTTTAGAAGTTGATGTCGCGTATCCAGTATGAAATGATCCTCTTGCAGAACTGCATCAGTTAGTGTTCTTAGTTCCCAAACAATTCAAACATAATTGAAAGGAAAGATGATATAACACAGTGGAAAAACATTTTGTGTGAAAGTTGCTCAGGGAAAACATTTAGATGTCTTTGTAATTAATTTTTTTTTTAAAAAGGGAGTGATTGTTGTGATATTAAGCACAATCGCTTGTGTAACAACAAAATTGCTTTTCTATGATCAGTGATTCTTTGATTTTTGTCCTTCATCTTGGAACAAGGGGAAGGAACATTTTATTTGGTGTGTGGGTGGGAAGAGTCAAAACGGCTGTATAAGCACGTACAAGATATAACAGCAAAGTTATGAGCAATGGCTTTTTTTCTGCATTTATCATTTGCTAACGTAGGTTAGACAGAGTGACGTCGAAGGAGATGAAACCGCACAGTTTCGATGTATCTTTGTTTTCTTCATGCATACACACAAACAAATGTTTTCAGAAATCTTCACATTGATGCCGTTTTTAGTGACCTATGGTGTTTTACATGTGGATGAAAGGGGAAAACACAAAGAAAAACATGTTTTAAAAAAAAAAATCAGCTACACGTGGACAGGGCCTTAGCTGTTCTACTTCCTTAGCTTATTACAGGTAAAGATGCTGTCAGTCTCCTTACTTTCACTTTTCATTGTTGGTACAGTTGTTAATACGAGTCTGTCAGATTTGTGTCTTGTAGGTGGGACTAAATTTTCCTTTCAGAGCACTTTCTTTTCCCAATCCAGATGAAAATTTCCATTTGAGAGTGAAAGTAAATATCAAGTTTAAAATATAGGTTAACTCTTAAGCATATAATGCTATTGCATAAGAACTTCAGCATTATCTACCAATATTGGTATGATGTTGCCATGAATTCTTCTCCATGTAGGAAAAAATCAAACCACCAATCAGGGGCAACCGTGGCCTAATGGTTAGAGAAGTGGGTTTCGTATCCCAGACGTGCCCTTGGGCACAGCACCTAACCCCCAACTGCTCATCCTGCATGTCACTTTGGATATGAACATCTACCAAATGTTGAAGGTGTAAATCTTCTGTGTTCTGTCCATTTGAGTGCAGCAAACTGAAAATACAGTGCTATTAATATCAGAACTTATTATAAATAGTGGGCAGATTATGGACAGTGGGAATTAACATTGAATTTTATTGGTGAATAATGTATGAGCTGCTGATGTCATGCTATGGGTGTGAATCTTTTTGTCCAATCACTAATCACACAGAAAAGTACTGATGCTGGGTCAGTTTTGGGCAATGTGTTGCTGTTCAGAGGAATTCAGTATTAGAAGTCAGTAGTATTAGGCAGTCGCACACTGGAGCACTGCTGCCTGCCCCAGAAGAACACTGCTTCCTCTCCAGAGTAAACATCCTGACTAGGGGCGTAAACTTTGAACATGTCAAACAATATGCATTGGGGGTTGAAGACGGGCACTGCCCCGCCCCCGACTCCTGGGCTCCTTCAACAGGTAGACCTCATCACGTAGACTGTGACATTTCACCCAGCTGGAAGTTCTGGCCAATCTTCTATGGCTACTAAAAAGAAGCAGGTTCCAGCATGACCTTATATTAGGATACTGTATTATTTTCATATTTTTCCTAATCTAGGAAATTAAAGATTGAGTGCAAGCATTTATTCATGAAGGAATTTTGTTCTCTCATCATTAGCATCTGTCCATTCTCAGATTTCACAGAGGAGGCTCTTTCAGTTAGCCAGGTAACTCGAGGATTGTCCAACGCAAAAGTCTCTCACCTCTTCTCATTGGACAGGTTTGAGTTTTGATAAACTGAGAAATCTGAAACACGCCTTAATTCCTTAAGGCGGGGGTGTCACACTCTGGTATCTAGCACAGTTTGGTAGTTTCCCTCCTCATACACACTCGCTCATCCTGGCAATTAACAGGTGATTTGAACCAGGTGTGTCTGAGCAGGGAAATCATCAAACTGCAGGACGCCGGCCTCCAGGACCGGATTTCCACACCTCCGCCTTAGGGTAAAAACAAATAAATGAACAAAAATGACTAGAAATCTTGATGATCGCCTCAAAGATCCTTAATAGTGTTATATCGCTGTTGGTGCTGATATTGTCATTTAAATGAAGTGTCTGTATTAGCAATGGAGAATACCAGTGCTGCCAGAATACTGTCCTGACTATATCAGCATCAGATGACCCTTCTGTCTCAGGGTCTGGTCCTCGCATCAACTTAACTACAAACCAAAATTTACCACATTTCTGTAATGTCCAAGGATACAAACTTTGCTGGATTGAAGGACGCGGTCTATGAGAATCATGCGTACAGTATTTCCCCAACGATAGGCCACGCCCCATTCTATAAGCTTTACATTTACAGCATTTGGCAGACGCTCTAATCCAGAGCGACATACATGGTGAGAGGTTGGGGGTTAGGTGCCTTACTCAAGGGCACTTCAGCTGCTGTCCGGACACGAGAATCGAACCTGGGACCCTTCGGTTACAAACTCGGTTCTCTAACCATTGAGCTATAGCTGCCCCCTATATATTTTTTAAAACTGTTTAAAAAAAAGATAAGCTGCCCCATGTTATTAGCCGCAGCGCTATTGAATTTTTACATTTCACTGTTGCTAATTTTATAATGAAGAATTTACATCTAGACTGTACTGCAGTACCCCACCCTTCAGTCGTTCAAACGAAAATTTAGAACTCATATTTTCCCAGCCAACAATAAACTTTTGTTCCTTTTATTTCTGTTAAATTGATCTTTTTTCATCTTGTATTCTACACTAGGATGTAATGTAGCAAAGGGCTGAAAAAGTTGATGAGTCTGGATACCGCAGCACTATTTCAGTGAGAACATCGTCACTGATCTGATCTTTGCTTTGTGTTTCTTTTCTAACTGTTCATTGCTGCAGTAAACAGCACATTTACATTCAACTAATCATTATGGGATGTCGTCTTTTTGTACTGAATTATACTTTTAGTGAATGTGTTTCATGTTTTTAGATAAACCGCCCCATTTAAGCTAATTTTTTGTATTGTAAAGCATATTTTGCCACTAATCATTTTTAAGTCTGTGGCAATAATCATCATTATTGATCAGGAGAATTGGTTATATTCCAAAGCCATAGCTACTGATTGCATAAGGGCAGTTTGGAATCTATATAGATTTGCGTTTTCTTGGCACCATGTCATGACGTCTGAGTCTAGTGAGCAGACAAATTAGGTTTATAGAACATTTTGTTGAACCTTATTTACAAAGAGGGAGAGGGACCACAAAAGAACGGTCTGGAGACTCTGAAGTGTTTAAGCAACTCTAAGACGAGCAATGAAGACAGATGGTCATGAGGTGAATGCTTCTGTGGTATCAGGATTGTAATCTGAGTCTCAGGGTGGTGTGACGCTCTGCAGAGCCGTAGCTAAATGAGCCGTGTAAATTGCAGAGTAATGGCATGAATTCTTCTCTGGACAAAAGTGAACGATTGATCTCGGACTGCAAATGGTGTGGTTTTCAGATCAATATTTGGACTGGGCAGTAAAAATAGCATGCACGTTTTCAGAGAACTTTCTTTTTTTCTAGTTTGGTTTAAAATGTTGTGCTGAAAAGAGACGAAATTCACATTTCTTTCTTCATTGGTCAGTGTAAGCTTCTACTCTTCTGCAGCATCTGTTACCATGCAGAGTTGGGGTTTTCTGGAGCAGTATGCATTTTCTCTCTTGGCCTATATTGCTGATAGGAGGGTAGTCAGCAACAGTGACTGCGCTGCTTTCTTCTGGAATGAACCATTCTTGCAAGGGACAGAGGGAGGGGATGTGTGTGTGTGTGTGTATAGCTGAGCATGGGATTCGTCTGTTATGAAACTCGCTAGCTACCTCCTCCTTTTTCACCCCAGGGTCCTCCACGAGGGGCCTCTTCCCCCACGGAGTTATCTTACTCTTCCAGGCTTCTCTCTCCTTCTCCCAGTGTGGCTGCCCGGGAGGAGTGTGTAAACAATGCTCTCCCTCCCCTCTCCCTTGGCACGCGGTGGTCCGTCCTGCTCCCTCAGCGACATGCATTGCCGTTTCTGCCTGCACCCGAGATGATCATGGCAGCTCAGGCAAGAAGATTGGAGAGGATCCCCCACCCCCCATAAGCCTGCGAAATGGAGGAACCCTGTGCCCGAACTCGCGCTGCTGGCTAACGGAGCCTTCCTTGCCATTTTCCCTGGAAACCGCTCGGCTCGTGGGCCCAGTCTCAGGTGCGCGACTGCATGTTTGTGACCGAGCGAGAAAGTCAGTCCCTCCCAATGCTCCTCCGGCGTTCCTCTCCTTGTGGTGGGTTGTTTAGCTTTAGGTCATACATGCTTGCATGCTCTCTGAAAGAGGGGCTGAAGGCCTCCCATAGCTTTATAAGTTTGTTTCCCTGCTCAGTGGGAAGAGTGCGCGGAGTTTGCACATGTTTTGCTGAGCGAGTTCACCAAGTTTAGGTGTCTGTTTATGAGTAAGTGCACTCCAGTTCGACGTGGAAGATTTGTTTCGCCATTGAAGATTTGTTTTGGTTACAATATGTGAATACTGTATGTAATGGGAGAAGCTAGCACTTTTAATAGCATTTTTCTCTTAATTACACTATCGGCTGCATGCTTGTTTGCTAATGCGCTCAGTAACTTTTACTTGGTCTGGTAGGGTGCATGTTATATATGGTTTAAATTAATTAACCCTGACCTCCTAACTGAATTTTTTAAATACCCGTCCAGTGCACGTAACCTTTATTTGACATTCAGTAAAGCCAGTGCTGGGTTGTTGAAAACTTCACTGTAAAAAGATATGAAATGCACTCCCCCATTTCTTTGTGCGTCAATGTGATTTCTGAGTTTTGATTTATACAGGAGTAAATTGCTAGCACGTACGTCGTTACTTGGTAAACGAAGAGAGTGCTGAGAGGGTCGCAGGAATTTGTGCATGTCGAGAATGTCTTTGTGGGAACATGAGCGGATGCATAGCTCCTTTTGGAATTCATATCCTGTTATTAGAGTTGTCCAATGTAACATTATAGATGATGAGTGTGTGTGTATTGGTGGGTATACACATACGCACTTTATTAGGTACCTCTGCCCTGTATTTACACCTGTTGTCCATTTCATCAGCTCCACTAACTAAATACAGGGGGTCCTTGACTTACGACATGCTCAAATTAAGATGATTCCTGATTTCAACCCTTTTTATGGTGTGAAAGTAAATATAAAACAGAGCCTGGGTGAGTGTCTCCCTCTGGTGGACTGACTGAGGAATGGACTCAGGGAATTACACATGTAGACACTTATGAAAATGGGTTTCGACTTATGATGCATGATGAGGAAAAGTCTTTAGTCGAGGACCCCCCTGTAGATTTACAATGACGGTTCTTCTGTACCGTACCCACTTTACCACATTTATAAAATCATGATCACCATTTGCAGATTTTTTTCTTTGGTTTTGTGTTTCAGACACTAACGCTCTGTTCACTCACTGTCCACTGTAATAGACCGGTCTAACCTGTGGACCTTGTTAGTTTTATTCTGCATAGTGTGTTTTGCCATCCTCTAGTCCTTCAGTGGTCAGTTTCTGGCCACAGGACACTCTTGACTAGATATTTTTGGCTAAATGGCAACTCGCAACCAGCCAGTCACATTGACTTATGTATGAAAACACCACCACCTCTGCTTTGTGTGGTCCACCCTGGGCAGCAGTTACCAATAGGGATGATCTTAAAGAATGGTACTGGGGCCAGTCTGATTTTTGCATATCAGCATCGGCACAAGCTTTTGTTTTACGTCCATTATCATGCAGGTGCTAATAACGGAGAGCTTTGTGGCAGCATGTGGTTAAAATGTCAGCAATGTGGAAATACGCTAAACCAGTTGAGTGGCCACATCAGTGTTTTTCTAAAGGTGATTTTAACAGAGCTGCATTTAATTTAACCAATTTTATATGGCACCTAAATAAACACAGAATACACTAATTGAATACTTTGGAGATGGTTTACATATAGTAAAGATTTGTGTTTATATATACAGTCAAACCCTGTTAGCTCACCCCCTGTTATCTTGCCAACCTCACCTTTCGAAAGGTTGCAAAACAGATTTACTATCATGTTATTTGTCTCGTTAAACCACCAACCTCGCCTCTCTCCCTTGCCACAATGCGCAATGTGTCTGGTGTCTGCATTTCTCCATATATGGCTCACCGAACTTTGGTCTGTGTTCGCTCTGAACGTAGCCTAGAACACGGTCAGTCGGCTGCTGCTGCTACTGAACCACAGCAGTTGTGCTGCATTATCTAGAACTCTGGAATACCCATTACCAACCCGTACATTACTGGAGGTAGGGCTGGGCGGTATATCCAGTATACTAGCTATATCTCGGGTTGTTCCATGTGCGATGTAGCACATGACTATATTGTGACCATAAAGTATAAATGCTAACGTTATTGTTAAACAGCATGTACTTCGCTTTTAAGTTTTGCTTTTCTGCCCAATCAAATCAGACAGCTCGCTCCCCTGCCATCCAGAGAACTCTCCTAGCGCGTGCGGGTTTTGTACTTGACTAACAGTGGAGAGAAGCAAACCTGAAGAGATCAGTGAAAACCCACGTAATTTCAGAGACATTAATGGAGGCGGAAGAATTGGTTCAGAAGAAAAACCGCACTGGTTCTGTTATTGATTCATAACATTTATAATTGTTATTTATATTTAACATTTATATATTATGTTATTTTAAAATAAATTATTTTGTGTTAAACTTTAATTTAAAATTTAAAGTTTGCTAAATTATACTTTGGTTTAAAATAAATTAATTATATTGCTGTAATTTTATTCAATATAGGGCCAAATGTATAATTTGTACAGTGATTTTAGTAGAAATTTTAAGGCATCGAGATATTCACAGTGTATTGCGATACAACCTAAAAATATTGTGATATTATTTTCATGCCATATCGCCCAGCCCTAACTGGAGGAGTAAACAACCAGGAGAAAACTGGCGACTGAGTAGGAGAGAGAATTAACCAGAATAAGTGGCAACACAGAGTCAGGACACTACTGCTACTTGGTCTAACCAGAGATAAAGATTTAAAAAAAATTTTTTTTTAAATTAGTTTTAATTGTTTGGTTGTATTACATGAATCCCCCAGTGTTGTTAAAATTGAGATTAAATGTCCAAGAACGTTACAAAAACACAAACTTTCATTGGGTTTCCTAACTTTTTCACACGACTGTCCCATGCTTTAGAAAAATAATGCACGTTGCACGGCTGCGGTGTTGGACAATTGTGGCAGAGTACTGCTTGCATCAACACGCATGCAAATCTCCTTCCTTTCAGAGTGTTGTGGTGTTTTCAGTGATTTGCCCATTGTTGTAGGGCTTATAGATAAACCCACTGCTTTAGCCAACGTGTAGTAGCCTTATCTAACTCGGGGCCCTTACAGGAAAAGGAGTGTGTTGTGACGATGAGGCAGTTCAACAAACCAAAACAGAATGTGTGAATGCCAGGGTGAATTTGCATGGTTTTCACCTCATTGGCAGCATGGCTCCACTCCTACTCCTGAAACGGACTTGGTTTATCTGGCTTTCTGCCTGCGAGGCAATCCATTATTAATTTAGAGGCTGATATTTGACAGTCTCTGATGTCTTCTGCAATAATATGTCTAAACATAGTTATTTGAAGCGGTTGTATTGCCCTCCTGAAGAAACATTTAGAGTTGAGTACTGTGGGGCAGTTTAGTGAGTAGTGTTGAGAGTGATTATCAGAATCAGAATCGAGTTTATTGGCCAAGTAAGTGATTAAACACATACAAGGAATTTGATTCCGGTAGATGGCGTCTCTCAAGCACAGCA
>JBBIGC010000152.1:12818281-12830082 GCA_037576955.1 Lepidarchus adonis | reverse complement strand
ACTGTATGTAATTATAAATCTAAGTATATGTACAAATATACATGTCTATACATGTGTATAAATGGACACTTGTCCATACAATAAAATAAATACAGATCTAAACTAAACTCTAAACTCTAATATACAGAGGTTGTATAAAATTTTGTATAAAATGATTTGTATAAAAAGCTGTTTTTATAACCATTCCCTGATAACACACCTCTCCCTCGTTTGATTTGTATGTTCTCTTATCTCACCCATGATTGATGACTGAGGGAATTTGTCCTCAGTCACTTCATATTTGTACACCAGTTAAACAGGAAGTTATGGTTTCGATTGAAAGTTCCTACACACGCCAGTTAACATACGTGTATAATATAAGTGGAAAATATTCTTCAGTTACATTGTGTTTTTGTAATAAAATTAATAAAAACAAACATTATACGAGGGATGTGTTATTCTCCTCATACACCAATTTAAAAGGATGGACTTTTTGCAATGTATGATATGTTCGATACATCACACAGTTGCATTTCATGTAAAGCTTCTATTTAGCGTGTGGTTTTGTGTGTGGTGTGGAAATATACTGTGTAAACTTTGTTTTTTCAGGCTCTGTACCTCCTTTGGTGACTTTAGGTCCATATTGTTAGTAGAAATGACGATTAATTTTGCGGTTATGTGTCTTTCTTGTCCCTGAAAACTTCATGAAGCTCCTTCATGTTCACCATGTTCAACAGCATGTTCAAGAACGCAGCAGTAATGACACATTTCTTTTCATTCTCTCTAACATTTTATGTCTTTAATAAATTAACTTGTACTAGTGAATATATTGATATTTTTTTTTCATATTTATATGAAATATTCACAGAAGTTTGATAGTAAGGAGGCGTTGAATGTGCTACACTGAAATGTCTTTTGCCTCCTAATATCTCAAAATGCACTCTGAATAGAAAAAATTTCCCTCTGCCAAGTATTCAAGTACTTGGCAAATATTTTTTTTATTGCTCATAGACAATGAAGAAGACATTTCAAGCTATTTGTCCATGGCATGTGGCACAGTGCCGCTGCACACTGACTTCTAGGTTGAGTATGCTTTTGCTTTTCTTGTGTACAACACAGCAGTGTTTGCCAGCACTGCATAGTATGAGCGCTCGGCCTCTTTGCCATGGCTAAAGCTTGTAGCACAAGCCGTCCCATTTCTAGCTTGTGCACTGGTTCTTTTGAAGTTTGAACCTGGCTTAATTTCACTGGTTTCTTGGCCTGTATTAAATATGCCAGTTTGAGGTGAAATACTGAAAACGAGGCTACTGGGGATTAGGGGCTCCCAGGCTGCCGGAGGTTTTTCAGCGGGCTCTACAATGGCAGCCTGTTCAGGCCCTACAGATCAAAGTTGCCTACGCCTGCGAGCCAAGCAGTGGTCCAGGAAGGGCCAACAAAGCTCCTGTCCACCCACCCCTGCCCCCCTCAGCGATGTGCCTCAGAAGCCAAATAGAGCATCTACAGTTGGAGAGTAGTGTTGGCTTACTTGAGACATGCACATGACCTTGGCGCATTGTGACTGACCGAGATTGTTTCAGAGGTTCTCCTCACACACAAATGGAGCCATCTAGGGTAAACGGGACGACCTGAACATTCCACGATGGCAGACCCTTGCTGAAGTTTGAACTGGCTTTGCTTACGTGGGTGGTGTTGAGCCTGGAATGGCTCTTATGTAAGAGTATAGCTTTAAGTCAGCCATGTATGCTGCTGGATTCCCTTACAGGGAGCTTTTACACGTCCTGTTTCTATGGTTACAGGCAGCATCTGAGGACACCTGATGCTCGTACAGAACATTATGCGGTGCTCTTCAAGTAACAGCCTATGTTATTTGAAGAAACATGTTGGGCATGCTATTAATAACTTTAAACAAGCTGTATTGCTTGCATTAGTAGACTTTAGGGCAGTCACATTTCAGACTAAGTGGCCTGATGACACTAAACTACTTTAATAGTAGCGGTTTTGTTTGGTTTGGTTTGCAAAAGTTCAGGGCAAATTATGGAGACTCATACAGCTCTTCAGCTTCTAGTGGTTCAGGGTTGGAGAAAAGGAACACCCTAGTTATGCACTGGTTGACCACTAACATTAATCAGTTGTGAATTTCTGCAAATGTATGTGTCTGGGAAAATACTGTCAATAACTGTAATTACTATATTTCACCTATATAAAAACATGAAAACACATTCGCTAAAAGTATACCATAATTCAGTACAAAAAGACAACATCCCCAAATGATTAGTTGAATTTAAATGTACTGTTTACTGCAGCAATGAACAGTCTGAAAAGCAACGCAAAGCAAAGATCAGATCAGTGACTGGTCAGTATAAAATGCGGAACATGTAAAGCGCCATTTTCTTATCTTCATTTTCCAATGGAAATGGGAAACAAACAAGTTGTTGCCTGAACTAGCATCGGTTAGGAGTTAGCATAGCCGTCATGCTAGTCTTCAATGCACCAAAATAACACTTTCTGTGTGTTGTAAAATGAAAGCGGTGGTAGAGTTGATCACGTCTAAATGCAGCATATTATTAGCTTTACTAAGTTTAACCTTCCAATGTGGTTGTTATATTCTGGCAAATACGATGAATGAATTTGAAGATAAATGCAAGAAGAAGAAGAAGAAAACCCTTTATTTGATGCTGGAAATTGATTCACTGCTCAGTCACTCTACTGTTACGATGCACCTCTGCGCATATGATGGGTGACAATGGTTTCTCACTTAAATGCTACTGCAGTACAACAATGTCAGTCATCCGTCTACATGTAAATACTTCAGTATACAATTAGCAACACTGAAATGTAAACATTATTAGGCTAACTTTTCTTCAAATCAGATCTGTAAACATCAGTTGCAACCTGTGCTGCTTTGCTGTTGGGTGCATTAATTTCTGCTTTTGCAAACGTTGCTTGGAGCTTAAATTCTGCAGCGTAGTTCTTGCGTTGTGGCATGATATTGGTAAGTTCCTAATTTGATGAATTTAATTGTTTATGCTCAACTATGGTATAATGTCACTTAGGGCTGCAACAACAAATCAATTAAATTGATAAAAATCGATTACTAGTTACGAGTTGTGTCGCACGACACAGACATTTTATTATTACAAAAATTAAAAACTTTAGTTGAGCGCGGAGCAGAGTGAACATACTTGGCCTCTCTCTCTCGAGTGCACACTGATGCTTGCAGAGTTAGCGCCTCACAGACAGGGCGGAGCAAACATTTAAAAACAAACCAGCGGAGGCAAAGAAATCCTTTTGGACCGTTCATTTTTCAATCTGTTATCATGTATAGCTACACTGCAAAATAGCTTTTCTTACTTAATTTTGTCTCATTTCCAAATATCTAAAACATCTTAAATCAAGATTACTAGACCAGAAAAATGGCATGAAAAAATTAAGTGATGCTTAAAAGTTCTGATTGTGATTATATCTCAAATTTTGCTTGTTTTAAACCATCACTTAATTTTAAAGTGTTTTTTTTTTTCTTCAGAAGACAAGACATCATTTCTTATGCTATTTCATGTGTATAGTAAATAGTGTATTTTCTGTGTTTTGTCCCATATAGGTTATTATTGACAAATATATTTGTGTGTGTGTTGTACTTTTTAATTTAATTTTAATGTTCTTAAGCTGTGTTTAAATGTGGAGTATAATTGAACTATGTTATTATAAAAGCAACATAGCAACAAAATAAGAGCAACATGCTTGTGCACTTTTTTGTTTTTGTATAAAGGGTTAGAAATGATGCTTTTCTTGTTTTCTGTTTTTTATCCGATTCATCGATTAGTCAGAAAAATAATCTACAGATTAATCGATTTATTTATATAATCGTTAGTTGCAGCCCTTATGTCACTACCAGTAAAGAGCTCCAGGGGTCAAATTAGATGCTTTTACTTCAGTAAATTCAGTAAAGCTACGGCTAATAACAGCGGCTTAGCATTTTTTGCAGCTTATAGAAGGGGGCAGCCTAAAATGCGACGGCCTGTCATTAGGGAAATGCGGTATATCAGGTAGGAATCTCTGTTCTTTATCTTTTGAACACAAACTTTTAATCGCTAAACTAACACCACCACAATGCATGCAGACCTTTTATTGTAAGCATAATTAAAAAAAAAAAAAACTGTTAAAAATTTTTTTCGTATTCATTTAAAGCTTTTATTAATCCTTTGAAAAAAAAAAAAAATAATATGTTAATATTGGTCATAATTGTGACCACAGACAATCCCATACGGCATCTCTGAAATGAAGACTTTAGCTGAAGCCTTGTTGTCAGTCGTGCGTGCTCTAGAAGTGCCTTCAAGGCTTGAGATTTTCCCTTTGGAATCTCCCAACTCCCCCTTACTCAAAAAAGCGTCATGCGTCATTGAAGAGCATAACCCGCCGATTATTTCCCAATGGTTCTCATTCAATTGCTCCATTTCCTTGTCACCATGAAGTTCTCGCACATTATCTTTGCGAGTGGGAATTTTGCAGGCGGCCGAGCTGGATGAGTTCACGCCACGGATCAAACGAGGCTTTCAATTAGCTAGTAATCTCCTGACAGATTAATAGTGCCGCAGTAAGGAGCTATTGATTACATGTGTCGCTGGTGAGAGTGAAGCGGTCACCTCAGGCTGTGTGTAACATGGAGTCATCTGACTGCTGTGCTCCAGCAGCTTGGGCACCGTCACTTGACCTTTTGCTGTTTTGTGAGCAAAAAGACATGCGCTCATGATCTTTCTTTCTTTCATGCTGGTTTGGGCAGTGAATTGATTTTTCTGTCAAACAGCCTAGAATTTGACCATTTTCCCTCCACGTCATTCTTGTATTCTGGTTACGGCTTGAATGTATAGAGTAGATGCAGTTGGATGGCTTTCCTACGCTTATGTGAATCATTTTTCTGGACTGTATCACTGTGCTGTGCTGTTGTTCATTGGTAAGTTAATGTTAATCACTGTGCGTCTCCTCTGAACTTGAACTCCCTTGCTAACTGGTGTCTCCATTCTCCCACAGCTTTGCAGAAGGTCAAAATGAGTGCCGTTGGAGAAAGTGCCCTTGACCCTGCCAACCCGGAGTCATGCAAGAGGAAGGGCTCACCATGTGACACCTCTGGTCCAAGGTAAGTTTGAACCAAGCTTATCTCATTTCACTTTTTCCATACTGTTGTTGACACTGATTGGCGGCCATATTGATTTCTGAATCTTGTCAAGAGCAAAACAAACAGCATTTTGTTAGAGGCGGGTGAAACTTGTATTCACTCTCTCCTTTTGGAGATGTATATCATCAAAACAAGATCACTGTAGATGTTTAGATAACTTCTTTCTCTTAGGGTAAACCAACCTTCATGCTTCAATCAGCAATTTTCATCAAATTGCTGCCAGTGTTGGTTGTTAATTTCTCTGTGCTTTGGCAGGCCTGTGTACTCATACTGTTCGCTATCAAATTTGCTTTATTTCCTGCTCCTACTGCTTGTTAGGTGCTGATTTCTGCTTTTATTCTAGTAATATTCTATGGAATCCTGATTTTAAAAATGTTGCACTTGGGAAAGGACAAGGGAAAAGCAATCTGATGTTCAGGGATTTCAGTCACACTGAGTATTAGTCATCTCTGGTTTTAACGTAAAGCCTTCTCCCACATGAACCAAGTCAACAAATATGCCATGTCATGTACAAAAAGAAAAAAGACGTGAAATATGCCAATGTTCTTCTCAGTGTAGCTCAACAATTTGATTGTTCATTGTTGTTCCCTTAATTGTGAGGTATTGACTGGTAAATATGCTTAGGTATGTCACTGAAGTGATCTGAATCTGTTGAGCTATGGTCTTGTCCATGTCCTGCCTGATTCAGAAGCGTGCAAGGCTGTCCAAATGCAGTAGAATCAAAAAGGGCAAAAATATTTTTGCCCTTGTATTATTATTTTGGTCTTTTTTTATTTTATTAAATTTCAAGTCATAATTGTAAAAAAACATACAACCAATCAACCAATAATAATTTACGTGGAGCTAGGCCCAACAAATTTGAATGAATGGAAACAGGCTAAAATAAGCCGGATTCATTTTCAGTCCTTCCTATTGACCTCATTCACCGTTTTTCTTTTTTTTTCCCAGTTTTTTTTCCTTGAGTGAGGTCATTTGAAGAACATTGTGCATTCATCACCAATTATTTAGGTAAAGCACCTTGTGTGTGTTTGACGGATCTAGAACACTCCAAAACCAATCAATGATCTAGGGTTAAACATGGCAGAACTTATAGCATAAATTACAAAGCATAAATCCATGGTTTTCAGCCTTTTGTTTTAAATGAAATCAGGGTTCCTATGCTGTATTTAAAAGTTTGGAATTTGACTTTAGAAGATTCCAGGTCTGGAAAAGAATGGAAAGCAGTTGTGTGTTTACACTTTTCCCTTTATTATTTTTTTCTGAAATATTTAATTCAGAATTTCTAAAAACAAACTGATCAGAGTATTTTTCATTGTTTGGAGCAGCCACCCAGCCCTGCAGTGGTTCACACTGCTCTTAATACTTTTAGAGAGTATTCTTTGTTCCAGTAGTATTCCTCTGTCATTAGCAGTGGAGATCTACCAGTCCCTTCACTATTACAGAGCTCACAAGTGCGTCGTTTCTTCTTAATCATGTTCCACACAGTTGATCTGGGTAATCCTAAGGTTTGATTAACATTTCAGATGGTTTTATGTATCTTTTCTCTGCAAAAATCAGTAAAACCCATCTGAGTAATCACCAACACATGTGAAGCCAATTGTTGCAAACATTGTGGTGTCCTGAAATGAGGGGGGACTGTGTATTAAGTGATGTCATTTCTACATGGTGAAACTACAATGTTTGCAACTAACTTATGTCTAAAGCTAAGTTAAAGTGAATCTGATTGGATGTAATATTTTTCACTGAAGAGCAAAAGGGTAAATGTATTTTTGTCCCAAACATTATGGAAGGGACTGTGTGCTGTCACAAAGACTGACATTTCTTGGGAAGTCCATGGTGATGGCAACAAGACTCACTCTGCACATGCTAGAACAGTGTGGCTTTATAGAGTGTGTGTACTCGACTGACCTGCCATTGGCCCTGCTTTCTTACGCCACATTATGAAGCGAAGAATAAGACAATGATGACCAGTTATTAATTTTTTGTCAACATTACAAGTAAAAACAATTTAGCTGTTTGGCTAGTTTTCTGTTTTTTTAATGTCTTGTAGTTAAGTAGTTGTACTTAGTAGTTAAGGGCAATACACTGAGATGTTCTCATTTATAAGGCCCTATAAAACGTTTAGTTTTTACCCTGAATTCAGTTTAATTTTTTCTTTTGAATTCTGTGTTTTGCATTATCATATTTATTCCAATTATGTCCAATTATGAGAAAAAAAACACACACAAAAAAAGAAAAAATCTCACATTTAATGACTGTTATTCAACTTCAACAACTCACGTCTTTTAGCTGATTTGTTAGCTTAGCATGACCAAGACTTTGCTAGAGTGAGCGGCTCACGCTAGTTAGCTTATTGTGTTCTTGGTGAGTCCAGTCTATCATGTGCTGGCAAAACTTACAAAAGAGTTATTCTTCCAATTCATAAAAATAGTTTTGGTATTGTTCTGCTCTAAACTTAATTTAGTGTCATTTTTTGAGGACTTTGGTGTTTCTGCGAGCCTCTTCACCATAGCTGACTGTTTATTTCTGTCCTGTGTACATTTGTTTATGTGGAAAGCTGAGACCCATGTACGGGAGGGTGCAGTGGCCAAAATTCATTAGAAACCATTGCTTTGCTTTGCCCACACACTGATTTCACACTGGATTCCATTTTGTTTGTTGAAATTTTCAGTTCCGTCCTGTTTTTTCCTGCATCGTGGAAATCATTCTTGACTGGAGGACTTGGGTGTTTGTGGAGCTTCAGGGCTATCTAACGCAAAGAGGACTGCCCTAGTAATGACCGCAGATGTCTTATCCAACACAGTGAGCAGAGGTTCCTAGTTTAGACCTCTCCCTCAACAGAGACTAGTAGTACTGGGATTGGTATTCATTGAACATACAAACAATATTTGCTTTGAATTTAAAACAGTTTTGTAGTTTAGGCTCCAGAGTAGATTTGATACCGATATAACAGAGATACTGGAGAATATGAATAAATCAGGCCTAATTAAAACTGTCATACTCCTGCGTTTTAGAAACAAAAACAAAACCATTAATGATAAACTGAAAGTAGAAACCTGACTGAAAAACAAAATAAGAAATAATCTCATTTTCAGGACTATGATAAGTGTGTGTGTATATACAGCAGGGAGAATAAGTATTTGACTCCTCAGCTTTTTTTATCAGTAAGGGTATTTGTGGCTATTGACACAAAATTTGCACAAGATGTTGCCATTAATCCAAATATTGAATTCATACAAAGAAATCATAACATTTAAGTATACATGTTGAGTTTTAATAAATAAAGTGAAATAACACAGGGAATAAGTATTGAATACACTTTATTTAATACTTTGTAGAAAAGCCTTTTTTGGTGATTACAGCTTCTAGACGCCTCTTGTATGGAGAGACCAGTCGTCTGCATTGCTCAGGAGTGATTCTGGCTCATTCTTCCTCACCAACACTCTTTACATCTTGAAGGTTCCTTGGGCCTCTTTTATTAACTTTGATCTTCAGTTCTCTCCATACATTTTCTATGGGATTTAGGTCAGGTGATTGACTGGGCCATTGAAGTAACTTGATTTTCTTTCTTTGAAATCAATTCATTGTTTCCTTGGTCTTGTGCTTGGGATCATTGTCTTGCTGAAATGTCCAACCTCTTTTCATTTTCAGCTTTCTGGTAGATGCAGCAGATTTTTTTCCAGAATGTCCCGGTACATTTCTCCATTTATCCTGCCTTCAATAATATGAAGTCTACAGTACCCTTTGCTGAAAAGCATCAAACTTAACTTTGATATGGTGTTCTTGGGGTGGTGGGCAGTGCCATTTCTTCTCCAAACATTGTGTGTAGAATGACAAAGTTCAACTTTGCTTTCATCTGACCATACTATAGTCTCCCATTAATCCACAGGCTTCTCCAAATGCTGTTTCACAAACTTTAACCGAGTCTCAGCATGCTTTTTGTTCAGCAGTGGAGTCTTGCGTTGTGAGCGTGCATGGATGCCATGGTGGTTCAGTGCATTGCTTATAGTTTTCTTTAAAACAACAGTTCCTGCTGATGCAAGGTCTTCCTGAAGTTCTGCCCAAGTGGTTTTTGGCTCTTGGAGAACTCTCCTGATTATTCTTTGGACTCCTCAGACAGAAATCTTACGTGGAACACCTGATCATGGTTTATGGTGAACTGATGCTCTTTCCATTTCCGGATAATGGCCCCCACAGTGCTCACAGGAACATTCAGAATTCTGGAAATGCGCCTATAACCATTCCCATCAGAATGCTTTTCAATGATCACAGTTCTTTCCTTTTACCCATCATGAAGTCTTTCCTTTGTGCCTCCTGGGTAATGCGAAGCCTTTATAGACCATCAATTAGGACTAAAGCATCTGATATCAATTAGTACTGATAGGGGGCAGGGTTTCTCTCTCAATACTGACCGATTTCGGGTGATCTTTTTATGCCATTTTGCACCTTATCTTCATGTGTTCAATACTTTTCCCTGTCTTTTCACTTTATTACACATAATTTATGGACTTAAATGTTTAGATGTCTTTACATGAATGAAATACTTGAGTTGATTGACATGTGGTGCCAATTTTGTTTTCTTAGAAATACCCTTAATGATAAAAATGCTGACGTGCCAAATACTTATTCTCCCTGCTGTATGTATGAGTGTGTGTGATTGGTTGGGAGTGCTTGCGGGTGAAGGAGCAGGACCAGCCTATCCGGGTGTGTGACTGAGCCTCTTCCACTAGGTCTTGGAAGGGCTGATGTAACTCCCTGTTTCTACAGCAACCCCACGCAGAGCCTGACCTGTGCTTCGCGCCTGCGCGCAACCTTGGAAATGCACTGACCTACTTTCCTCACTGTCTCCTCTATACACACACACACACACACACACACACACAAGCAAGTCATCCATATGTACATGGACTCTTTCACCTCAGCTACTATACAAAGTCAAACAGATAAGCTCTCTTCTAGGTCCTCACAAAACACTCTCGCCATATAAGTCAGTCTCTCTCTCACACACACACACACACACACAAATGTAAAGGGCACTCACTTCCATTACTGGGCAAAACACACTCCACCAATGATGGAGAGTAAACGGTTACTGCCAATTCTCCCCAACCATCCAAACTTTTTCCTTGATCAGGTTGAGGATCAAAAATTCTTTATTACTGTAACACAATTTGCCACTTTTGCTCTCATTCTTTCTCTCTCTGTTCTACTCAGTCCATCCATACACCCAAGCATATACTCCTGCCCCTGCTCCCCACGAAAAACAAAACAGGCAGTTCTACCGTTTTCCTCCACCACCTCCTCTCTCTCTTCCTTTTGCTCTAGGTCTCTATCCACTGCTTTATAAACCCATTTCCAGCAAGCAGTTTAAGTCTGTGAGGAATGTGTGATGTGCATCTCAGGCCGAAAGCCTCGGCTCGCCCCTCATTAGTCCTGCTTTACGGCCTGGTTGGGGAAGTATGTTTTTTGGCCTTGCTCTGCCTGCAGCCCACCCACTGTGCGTCCCCAAAAGCACTTGTTGCCCCATCTACTTGGTCATCTGCCGACTCTTCCCTCCTAAAACCCACGCTCTCACTCCTGGTCAGCAACTGTACTGTTATCATGTGACCAAGGACATGTATGCAGCAGCTGGGTTTTCCTCCCCTGTAGCAGCCTCTGATCCATGCCTCGCTCTGTTAGAGAAAAGGGCCTGTGATTGGCTGAGCTTTTTCTGTGCGTTTAAACTCTTCTTTTTAACAATATTAATTTATTGTGATCTGTGTCTTCATAAAAAAAACAAAAAACTTGCCTTTGCTCTATGAACAAAACCCTATATCACCAGAATTTTAATACTGATTCAGATTTAGATATAGTTTAGTATAGTCCAGATATAGTTTAGGTTCCTGAGTAGATTTGAATACCAAAGTAACAAATACTTTAGTATATTAATCAGTCAGGCCAGGCTGGTTGAAAACTAAAACTTTCAAACTTTTGATTTTCAGAAAATAACAACAAATCTATTAATGATAAATTGAAGTCAGGAACTAGAATGAAACACAAAATGGCAACCAATCATATGTTCAGAACTATGATAACTTTACAGTGACGTTATCATACATTATCATACTATCAGTGTTAAAAATAGACCTTTGTAGGTTTTTTAAAAATGTTTTATATATCATTTGAAAATATAAAATGCTTTTACAGTGTCCAAAAGAAATGGTCAGAAATAACTTTAGACTGAACATTAACATTGAAAATTAAGATCATTTTTTTTACTCCTCTTGTAAAATTTATTTTCATAGTGATCACATGCTGTCTGAGATACAAATGTTGTAAATGGAATAATTTTTTCTTATATCAGAATGAATTGTTATTGTGAATGGGTTAATAATGACATTAATAGGAACATGATTAGATTTAGACTCACTTTGAATGATTAATACAACTGGTTGCTCCAAGTTATAGTTTAATAAGGGTCATAGTACTTGGGGGTTTGGATCCTTTTTATTCAGTTGTGTGTATATGGCTTAGGAGGGATCGGTACCGGTACCAAAAAAATTAAAACTTTTTAAAAAATCTCAATCCGTAACATGTAAGTATGTTAGAGACTCAACTTTGCCGCTATTCTGGATGAAAGTCATGGCAGAAAACCCTGAGATCACCACAACAG
>JBBIGC010000152.1:12773467-12793707 GCA_037576955.1 Lepidarchus adonis | reverse complement strand
TGTGTGTGTGGGTGTGTGTGTGTGTGTGTGTGTGTGTGTGTGTGTGTGTGTGTGTGTGTGTGTGTGTGTGTGTGTGTTTTTGAACAGTGATGAACCACGGCACGGCCATCAGCCCTCTGTACCGTTTCACACTCAGTGACGGGACGCCCCTCAGTGCGCAGACGCGCTGCAAATTCTGCTGCCCCCCTAACCCCGATGTACAGCCCTTCATCATGGGCATCCACACTATTGACAGGTATCGCTGCTCTCTGCAGATCTTTCAGAGCTACACTATCCGCACTACTCCACAATTTATTACTATTATTATTATTTTCTATTATTAGATTCATTAAAATTATTTTAAATGACTTTTTTTGTTATAAAATGTAGGCACACTTTGTTGTTCTTGACTTTAAAATGCCACCAGTCAATTGTTCATGTCTCAGTGGTATGAAAAATCTATATTAATATAATATTTTGTATTTTAGATTTAAGAATTTGTAATGGTAAGCACAATAACTTATACAGATTTACACAAGTAGTATTTTTTTTTCTAATATTATCTTTAATATTTATTCCAGTAGTGCTTTTTAAAAATCTTTCTACGGAACTGTTTGATTTTCAGCATCTGTTTGTTTGAAATGAACATTAATGTATACCGTACAGTTTGAATGCATAATTATGTTGCTAAAATGACGCATTTTCCCTTAATGAGGGTTTTAAAGGTCGTTAAAAATGCTGCATCCCTGCTCAAGCAATTGTGCAGCAGCCTTGTATTTTCTTTAAACCATTTAGATTTTATTTGCTTATATGTTAAACCACGTAAGTAACTAAAATAAATAAAAAAGCAGAATTTTAATGCTAATGCTACTAATTGATTACTCTTGTGATATGTGAGCAGTTATGTATATTTAATTTTTATTAATTTTGTATTTTGTCTTAGGGAACACAACACTGCTAGCTCTCAGGAAAACACTACCCCCAGCCTTCTGTCCCCATCGGCCCCTCCAGTTCGCTCTCCTGCCCTGCAGCCCTCCAGTGACCTTGGCTCGCATCTCAACAATGGAAACAGCGCCTGCCCCACACCAGGTCCTCCTGCCTCTACCCCACCAGGCTACCTGACTCCCAGTCGTGGAGGGCCACCTCAGCAGGTCAACAGCCCTTCACCCCTAGGAAGCCCTCTCACAGCCACCCCTACCTCATTCATGTCGCCACGGCCTCCGCGTGGCAGCCCGGGCCTGGCAGGCAGCCCTCGTGTCTCTGGACACCCTTTCTCGCCTCCAACGCCCAGCATTCACTCTCCAGCTGGAGCCCTAGTCCGGCAGCAGTCTGGTGGAGATGGCAGCACCTTTTCTCTCCCTTCTCCCCTGCCACCCAGGCAGACGCCCACTCCCAGCAGCTCCCCCGCGCGCCCGCCTCCGGCCAAGCCGCCTGAGCCGGGCATCGATGAACCCAAATGCGTGACAGTGAGCAATCCCAAACTCAACCAGCTCCTGGACAGCAGTGGTGGCACTACTGGCACTGCAGACCATGAGCCTTCACCGGCCACCCAGACCCGTCCACCTCCTGCCGCTCAGTGCCCGGCCTCGCACAGCACACTGACGGAGCGACACAAAATCCTGCACCGGTTGCTCCAGGACAGCAGCCCCGTAGATGCCTCCAAGGATGGTGACATCAAGAAAGAGCCCCCGGGCAGCCCCGGGCCAGGCATGGGCTTAGCTTTGGCTGCCGGAGGCAGCAAAGAACCACAGGACCACCAGCTGCTTCGCTTTCTGCTTGATACGGATGAGAAGGACCTGGCCGACCTGCCTCCACCTGCCGCACTCAGCCTGCAGACAGTGCGAGTTAAAGCGGAGAAGAAAGGGGGCGGAGACAGTGGACCCTGCGTGGCTACAACACCTACTGCTCCTTCAGCTCCTGCATTAACCTGCTCACCCAAACCCAACGACAGGCCCAGTCCGGTATGCCATTAGAACTTATAGCTTCTTTTATATTGTAAAAAATACTTGTACACCATCTGAAGAATTCACTTTATTGATGAAATTCAGGATTATTTTAATTGGGGATGTCCCATTCTGATCTCAAAGATCGGTATCGGGGCCAGTCAAGGAATTTTAACTGAGCATTAACGCGCCTAGGGAAGATCATTTGTTTTACTTCAGTTATTTTTGCAGATGCTTTGAATACAGGGGGCCCTTGAGTTACGTTCCATTCGACATACTATGATGTTTACTGTCATATACAGTAGTAGAATGCAGTTGGACGCCTACTAAATGCTTTATTTTATACAGGACTGCCACGTGCTGAGCTGTGTGTGCGCGCATGTGTGTGCGCATGTGTGCGCGTTTGTGCGTGTGTGTGTGGATGGGAGAAAGTGTGTCGTGCTTACCTGTGCACTGTTTATTGCTGTGATGTTTTTTTGTGAGGCATTATTCACCGTTAGTGTTGAATAAGAATTCATGTGAGATGGTGGGTTAATAGTGCACTGTGCTAGGGCACCGTCAATGTATCCAAAGCATTTACTGCTGTGGTGGTACTTGGTTTCTTCCCCCCCGAGTATGTTGAAGCCATTAAAAAGAGCATTTCTATGTGGAGCAACGTTTCCGAAATGCTTTACTGTAATGTGAGGTGGCCACTAGAGACTGGTGTTGGCCACATGCGTTCTGCCTGTTCATGCATTTTGCCGGCTGTTTTGAAAGCACAGTTGCTGTTCAATACATGCATGAGTTCCGACTTCCATTGAAATTCGGATTACGTCGCATTCAGAGGAACGTAACCCCGACGCAACTCAAGGACCTCCAGAGTATTGTAGCACACTACTAAATTTAAAATGAAAAATTAAAGGTCAGCATTTTGTGAGGCGATAGTAACCAAACTGGATTTAATATGACAAATTTGATACGGCACCTGAAAAATAAACACTCAACGCAATGCAGTTTACTTGGGTAACTGACTGCACTGAAGCAATATGCACTGCACACATTTCCTTGAGACCAAAATGGCAAAAAATATTACCTACAAGATATTTCATTAGATGTGATGGCAATTAGTTTTACCTCAGACATTTGGATACTTGGCCACACTGCACATTAAATTAACCCCTTGTTTAATTTGAAATCATTGTGTATTACATGTGCCTTCCTTTCATGGAACTACAACAAAGCATTTAAAACAGGCAGTCAAGGGCATGCTGGGAAAATTTACAAGAAATGATTCCATCATTTTGCAGGACAATGTGAGAATTCAATTGTCAGTTGTGAAGCATATACAGTATCTCACCAAACTGATTAAACCCTTCACATTTGTAAACATTTTATTATATCTTTTCATTGGACAACACTGAAGATGTGACACTTTAATACAATGTAAAGTGGTCGGTGTACAGCTTGAATAACTGTATAAATAAATTTGCTGTTCCCTAAAAATAACTCAACACATAGCCATTAATGTCTTTCTTATAAAATCTATAAGAAACACCCAATAGTGTTTAAGAATGATGTGACTCCAGGAAAAAGAAATACATGATTGGAACAGCTCTTATTTTAATATCTCTGAATCGTACCAAGATAACTAAATTACATGAGATCAGGCATTTACCTGTAATTGATATCTACTATCTTATGCAAATGTTTGGGGAGTCGAGGACATGGAAAGAAAATACACCGTATTTTCAGCAAACATTGATGCATAGTTACTTTTTATGCCATAAATTGAACAAAAATACAAACATTATTATGGCTCTGTGCAAACGTTTGGGCAACTCGAGAGTTCCAAAGTCTCAGATTCTTTTTACAAGGTTTCAGACCTTAATCAGCTCGTTAGATCTGATGCACGGCAACATGTCGTCAGTAAATGTCAGCTGGTGTCAATTTCAAAGCTTTACAAATACTCTTTAAACCTTGTGCACACACTTGTGGACACTCAACAACCATGGGTTCCTCTAAGCAGCTGTGTAAGACTCTGAAAATGAAAGTAATTGATGCCCACAATGCAGAAGGCTACAAGAAATGGCAAAGCGTTGTAAGCTTGTAGTTTCCACAGTGAGAAATGTAACCTTGCCAACCATTGCACAGGTGTATGGAAGAATGGATTCCACTTAATACCAGCAAATTTTGGAAGCAAACCTCACTCCAAAGCTAAAGCTGAAAAGAGAATGAGCTTCTACAACAGGACAATAACCCTAAACAAACCTCGAAATCCACCATGGACGACCTCAAGAGACGAAGCTGAAGGTTTTGAAATGGCCATCACAGTTCCCTGATTTAAACATCATTGAAAATTTGTGGGTAGATCTTAAAAGAGCTGTGCATGCAAGACGACAAAAGAATATTACAGAACTAGAGAACATCCCAAGTACAGGAACTGAAAGACTTTTAGCTCTAAAAAACATTTGCAAGCTGTGATATCTGCCATAATAATGTTATTATTTTTATAACATCAGTGTTTGCTGAAAATATTGTGTATTTTTTTCAATGTCCTAGAGAGACTGTGTTGACATCTTTCCAATTACAAAATCACCAAAATCTGTTAAGCAAGGGGTGCTCAAAATGTTTGCATAAGACTGTACAATATGCAAGCCATGTTTGAATTCTGTTTCTTCGAATATTTCTGTAATGTTCAGTGTGGGCTATACCTCACTCCATAACCGTTGCTAGGTCGTCCGATGCCGTGTTTCTGGTTGATATTTGGATTCATCAGGCCCGTTCTCTGGCCCCTCTCTTCCACAGCTCAGCCTTCGTGTTCATTTGCGATTCATGAGCTTGAACTTTGCCTTACTAGTGTTCGTAGTTACCATAGTACACTTTGATGTTAGCTAATCTCTTCTCCCCACTCCTTGTGTGTTTGTATCTATCTGTGCCTGTTACAGTTTCCCAGTGATTTAGACACGTTGAACCAGCTGCTGCCCACCCTGAGGGGCCCTGTGGGCGGAAAGCCAAGTGAAGAGCCGGGACTGCCCCAGCCAGCCGACGACAACATTCCCATCGGTGTGAGCGTGAAACGTGAACCGCCCGGAACACCCAGCCGGGGTAAGGGCTTCCAGATCTGCCAGACAGCAATAAACAAATGAGCAGAAACATTCACCATGAAAAAATGACTCAAAATCATACTGGTAGGCACTCAACATTAAATCTTTGTACGTCATCATGTCTCCGCAGCGTTCTCTGATGGCTCTAGCCTTCAGAGCCAGTCTCCATTTGACTTCTGCAGCCCCTCTACACCCACAGAGGCACACACTCAGGGTCCTGGGATGGGGCAGGCTGACCCCTTTCAACCACCCAAGGAGAGCAGCAGCCCTTTTGCAGAATCAGCCCTCAACACCATCAGTGCCAGCACAGGTACTGCCCGCAGGGTCATTTGAATGCATTCTATTTATCATTCTATAAGAGTGACTGTAGATCTTCTCCTCGTTGATGTCAGAGTGGACAAGAAGTGTAACCACTATGTTGGAATATTTATTCCGATACAGGATTGGCCAAGCTCGAGCTGCCCGACTCGCAGCAGTTTCAGCCCATGTCGCTTTCGGACACCATGCCTTTCGAGGTCACACTGGGAGCCCAGACACATGCCCCTCTGCCTTCACCTCAAGAGTGAGTGCTTGAATGTAAAAATGCTAGAATTTACTATGTGATGATTTCTTTAGGTCATTTAGGTGGAAATATAACTAGAATTTCTGGGCTCATACCACATAATTGACATTATTGCTGTCCAGTATCAGTAATCAATCATTAATTGATTTTTTAATTCTTTGTTACTGACTATGCTGAACGTAAAAGAAAGGAAATTTCCATCACTAATGGAGCACAAGCTTGTAAATCCTGTTAATTAGCAAATAGTATGGTTCTAGATCTGGTAGAACTGGATATTTTGTACGTTTCTACTTGAAATTACACTGTGTCTACCGAGAACACACTACTGCACCTTTAGGTGTGTGGTTCCTGTTTGATTTTGATTTACATACTCGAAAAAGTGAAATGTTACATGCAAATCATTTCGACATAATGCACTAGTTCAGCTTTTAATCCACCTTCTCAGCCAAGCTCACCCTGTCTGCCTTTTCTGATATTTGAGCAGGCAGTGTGTGCCATGTCCACTTGATGAAATGTTATGCCCTCCTACGACCCCTGAGGGCCGCAACGACGAGAAGGCCTTGCTGGAGCAGCTGGTGTCATTCCTGAGCGGCACAGACGAAAGCGAGCTGGCCGAGCTCGACCGAGCGCTGGGCATTGACAAAATTGTCCAGGTTAGGGTGACGCTGGTTTTATTCCTTTTCCCTCCTAAGCAGTTCATGGTCTGGGCACTGACATCTTGTTCTGTCCTCTCCAGAGTGGATGCCTGGATCAAATCACTCAGCGCTTCCCCCCACAACAGCAACAGCAGCAGCAGCAGCAGCAGCAGCTCGCCCCAGTGCCCATGGACCCCAAGCTCCCCAGCTATCCCACACAATTTCCCACCTCACCCTCGCAGTTCCCAGCTGAGATGGGTGCTACACAGGGCATGGGCTTTGGGGCCCCGCGGGTCCCTTTTCCAGGCAACATGGGCATCAATGCAATGCGGCCTGGTATAAATCGAACCCCAGGGATGCCCAACCAGTTGCGCTTACCTCCCAACCAGCTAAGGCTGCAGCTTCAACAGCGTCTGCAAGGCCCCCAGCAGGTACCTGGGAATCATTCTGGACAAACTTTACTACTGAACCTGCTTTTTCTTTGACACCCAGTGTGATCATTCTCCAGCTGTTTGATACTGATCTATAATATATGAATGGTGTTTCTTTTGCTAAAAATTAACACAGTTCGCCGCCAATATTAGAATGAAGCTCTGTAAGCCAGGCATGTCCAGCTCCGGGCCTGGAGGGCCAGTTTCCAGCACAGTTTGGTGATTTCCCCGCTCATGCACACCTGGTAATACTCACCTGTTAATTGCTAGATTCAGGGAGTGTGTTTGAAGGGGGGGAACTACCCATCTGTGCAGGATACCGGTCCTCCGGGGCTGACTTTGGACACCCCTGCTTTAAGCAAAGGCTTGTTTCCCTTTTTGTCTGTAATGGTTCTTGTATGTTCACTCCTGGCACCATTTTTAATTCTTGCTGGTGTTCAGAGTCTAGAAGTTTCTTCACTGACCTAAATTCTGAAGTGAAGCTATGGAGCTCTCATTATAAATATGATGTACCATTGAGTGACTGAGTGAAGTCACCAAAAAAAGATATAATGCAGCCTCTGATATAGGAACAATTAATCGTGCTTATGGATTTTATTAAAAAGAAAACAAAACCAAAAATCCACACAATGTTAATGATTCATGGCCATGGTGTTTCTCAGGTGTACTGAACTGAAGAAGACTTGTTGAATGTTTGCTTGTGTTAGCATGATGTGGAAGCAACCTTGGCTTTTGAGGACTGCAGCTGTGTTGTGAATGCGTGGCGGGGAGAGTGATTAGTTGCACTTATTTAATAGCGATCTATTGCTCAAACCTCTTCTTTTTATCCAACAGCTTCAGAACAGGCTGGCAGCAATTGGCCAGTTCCCACAAGGGGGGGCTGTTGCTATGGGGATGCGCCAGGGCATGCAGCAGCCCCAGATGCCCTCGCAGGTTAGTGTGTGGAGTTATTGAGAAGGCGTGAGTCGAGCCAGACACAGGATGAAGATGTGTGTGCAAAGTGGTCTGTCTGTCAGTGTATGTGGCCTTTGATTGAGTTATAACACCACTTGTCTCTCTTTCTGTCTCTCTTTCCTTTAGCCTCCTCTTAATGCTCAGATGCTTGCTCAACGACAGAGGGAGCTTTATAGCTTCCAGCACCGCCAGAGGCAACTGCTGCAGCAGAAGGTTATGATGATGAGACAAGGCATTACCACGGGGCCCATGGCAGCCCAGAGAGTCCCCAAAGGCCCCCAGCAGCCTCAACAGCCTCAGTCGCAACAGCAGCAGCAGTTTGGCTATCCCACAGGTTACAACACTGTTCCTGGAAGCACCCCTACCTCCCCCAGCCACTTCAGTCCCATGGGGGGACCTCTGGACCCCAAGCTGTCTGTCAGGGGGCCCATGGCAAACCAAGGCATGATGGCAGGCATGCAAGGGCAGTTTGGAGCACCTGTCAACTCTTCGGTTCAACAGGGGCTCTACCAACAATTTGGGGGTCCAGGTAAGTTTAAATTAAACAAGGCAAGTGACTGAAAGCTACTGATGACCACTATATGCCATGTTCCATTGGCTTCATATAAGCGTATGACAATAGCGATATGGCAATATATTGTCATCCTTGTTCGCGCAATTAGATAATCGATACAGACGTCAATATCCATATTTAAATGAATAAACATTCGCCATCCAATTTGACTCACCGATGTCACTACTTCTCTCCTCTGGGTGGCGCTGCTCAACTGAATGCAGGAGACTTTGGTGAAAACTGGATGTAGATGCAGAGAAAGCTCAACTGAGAAGCCACATTTAATAACTAGTGTTTGCTGAACAATTAACAATAATTTATATCAGACAGAAACGCTCCATAATTCGTCTGGTAAACAGGGTTAGAACAAGGACTGCTGGGGAAGGTGTGTTTCATCAGCAACAATGCATTGTGGATTACGTAGTGTCTAGTGCGGGTGGAAAGAGTTGCTTTATGTAAGTTCAGTTGGTAGCACGATGCTAACACAACTTGCTAAGTGACAAAGGGAAACAGAAGTGAAGCTTTGAAGCTGAAGTAGTGGTTTCCCAGCGCTTCGGACCGCGGTCGCAAAGCTAACACGGGTAAAGTAACAATAGCATTGCTGTTGCTTATGTAAAGTAATGGTGCATCCCAGTGTTTGTCATCTTAGTACAGTGTCTGTGAATCCAATTTTAGTTTGCCGCCTGAAAACTAAAATTGGACTCAGACACTGTACTAAACTGGGTTACCTCATACTTGACAGACAGATCTGAGCATGTCTCCCTAGGTGAAGCAAAATCGCACACCCATAATGTCACCTGTGGTGTCCCCCAGGGCTCTGTACTGGGTCCCACCTTGTTCTCCATCTATAAGCTTCCTCTTGGCAAAATCATCAGCAGGCACGGTATACCCTTCCACTGCTATGCTGACGGCACTCAGTTCTACATCGTCAACCCCCACTCCTTCTGCTCCCCACCGAACATCCACGCTCATCACCTGCCTCGAGGAGATAGAGGCATGGATGAAGTATAACTTCTTACAACTGAACAGCTCCAAAACAGAAGCCATTCTTGTCTGCACACCACACCCCCATCCTGAAAACACTCCACTGGCTTCCTATTTCTTTCAGAAACAAAGATACAAGATATCTCTTCTCACCTATCACTGTATTCATGGACAAGCCCCACCTACAAGAACTTTTTAGAAAATCCTTTTTACTTCTTATTTCACTTTTATCATGACATGTAGCACTTTGAGATTGCTGAAATATAAAGTGCAATACAAATAAAATGTATTATTATTGTTATTATCTTTGTTGTGCAATATATCGATTATTGCCAAAATTGCTGTATCGCAATATTATTGTTATCGTGGGCCATGTATCGCATATGATATTGAGAGACACTCCTACTTCATATTGTCCTGGCAACATGAAACTTTTAAGGTTGTGCTTTAAGCCAATTATTTTTTCAGTGTTCTCAATTTGTAGTAGATTAACACCACTGTTTGATGTAAAAATAATAATAGCAGTCAAATCTTTCTTAAAGGTTTGGTTCAGCAAGGAGAGCCATCTTTTCCCCCTGAGCTTGGTCCCACCAGTCCCTTGCTGTCACCGCAGAACTCTACCTCTCAGAGTCCTCTGCTTCAGCAGACACAGCCTCCACCTGGTTACCAGTCACCTGACATGAAGAACTGGCAGCAAGGTGGCATGACTAACAACAGGTAAGGTAGTAAGTATAAAACGATCTTATTGGCATAAAGGTTAATGCAGCTTCTAGCTACTTCCTGTACCAGTCCAACTTCCCATTGTGTGCAGGATGCAAATGTAGCATTTGTTTTCTGTGTGTTTTTGTGTGTTAGTCTATATAACCAGACAGGCCAGACTGCCTCGCAGAATTTTGGCCAACAGGGTGTGTACAACAACATGAGCATCACCGTATCCATGGCTGGTGGCACAGGAGCCGTGGGTTCACTACCTCCAATTGGACCACCGGTTGGCATCAGCAACAACAACCTCGGCAACGTCAGCTCCATGTGCAATGATCAGGTGAGCTGGGAGTCATTTCATGCTTCGTGGCAACATTCCTGACTATGAAAAATATGCCTGGTTGAGGCTTGTTGTTTTTTTCCAGGTACAGCAAGTTCAAGTGTTCGCTGATGTCCAGTGCACAGTTAACCTCGTGGGGAGCGACTCTTACCTGAACCAGCCCGGGCCCATGGGGCCTCAGAAGACCCAGAGCGGGGCCCCCACCTCCCAGTCCCAGCAGAAGAGCCTCCTGCAGCAGCTCCTGACTGAGTGACCCTCCTAGAGACGTGTGCTTAGATGATCGTCTACAACGTGTAGAGATTTCTATTCGTCACCATTGGTTTTATACAGTAATATCTGCAGGGGTCATATCTGTGGGCCCAGGGCTGATTGGCATTTCGCAGCCTGTTTGACCGCGTGCTCATTCCTGGTTACGTTATACACACACACACACACACACAACATACTAGAAATTTGCCAAGTCTGTAAAAGGACCTGCTGCTTCTTACCGGCTAACGTCCTATCAGGCCATCGTCGCAGTGCTTCTCGGAGAGCGGAGTGCAGCAGCTGAGCTCAGATCGGACAGATCGGAAACTGGGGCAGGTGTTGTCCTGGTGTTGCCATGACAACGGTCTGGCCTTGGCCAATAGGACAACTCTTGGGAATGTTTTTAGGTTTCCTCTGCATGGGAAAGCTCAGTTTCAGCTGGATCTGTGACTGTGACTCTCCTCAGCAGTGCCTGATGATGGGAGGAGTTTCCCAGCTTTTACATTTTTTTTTTTGTTCTCCGTCATATTCTCGGTTTCTCTCTCTCATTCTTCCTCACTTCTTTTTTTTTTTTATGATTTTTTTTATATGTCAGAACAAGCATTGCCAGTTTGGGAGACTGTCCTGTAGCACTCGTCTGCCACAGGCTTTCTTGGGAGAACTAGAAACAGCAGCAGTTTTTTTTTTTTTTTTTTAAATATCCTACACAGTTTACCCCTCTCCCCCCAGCAGCTGTGAATATGAGCCACTTAGGGTCGCGTCAGCCTATCAGTGTTGTTTGCCATGTGTACTGTGCAGGTTGGTATTATTGTACAGCACAAAACCGGACAAAGTTGGGGTGAGCTCAAACTTTCTATTTTCCTTTTAAAAAAGAAATGAAAAACTTTGAAATTACTCTATGAGCAACTGTCATTTTGAATGCATCAACATCATGGGTTTCAAACTGGTTCTTTTCTTTTATAGCTTTGAGAATATGTAATGTTGTTTTTCTTATTTTGAAGAATAATGTTTGAAATCAAGAAATCGTGTGTACTAAGTAACATTGCTGAATATTACCTGGGGTGGTGTCGAGCTCTCCATTTCTTTATGACTAC
This sequence comes from Lepidarchus adonis, assembly GCA_037576955.1. Taxonomy (NCBI): domain Eukaryota; kingdom Metazoa; phylum Chordata; class Actinopteri; order Characiformes; family Lepidarchidae; genus Lepidarchus; species Lepidarchus adonis. The sequence goes on along the minus strand of JBBIGC010000152.1, from coordinate 12,782,201 downwards.
AAGGAGGGCTTGTGCAAATTATTCTTTCTTTTCTGATTTGATATGCTTGGGTTTCCCCGTTTTGGCACCTCTGTACATGTTACAAGGCCCCAAATTCTATTGTACAGTACATAACGTGATGAAGCTTAGATGAACTGATTTTGCTAATTCAGTGGAGGTATTTTTATTATTATTTTATTTTTTTTGTTCTTCAAAGACAGTCTAGAAAATCCCAAGTCGCTCGCCTCTGGCTTTGGAAGGGCGATGTCTCTTTCTCGCACCGTTGGCCGTGTCCTCCAGCTCTTTGACTGCTCATGTGACTACTGTTGCCCAGTCAGACACTGTTCATTAACGTTGCCCTCTTCCTCATTAGGTTCCTCTTTCCTGCCAAGCACGTTGGCAGCATTCTCTTCAGAGCGTTGAGAAACGTGATGACACGCAATAATGTTACACAGTGGAGTCAAGGTAAAGTTTAAAGCCCATTGAAGGCAGGTGCATTGTTGGGGGTGGTGAGATCAATCAGCCAGCGACAGAAATGTTGAACAGATGTTTTATGGTCCACAGCTGTTCCACTGTAAACCTGCGCGCAATAGTGTTTCACTAAATTTGTGCCCATTGACCTGATCGCAGTGGAAACCTGATTGGCACCGGAAATTGTTGCATGTGTGACTGTCTCCCTTCCGATTTTACAACCTACGCAAATGATTTTGTGTCGTTTCAGTGGCGTGTCTTTTGTGAATGTGCCCTGTACACAAAGATTGGCTCTTTCAGCTCAATGCCGCACCAAGTTAAACCGATTACGTTCTACACACCAATTGTGAGGCATCAAGTGAGCAGTGTGTGTGTGTGTGTTGGTGGACATTGAGAGCTTTTCTGAGCCACTTTTTGATATAAATGTACATACACGTTACAAAGGACAAGGTTTACATTGATTACGTTTAGGTCCCCCCCCAAAAAACAAACTGGCCTTGAAAAAGGAAAAGGAAAAAAGAAGAGAACCTGTGTTGTGAGGTCATGGTGATGACATTATTTTTGCCATGTTTTTTTAAAAAGCGGTTCTTTTATGATGAGGTCTGTAGGTGAGAGGATTACATAATATGCAGCAGTTAATCCGATAATTTTTTTTCTTCTTTTTTACCCTCTTTACGAACTCCTTTTACAATTTCTGACGCACGTTTATGCCAAATATATCGCACTATTAAACAGTGCCTAATAACAGTGGGTTATTCTTTTAATAAAACGGCTCTCAGTCAGTTTTGCACCGAGGTACAATGGACATATTTTGAAGCCTGGTTCAGCAAGTTATCGTGTATATAACAGACAAATGTGAATATGTATCTGTTCAGAATCACCAATATGTAGTGCTCCAAGTTTGTGGTAATAACTACTTGCTTCCATTTTGTTTTGTTTTTTCCTATTTTTTCCTGTTTCCTTTTTTTGGGAATGTGTCTGGCTGTCTGGAAGTGTGTATGTGTGATTAATACTGTATATCTGGTGTTTTAAAACGGAAACATGTCCTGATTTTTGATTATTTTTTTTCTTTTTTTTCTTTTTTTTTTTTTCTTTAAAAAATACCTGCAACTTTCCTGTGGGTGTTCAGATTGCTCTTTATGTGAGAGAATGGTTTAGCGACTGCTGAATGTGACTTTACTGAGAGAGAAGCAGCGTGGACTGGCTTTTGTACGGGTTAATTTAAAAAAAAAAAAAAAAAAAAAAAAAAAAGGCCATATTATTTAATTTCTCTGTTGTCAAAAAGTTTAAACAGCTCTGATGAAGTGGAACCTTGTTTTGACGGGAACGGCGCTCAGGTATTTCGGTCAGAATTTGCCACATGCTTTTTTTTTCTTTTCTTTTCTTTTTTTTCCAAGAAATAATGACCAAAGCTTCACGGTATTAAAAATCATATCATATGCAAGGTTCATGCAATTGGATAGAATTAATGTAGCATTGTTTTATTGTCCCTAAATAGACATCCCATAATTTAGCATAGTTTATTAAGAACACTACTATTCTGTAACACAAATTTTGCTATTACACAGTTGTCCCCCCCACTGCCATTCTTTTATTTTTACTAATTTTTCCCTGAGATTTAAGTGGCTTAGTGTGTCTATATTTAAAGAACTTTTGCTACTTGCATACAAATGTCTTTACGGGCTGGAAGTGTCGTCAATGTTTTCAGGGAGAGAAATGTACTACAGCTAGCTATGCACCTTAAACGAGAACCATTTCTTCTTTCGGTTTAAACTGACACACACACTCAGATTTGAACTTTCACGCCGCTATTGTACGTATGCATACATGTGATGTATAATCTATTGTTTTTCTTTTAACTCAAGGAAAAATACCTGATTTGTAGTTCTCGGTGTTGAGCTACTTGAGCTAAACAAAAAAAAAAGACACTGATGCAAGTATTCGTAGATATTTGACTTTATTTAGCTGAATTCTTTATACCAAATTTGAGGTGCCTCTTGTATATATTTTCTGCATAGAGGATCCTTCCTCCTGTTTGATGAAATTTTTCTTGTTAACTGAAGATTTTCTTATATCGAACCTTTGTAAGATGTTTGCTGTATTTTACATGAATTTTTTACTCGACTCAAAAAACAAAAAAAAAAGAATTCCAGGAATTTGCAAGGAATACAATCTAATTTTGCACTTTATATTTCAATTTAAAGGAAAGAGGCCATCGCAAACAACAAAAAAAAATTTAGAAATCAGAACCGTTTGACGTTAGAAGACTACAAAATGTCCCCTGAATGTATAATAGTCAGATGTCCTTTTGCTTTCTGACGATTAAACAATTTTTTCTCAGGTTCTTTGGGAAGAACTTGGCAGTAGCCCCTCATCCTTCACGAAAAGCTGAAAGAGCAGGGTAGCCGACCTCTTATTTTTAGTGTTATTTTACTGCAGGTTTCTGGTATCGCTGCAGCGTTCGTTTTAAAACTATGCCTATCTTCTTCAGGTGCTCCACTCCCCCCGTTCCCTTCCTCATTCGCCAGCGTGCTCCCGTTTTCATACCTCGTCTAGCTTTCTACCTTCTGAACACATTCCTCATACAGGTCCGCTTGTCGTGCGTCTTAGTTACGAGATTGGAACCCAGGACCCACTCATTCAGTGCCAAGCGCTAATGACCATTTATGCAAATTCCCTGTAAAGTCTACGGTTCCTCCTATGACTTGGTATCCTGGCAACACTGCACCAGTGTAGTCGAGCAACTGCACGCGTTCCTCCACATTCAGGTCTCACCACTCTACTGTATCACTATCGTAGGCGCTACTGTTTGCCTGAGGTGTTTTTTCGAGTATCGTAAGTGCTGCCTTATTCATATGGACGTTGGTTGCGGTGGCAAAGACGTCGCCAGTTTCGAGACCGAAACAGCACCGGTCACTTGAAGCAAGGTTCCACTTTTCACCTGTAAAATTAATATAAATAAATATAAATATATATGAATATATACATTTTACTCATTTTGTCCAGTTTTGTGTAATACTTGTGAAACATTTTCTTTCCCTCTGAGGCATCATTGCAGCTGTGTTGGGACGTTATGAATGAAGATGTATCTGGGAGACCTCTGCATGTTATCGTCATGTTTTTACATTTGTTTGGTTCGTTTGTTTTTGTTTCTCTCTTTCTCTCTTTTCTTCGTTCTCTCTGTGTCCAGGCGTGTCTGGAAAAAAAGAAAAAACCTACCTTTCTTAGGACGTTGTAGACAATCAGTCTCATGCTGGGTCCAGCACCTGCAGGGTTGTCCTGCGGGCTGCAAAACTGTGTTTCGCATCTACTGAATCAGTCTTATTTCTCTTGTCCATTTCATGGAATTATGTGGCTGCTCAAACTGATAGTTCAAGTTTACACACGTATGCATACAGATGTACATTTATACCTACACACACACCAACATCCACACCTCATGCATATGGCCCCTCTGTTGCTTGTCCAAGGTGAAGATGCAGACCTTGAAGGAAGTGATGCTTTGACTAACAAATCTCTATAACATCCATGAATGTGAGAATGCAACACATTGCAATAAAAGCACCATGTAAAAAGGCATTTCTAATGCTCAGTTTTTCAGCTCCTCCCTTCTTCAATGTAAACCCTCAAATCTATACGAGGATTCAGAAAAAAGAATTTACAGCTTCATTTAGACCAGGTTTAAGCTTTATGAATACAGACTCATTTAAATAAGCACCAATGTGTGTAAAGCCATGGAGCCATTCCTATGTCAGTCCACCAGAGGGAGACATTCACCCACCAGAGGCTCTGTTATGCCTTTTTCTGAGCTTTTTTTTGCTTTAAATTTTACACTAACTTTTTTTAAGGATTTGGGGGGGGGGGCGCTACAGAACCATATAGAATTTTATGTCGAGTACGACATAGTAGAAATGCTTGAATAATACTTGATATTAATGATTAAACACTAGTGATTATGGAGTATGGAGATTTAATTTCCTGCTGAATGTAGTAATGGACCCATATGATAAGGAATTTAAAATGTATAATTTGATGTAAATATTGCTTACATTTTAAGACATACTGTACTTAAAAATGAACAGTTTCCTTTTTCCCAACTCAGCAAATTCCTTTAATCAGCAAATTAAAGTAAACAATGACAAGTGGAGTCAGGGACGGCACAAAACCAAGTCTGTTCATTTCTTTTTTACACAATTAAATACCCGCTGCTATTTCTTTGAAAATTTCTTGGGAGTTTTCTTGTTACATTAGCTTGCTTTTAAACCTAGGATGGAATTTCCTTCTTCTGTAAGTGTCATTTTTGGAGATGCTAGGTTCCAACAGCAATTAATTTCTGAACACAAGCTTATACAGAAGATACAAAAGACACAAATACACAAACTCTCAAGTTTAACTCACTTTTATTTAATCAAAAATCAGCAGCTTTGAGTCCCGGTTCATTTTCCTCCACGTTCTCTAACCTCCATGCTGTTCGGGTGAACAGAGTCACTTCTTAGGGCAAGCGGGGCTTAATGTATTTACTGTAGATTTGTTCACTCAATATTTATACAGATAACATGTCCACTGACGACATCTCAATAAAGATGAGACGGGCTGATGGGGAACATCATCTTGAGGAGGCCGTACTATTTGAAAAGCTTGAGCTTTTTGAGTAAAGGATGCACGGTTTCCTTTGGGTACGGTTTCAACGCCAGGCAAGTAGCAATGTTCTCCGGCTGTTCCATCCACAGTTTGTGGGCGATGCCCTTTTCACTGAGCGCTGCTGATAAGCTGGAAAGACATGCCTCATCTGGTGCCTAGGAATAAAAACATTGCAACAAAATATTTCATAGATTTGTTGGATTCAGGGCATTATCATGACGAACATCTTGGCTGCAGCTTCTAATTGGATAAGATCAAGGAAGTTCTGTACTGCACTCAGCTTGACAGACGTCAACATACAAAGAAATGGCCGCTTTGAGGTCCTCCTGCTTTTTAGGTATTATAGGCATTTTGTATTCTTACAATTATAACCCAAAATCTGCTGTCCTGCACAATCTGCTAGCCACCATGTATCCCATTCATCCCAGGAAGACTGGATATCCCCAGTGTTCCCCATTAACTGCAGGATTACTGTTGGGTCATCATCAACCCTGTGACAGTAGAATATCAGGAACAGCCTGGCAAGGAAACAACATATTCAGAGACACAGGACCTGGAGGTGAACATCTGAACTTGAGCTCCTCTATAGGTCCAGTGTCTCTGAATATATGTTTCCTCACCAGGCTGTTCCTGATATTCTACTGTCACAGGGCTGATGATGACCCAACAGTAATTCTGCAGTTAATGGGGAACACTGGGGATATCCAGTCAACAGCCTTTCAGAAGAACCCTGCTCTAAGCCCATCTGTGGGAGTTCCACTACACACATCAAAAGACTGCACTGCGGACCTACAAAGTACATGTTTTTTCTATTGAAATTCTATTGAAATGTCTGTAAACTGTAGTAAACGCCAGAGTTCTGTGTGAGCGAACCTGCAGCACCACTTTGTGCATGTGGTCCAGGTCAGTCAGGTACTCCTGCGTGTCGGCGTCGCTGTAGTGTAGATGAATGGCCGCAGTAGCTGCGTGACAAGCCTGCGTGATGACCGCTCCCAAAGGCCAGGATAAAGCATGGATCAGGTCCGAGCGGACCACCACATACTGCACCAAACGCTTGGACGCACCATCGACACAGGGAGCCGCCATTTTAGCTGCTGTATTTATTTTCCGGTTCAGGGTACACGTCACTTCCTTTCGACAGTATGTGTAGTGTAGTTCACTTGACGTGTAAACAAAATAATTCACTGCGTCTTTATGTGAAAAGGCGCCATTTTATAGAAATGTACAGAGTTACCCTGGTAGTGCTAGAAACTAAGGTTTCCTTCCTCATAGAGTTTTGTGTGAAATTGTTATAAAGACTGTGTTTCGTGTTTGATGAGAGGTTAGGGCCAAAAAATTCATAGCAAAGAAGCACATGAAGTATTTCCTTCTTTTTGTCAGATTCAGCGTTATTTTAACATAATCAGTATTAGTAATTAAAACAGAAGTAGGTTCACTGCATATTTTGCATCATAAATAAAACAGATTTCCTTACTCGTTCCTCTTAGCGCCAGTATAAAACCGATTAGCTTTTAGACTGAACCTTTTCACATCCAGTCATGACTTTGTTCACATAAACAGAATTTTCCTTTTCCTTTTGCTTAGTGCTGTTATTTTACATAAGGAGCACAATAACTTTATCAGCATAGATAGATGAACAGGTTTGATTATTTTTCGAACAGCAAAAAATATTTCCCCAATTTCACCCACATTAATTTTGTGTCAAATGATAATGAAGTGGAGCTTAATATTCAGTCATTCATCAGAAGCTAGAGGTAGCTGGTTTAATGTTGGTGTATGTAAAACAGTCCTGAAAGAAACAAATGCTGGGACACTGTTTAAACTGTAAATAAAAACAGAATGCCGTGATTACTTACCTGGCAGGGGTGACACCATGATCACAAAGGTGGTTCACCCAAGGTGAGGCTTGGCCATTGCACTTGGGTCATGCTGACCCTTGCGAATTCCCCAAATGTGGAAATCTCGACTGCAAAATTTCTGGTAGTGGGGGACTGTGTTCGCGCTTTCCCCTGACATGTTTTGGGGCAGTGGTGGCCTAGTAGTTAGGACTTTGCACCACGGAGGAACCCTTGAGCAAGGTACTGTCCCTACTTCACCCCCCGCACCCATGCTACCATGTTGCCAGGTGATGCTGAAGCCTCTGCAGCATCTTGACACGCAGGAATTAATCGGGCATGAGTTAATAATGGGAAAACAGCATTAGTAGCAGCAGCAGCTGACCTGTAGCATTAGCACAACTGACCATGTTCTAGGCCACAGCGCTAGAGAAGTGGGGATGGCGAGATAATGGGGTTGGAGGGGTAGGATGTGAGATGTGAGCTAACAGGCTTTGATTGTGCTATTACCTAATATTTGCTCATTTTGAATTAGATGGCAGCAAGGTGTCTCAAAAAAGTTGGGACAGGGCTACAAAAGACTAAAAATAAGTGATACTAAAAAGAAACCGCTGTAAGAAAAAAAGTTTCAACTGATTAGGCACTATTCTGCCATGGAAATGGGCTCAGGAACACTTTCAGAAAAAGCTTGCGAGAGTTTGCCATGGTTCTATCATGCAAAAAAGCTATATGTGAACATACTTCTTCTCTGTGCCAAAGTTCATTTAATTGAACTGAGGTAATGTGGAAAAGTGTTGTTGTCAGATGAAACCAAATTTGAAATTCTTTTTGAAAAACATGGATGCCGCATGTTCTGGACTAAATAGGAGATGAAATACCAAGCTTCTTATTAGTGCTCAGTTCAAAAACCTGCATCTCTGATGGTATGGGGGTGCATTATTTCCTATGGAATTCTGGAATTCTGGAAAAGCAACATCAATGCTGAAAGATTTATACATGTTTTAGGGCGACATCTATCTGTTTGTCCCATCCAGACAACCATCTTTTTCAGGGAAGGCATAACAATGCTAAACCACACATACTGTATCTCTTACGACAGCGCAGCTTTTTAGCAGAAGAGTCTGGGTGCCAAACTGGCCTGCTTGTGGTCTACACGGAGATCCAGGACTGTTACACAGCTAGAATCAAAACAAGAATGGGACAACATTCCTCACCCAACAGTCCAGCAACTTGTCTCCTCAGTTCCCAGATGTTTACATTATTAAAAGAAGAGAAGGTACACAGTGGCCCTGTCTCAACATTTTTAGATGTATTGTTGCCATTCTATCTTTTATGTAATAGGTAAAAATGTATCACTTTCAACATTTTCTGTTATATTATGAATACAATATTGGTTTATGAGGTTTGCATTGCATTATTTACATTTTACACAACACGTTTTGGGAATTGGGGCTGGCCACATTTGCTAGTACCGGGTTGGACCCCCTTAATTCTTCAAGGCACAGATTCAACAAGCTTTTGGAATCAGTCTTACAAGATTTTCGTCCATATTGACATGACAGCATCACAAAGTTGCTGTAGTTTTGTTGGCTGCACATCGATGATGAGAATCTCCTATTCCACCACATCCCAAAGGTCTGTTGGATTGAGATCTGGAATTGTGGAGGCCATTGGAGTACAGTTACTCAGGTAGGCTGTGGCATTTAAACAACATTCAGTTGGTTCTAAGGGGGCCTCATTTACACTGTCAGTTAAATGTGACCCAATTCCGATTTTTTGCTCATATGTGACACAGATCGGATCTGTCC
>JBBIGC010000152.1:12753772-12764902 GCA_037576955.1 Lepidarchus adonis | reverse complement strand
CATCACATCCTAGTGTAGAATACAAGCTGCGTTACATCACATCCTAGTGTAGAATACAAGCTGGAAAAAGCTCTATTTAATAGAAATAAAAGGAAGAAAAGTTTATTGTTGGCTGGGAAATTATGAGTTTTAAATTTTTGTTTGAACGACTGAAGGGTGGGGCTACTGCAGTACAGAGCTGTCAATCATCCGTCTACATGTAAATTCTTCTGCATAAAATTAGCAACATTGAAATGCTAAAATTATTAGTCTTTAAGTCATGTGTTCGTATCAGACATGCGTAATTCAGATTTTGCAGACGCTGCTTCGCAAAAGCAACAACCTACAGCTTAAATTCTGCAGCGTAGTTCTAATATCGATAACTTCATTTGATCAATTTAATAGTTGATGCTGAACTACAGTATAATGTCACAGGTATTGAGCTGTAAAGGCTCCAGGGGTGAAATTAGATTCTGCTACTTCAGATCAGTAAATTCAGTAACACTGCAGATAATCACATGGGGCGACTTATCTTAGAGTTTTAAACATAAATGAACATTTTCTGTGGCTTATTCATTGGGGCGGCCTATCCCTGGGGACATATGGTATATTATGTACTTTATGCAAACAAATCAAAACAGACACAAATAGGAGCTCATGGAGGTGCCATTACCCTTTTGGCAATCACATTTTCTTTACTGTAGCAAAGCTGGGAAAAGGTTTATCAAGGTCTGTTGGAAGCTCAGCGTAGGCTACCTGACTAATGATGCCATAAAAAAGATATCAAATGGAATGAATGAGAAGAGTAAATCAAACTGACTGCAGGGTGGTGTGAATAATGTTGTGTGGGTTTGACATAATAGTCAGGACCACATAGGCTTTAGTACATTAATGCAATCACTTGTTTGATCAGAAACATCATTAGGCACCAAACAGAATACATTTTCATTATGCAATCATTTTCGTTTCCTAAAGCATTCCTAATATTTCCAAAGGGAGGCTGATGCACCTGTATGCAATCTGTGTGGACTGTCTGGAGGGAGTGCACAAAATCGTGTGTATAAAGTGCAAATCTCGATGGGACGGAAGCTGGCACCAGTTGGGAACCATGTATACTTATGACATTCTGGCTGCTTCACCTTGCTGCCAGGTATGTAATGTTTTGTTTCCCAGTAGGTTAAACAAGTTTACATTTTAATGAAACCACAAAGTTATAATGTTATTATATATTGGCATGAAATTAGCCCTGTACGTACCTTCTGTTGCGTATTAACTAATAATCTCAGCTTTAGGGGTTAAAGTTAGGACACACAAATTGACTTCTCCCAATCAGCCATAACCGTTTGACCACTAGTAGGAAAGGGAATAACATTGACAGGCCTTTTGGAGTGCTACCAAAAAGTGATCCAAGGAAGGACAACTTGTGAATGAGTGACAGGCTGGTGGGTTCATGTGGGGATGTGAAGTCTCCTCAAGTCCTAACTAACTCCTGTTGTACAAAATGATAATGCTAACTATGATAGGAAGGTGGTATTAGGCAGGTGGGGTTAATGTTATGATTGTTATTGACGTATATCATATAATTACACTGCAGAATTTTTTTTAAAAAGACTTGCTTCCTGAAATGTTTTTGCTGGGTATGCGCAAACATAGTTTTGGTTTTATTGCATCACGTGTCTTAAATAACAAAAACCTTCACCTTCCTTGTTCGTTGCTTTCACAAAATTCTTTGAGTCCCAGTTTTATGTGAAGAGGAGACCAAGACATCTTTGCCAGTTTGACAAGTGATTCATGTGCCACGTTTTTTTCTGAAACTTGGAACTAACCTTTTAGGTTAGCTTCAAGGCTGTCCCATTCGCAGATGTAGCAACAATACTTTGTAGAGCCGAGCTTCAGTCATAGTAACAGAGCAATGACTTTAAGGTCTCCACAGATGTTTCAGTTGTGCCTGGTATACTGGGCGTACTTTAATAACGGTTCCATATTCTCATACGTTTTTTTCATGTGTGCTGCATAGCCCACAAGTACTGAAGGATAAATGTTGCCATTGTGTAGCAGAACAACTTTTAGGCTTAACATTGACGAATCAATGAAGAGACGCCACTCTTCCCGGTTGTGTTTCTTCCATTTTCGAACAATCACAACCCAAGTCCAAGAACAATCCTTCAATGTTGCAACAGAAACAGAGACTTTTGACTCTGTTCAAAATTAGGTTATATTATGATGTCGGTCTCGAAACCCAGACATTTTTGTACCTGTTGACAGCAAACACCATTCCTGCAGTCTTGAATCCAGCAGCTCAGCTTTTGCTTTTGACAGACCCAAATCGCTGGCCAAATCTTTCAATTCTGACTGTTATCATCAGATGTGGATCGCCTGATGAGCATGATTCAGAATCCTGGTCAATGTTACTGTCAGTTTCCTGCTTTGCAGCTTCTTCATCTGGTTCATCTAAGCTCCAATCCTCTGTTGGTTTTGGCCCAGGATGTCATCTTTTACAGAACAGTTTCCAACTACTAGCTCAGAAGATTTCTCTGAAACGGTACATGATGGGTAAATGTGATATTTGTGATCAGCACCCGAAAACCTATAAGAAACACCCAAAAGTGTTTAAGAAGCAAAACTGATCTGATTTTTGAACAATTTCATTGTTCTTGTCCAAACCTTTTGCCAATATAAACTCGGGTCCTCATCCAGCCTTGTTTGTCACTGTTCTAATTGTTTTCAACATTATTTTTATTTTTCTGACAGGTTTAGGTGAGTAGCTATTTTCTTGTAGCCATTACCTGACTTATGAAGGTCAACACACATCTGCTTTGCTTGAATGGCATGTTCTCTTGTCTTTCCCATGTTGAAGAGCAATACTACTTGCATTTTTACCCCAGAAAAACAGAAAATCATTCATTACTAATTAAAAGTTCCTATTTACTCTGATCAACTTCATAACACTGAACAACTGGTGTCATGCACAGCAGTTATTCAGTCTATTTTTTGTGATGGACTCATAAACATTAACATTAGCCAATATGAGACTGGCCTTTTGATGCTTAAAAGGTTTTCTGGGTTCCTTAGTAAACTATAGGACTCTATTTAAAAGTGGTTGCCCATCAACAAGATATGTAATAGAGTAACAGCTTTCTTGAATTTTCTTCATTTTTTTGAGGTCCTCAGACACGCCTTTATTTGAGCCATGATACACATCCCCAAATATGTATTGTATGTGTGATCAGGCTTTGCTGGAACCCTGTTATTTATATTAAACAGTGTCTACATATCACACCTAGTTTCCTTCTATTGAAAATACTAGATTTCCCCTACAGTTTATTTAATAATCCTAAGGATTCACTTACTTTTGCTACACCGATGTTGTTGCATCTTTTTTCAGTCAATTCCTAACAGGGTTTGACTTTAATAAGCTGTAGTCTTACTCTAATGTTCCTTATAGAGATGCTCCTTATTCCGGACATGCCTCCCTGCAGGTCAGATTAGTCTAATCTCTCTCTGATTCCTTTTACTCTGAATTTGCTGAGACGACCAATCCTGAACAAATTACCCATCGTTTGCAAAAGCCATTTCTAGATGATTGTTCTTACTGAAGTGATCTAGAGATAGTGGTAACTTAAATACCAGGCCAGATTTATAGACATTTATCAACTTTTTCAGTGACAGCACACACTTCATAATAGAGCAGATCCTAGATTTCAGGTTTTTAGAGTGGAATTTATAGAGCTTTCTAAATGTCTCAAATGAATTTGTTATACCTCTGAATGGTCTACTTCAAATGACTTAAATGTTCATTTTATAATGGAGAAATAAGCTTGTAATGCATAGAGTAGCTAAATGTTAAACTGCTTGGGAGGTTTTGAGGGAAGGTGCCTCATCGAGGTGGAATGATTCCATTCTTTCCAAAGTTAAAAATATTTAGTGTTTAATGGCGTAGGTTGGTGATTTATACCCAAACTAATTGAACATCCCTGCTTTGTGTACCATTTGCTAGTTATACCTTATTGTCAGCAATATGAAACAGCAACGTAAATGAGTATTTAAGAAATCTCAGAAACACAACACGAGGAAACACTTGCAACATCTGAGTGTCTTGCGGTTACTATACTTATGGTGAAGTGTATTCCAACCTTGAGTGTTTCACATCCTTATCTGAAAAAACACTGACTTGCATTTCTACAGATTTTACTACTGGCTTGTTTCCTAGTTGTTTGTTTCTAGAGTTGGTGACTTCTGGTTCTTTCACTGTGCTCATGATATGTAATTAATATGTCATTACTCTTTAATTTCAAAAAAATTAAAGAAAATGAAAGTGAAAGTTTAATAAAATGCTAAAAATGTAATGCCGAGCCTCAAGTGGGTGAATGTCTCCCTCCGGTGGACTGTCAGTGGAATAGCCCCAGTGTAAAACAGTAGACGCTTATATAAGGGGTTTCGACTTGCGTCAAAATTCGACTTACGACACTGAGGAACGGAACCCTGTCGCACGTTGAGAACGTCCTGTAATTGATTTTAAAAAGAAAGCGAACGTTACTCACAATTGACTTGAATAACAAATATTAAAAGTTTCATAATTTCACCTCTTGGGAGTTTGAAACTGAAGTTTGCTTTGTGCTTGGGTTTCAATATATCACACAAAGTACCAGCAGCGTGTTGTGATATTCAAATCCGTGTTGAAATATCTCCCTCTGTTTTCAGTACATCAAGCAATTTTTTTTACTGTTTTAATATTTGTACTATTTTTGAATGGTGTACTGGTTATCTGATCATGTTTCACTCCAATGAAGAATGTTTGTTGGTGAATATCATCAGTGATTGTCATTTATCATCATTTGTAATGTGATGGTAGTTTTCACTGTGCTTGGTTACATACAGTATATCTCACACAGTAATAGCAGCATGTTGTAATATTCAAATCAGTGTTCTGTTGAAATGATGTCACCCTCTGTGTTTTCACAGGCCAGACTGAACTGCAAACACTGTGGGAAGCCCGTCATCGACGTCCGAGTGGGCATGCAGTATTTCTCCGAGTACAGCAACGTGCAGCAGTGCCCACACTGTGGCAATCTGGACTATCACTTTGTCAAGCCATTCTCCTCCTTCAAAGTTCTTGAAGCCTATTGACAAAAGTTGTCATTGCATGCTAGTTTGCTTTTTTCTACTCATAGGGTCTGTCCTATTTGGACAAAATTTTTTTTGTGGGTTTTTAGTTCTGCGTCCAAAAAAGTATGTGAGAAATCGACAGAATGAAAGGTGAAATAATCGCATAGGAAATGGGGCGAGGGAGTGCTTCACGATCTGTTCCTAAAGACGTTCTTTAAAGTTTCTCATCTGGCATTTAAAACCACAAAAAGCAACAAAAATACTGTGACAAGTGAATGTATCTGTATGCCAAATTTGCTCTTTTTGTACAAAAGTAACAAAGACAATAAAATACATAAAACTGTAAAAATCAGCTTTTCCTTTTGCTGTCGTTCTCCCTTTGCTTCATTTTGAAACCTTTCACTGTCTCTCGGACAGTAGGTTCGCTCGGATTTGTTTGATCTAATATCAGTTTATACAGAAGTGAAAGAATTAATGAATTCTGTCCCTCCCTGGGCCCTCAATAATAATCACTTTCCATATCAAATAGTTCCCTCACACGGGGCATGAATGCAGCTGGACAGCGCTTTTGATGTGGCTAATGAGGAGCCGTGTAGTTTAAACCTCTTTCGTTGTCATTGGTCTTTGAAGACACAGAGGAGATGGAGTATCAGATGAATGAATGAGTGAACGACTGTCGGTTACTTTTACAAGCCGTCACCAGAAGCGCAGAAACCAAGAAACTACAAGCTATACATTTATAGAAAAGTTGGGAAATGTTCCAAATCAAATAAATACAAAATGTTAAATTATTTGTATCTTTTATTTAACTGACAAAAATTACAAAGAAAGGATTATTAGTAGTTTTACTGACCAGTTTATCGTATTTCCCCAACGATAGGCCGACACATTCTATAATGTTATTATCTGCAGTGTTACTGAATTTACTGATCTGAAGTAGAAGAATCTAATTTCACCCCTGGAGTCTTTACAGCTCAATACCAGTGACATTATACTGTAGTTCAGCATCAACTATTAAAATAATAATAATTTGGCTTACTGATAAAATGCCGTAACTACGCTGCAGAATTTCAGCTTTTACGAAGCAACGTCTGCAAAATCCGAGACAAACTCGTGTCCAACATCAGTGACAGCAAAGCAGCACAGATCTCAACTGACGCAATTGTACATTTCAGTGTTGCTAATTTTATACTGAAGAATTTACATGTAGACGGATGATTGACAGCGCTGTACTGCAGTACCTCCACGCTCCAGTCAATCAAAACAAAAATGAAAATCTTTTCCCAGCAAACAAACAATTATTCCTTTTATTTCTGTTAAATTTAGTTTTCCCAGTTTGTATCCTACACTAGGATGTAATGTAATGTAGTTAAGGGCTGAAAACGTTTAAGAGTGAGTGCGGCACCAGAACATTGTCACTGATCTTTGCTTTGTGTTTCTTTTCTAACTGTTCATTGCCGCAGTAAACAGAACATTTACATTCAGCTAATCATTATGGGATGTCGTCTTTTTATACTGAATTATACTTTTAGTGAATGTGTTAATGTTTTTAGATAAACCGCCACATTTAAACAAGACACACCCAACACCAGGTTTGCAACATCATTGTATAAGCCGCGGTCTCTCTTTGGGGAAATATGGTAATTCTATTTTTTAAATGTATGCAAATTTAAAATTTCATAGCTGCAATACATAACTGAAGTTGGAACAGAGGGAATTGTTCATCATTGGGTTACATTATGCTTCCTTTTAATGACACTTTTTAGTTGTTTTGGAACTGAGGATACTAATCGCAGTAGTTTTGCACCACTTTCAATGGGAGGTAGTTCTGGACTAGCAGCGGGCCAGTCTACAAACCTATGTTGTTGTAGCCCAGACAGAATACAGTCTGTAATTGTTCTGCTGAAATCAGGACTGACGTCCCAGGAGGAGATGGAGATTTTCTCTGAAATCCTAAAACACACCATCATGTTGATGGTATCTTCATATGCAAACATCTGGCTCGTGCAGTGGGCACTGATGCACATGTGCTGTTTTTGTGCTTTCCACAGAATCTCCATGCTTGAGTTTTCTGAAAACAAGCTGAAATATGGACTCATCTCACCACTGCCTGTGATTCCACAGCTTCCGTCCACCTGAGATGAGCTCGGGCCCAGAGAACTGGCTGATGTTCTGCATTTCTGGCTTTTTTCATGCTCAGCTGCGTTTCTTGCTGTGTCATTTTAATAATACATTTTAAGTTTTTCCCATTATGTCCTGAGATGTTTCTAGATCTTTTCACAGTATTATGTACTGTAGATACTGAAAGACCTGGTAATTATTCTCTCATTCATTTTGGGGTGAGCCACAACCCATCCTTGCTTCTAAACTTTTGATGATGTCATGATACCTCAGGTTTATGTCTTCCACACCAATGTTACTATATTCCGTGCACTTTTCAAACTTATGTCGCCTGTTACACCAATCACATTTTAAATTTGTGTATATTTTCTAAATACGGTGAAGTTTTTTGTGCATTTAGTTCAGGCAAACTACTGAAAATCTTGTCTTTGAACTTTTCATGTGAATTAATGTACCTCATAGCTTTCTTTTTATTGCTTTTTGGAATTTTTTGGGGAGATGGGCTTTGCATTACACCATCATTATTAATAATAGTCAAAGCAAGTACCTAAATATTTTGAGAACAATGATGGTGGGTCTTACAATATGCATTTTGCTATAATAACTTCGACCTGTTCCGTGAATGGCTGAATCCATTCACTCATAAACTGCTCTGATTGGCTGATTAAGGACATGTCATTATTACATTGCATATTCAGCACAGATTGAAAGCAGGTATAGCTTCACACAGAAACAGGCTGCATGAGCTCCACCTGGTGGCAGAAATCAGCATTAAAAAACCCATTATTGACAAAACTCCTCATAGCTATGAGTCCGAGCACGAGCGTAACCTTGACCTTATTGCATATGACGGAAGTATTCATCAGGTGCGTCCAGCTCCCGTCCTGGAGGGTCCAGCACAGTTCGGCGAGTTCAAGCAAACCTGGGTCAATTCGGCGGCAAATTTTTCAGGTTTAGTTCAAATTTTTGGAGGAGGGGAACTGTGCTGGACACCGTTCCTCTAGGACCAGCTGTGGACACCTGGCTGTACCTTAACTCAACGTACGGTTCCGTTTTGCTGAGTAGGTCTAAATGTCATATGTCGATGGAGATAATTGATGCAACAGGTTATGGCTTTATGTTTTATTAGGTTTTTTCAATCACTAATGATCTAATGTGGCAGATGATGAGTTATTCTTTCACTCTAGTCAGCAGCAGCACCATGGACACCAACGCCCTGGAAGAAACGTTCTGCTGACCAGGTTTCTTACTTGCCCTTGGAGGAAGGAGCTGTTCGCCATAATATAATTTCATCAGAAAATTGGACACACACACACACACACACACTTACTCCAGTGCTTCTCTGGCCCCAGGTAGTGAAGCTGCCTCATGCTGAACATTTGCACACAGACTGCTTGCCTTTTTTTTAGGTTGTTCCCATGGAAACTGCTGCGTGGTGAAGAATCGGAGTGTAATGTGGAGCTATAGATTGGTTCGCGAGCTGGTGACCAGTCTGGAAATGAATAGTGTGCTCAGGGACTCTATAAATGTCTAACTCATGAATAGAGCTCGGGGGATGTTGAGTACATTTTGTGAAGCGTTTCACTAAGACTTCTGCCAAAAAAATGAACATATATGTTAAACTGTTTTTTGAACTGTAGTTGGGCAGGCGAACAGGCAGTTATTTTTAAGGCTTTGTTTTATTTCATTTCATGGTGGTAACTATTAAGACTGTAACCATTCAAATATTAGGAAACGAAATGATTAAAAATGATAACTTTATGTAAGCCTGAATGAGTAAAAAGGTTGTGACATTGAGTATTTTCTTTAGCATAGAATTAGCAAATACTAATTAAAAAACTTTTTTAGTGAATCATTTAACCTTTCTATAATTCCAGTAAATGGGTTGTTTTTTTAACATGACTCAAGATCATTAAAAAAGGAAAAAACATGACATTTGTGGGATTTTTAATATATTTCTGAGTGAATGTGTTTAACCTACAGTAAAAGCCCGTTGGCTTGCCCCCTTGTTAGCTCCCCAACCTTGCAGATCGCCATGAATGGCTGCAGAACTGATTTCTTTCCATGTTATTGACCTCATTAAGCCTCAACCCCCACCCATTGCCCTCTGCACAATGTGCCAGGTGTAGGGATTTCTCCATCTATAGCTCACCAAACTTAAGTCTGTGTTAGCGCTGTAGCCTAGAACACAGTCAGTTCTGCTAATTCTGGAGGTTGGATGCTGCCGCTGTTGGTGGGAGGGCGACACTGACATACAATGGACCAATCAGTGATGCAGCCTTTGTCTGCTTAGTGTCTGGACTGCCAATCAAAGCAGGAAACCCCACTGTTTGACTGACGGCTGATTGGATGGTCCTGTCCATGTTCCGCCTCCGCTAGTAAGACCAGCTTCGATTCTGAGTTTGTGAATTAGGCCCAAAAGGTTTCGAAAGTTTCTTTCGGTGACTAGCATGCCAAAAAAAAATACATTTGCATCTGTCGCGGCAATAGCTCGACCAAGATATCGCAGGATATCGCTGATGTTTTTTCTGCTCGATTTCATCAGCCTGTTGCCACGTGACGACATTCTCTCAGCCAGAAGCTAAAATGGCGGAACGTCTCAAGTGAGTAAACACTTGCGTCCGGGGAAGCATGCTGAGCTCAAAGCAGCGCTGGAATTCCTTTTGCTAGATCACAAAATGTGACCATTACTGTTGCTGTTTTATGTGAAAAAGCCAAACAGTTTGGGCCTGTGTTAGGCTTTTAACGATTTTCAGTACTCGGACCGTTGGCTGTGTCGTTTAAAGACCAGGCACAACGTAGCAGGGGTCTTCACTTTTTAATCCGTTTCGAACACCACTTCTCCAAATTTAGGGCCCGAGCTAACGAGGTTTCACTATATAAGGGATGATTTATGAAAAATGTATCAAGCATTATATGTTAAATGGATTCACACAGAAAGTCAAATGTACTATTTTAAGTGCTGTAGATTCTGCAAATTTAAGCAAAAATCCAATTTCTATCATATTTTATAATATACAAAGAAAATTTTAAAACAATTCTGCAAAAACTTTCTTCAACTGAGTAATAAAATGACTTTTATTGGTTTGGCCAAGCAAACAGGTTTTTGGAATTATGAAGAAATTTTGAGTTTGATGCCGGTAACACAGTCCTACAGTTTTTCAGAAAGCAGTACATCAGAAACTGTGATAAAAATAACCTCATGGTTATTTCAGCAAGATACCGCCAGGCATTTTGCCCACACTACAACAGCTTGGCTTCGTAGACACAGTTTGTGTGTGCTCGACTGACCTGCCAGCAGTCTAGATTTGGCTCCTGCAGAAAATATATGGATCTTCATAAAAAGAAGAATCCGAGAACAAGGGTCAAATTCTTCAGCAGATGAGGTTTTGCATCAAGTAAGTACAGGCAAGAAAACACTGCAACAATTAGCATCCTCAGTTCCCAAATGACTACAAAAGTGTAATTAAAAAGACAGATGATGTACTGCAACACAGTGGTAAACATTCTTCTGCCCCAACTTTGTTCTGAGTGTGTTTTCTTTGTACTTTTATCAGTTAAATAGAAAATCAATAAAATGAACAAACCACAGATTATTGTTTTAACTGCATTTTCTGAAGTGTCCCAACTTTTCCCTGCACTCAAAACATCAGAATCAACTGCTAACAAATGAATGAAGTGTGTGAAGAGCAGAGGAAAATGTTGAAATGGGACGTCCAGTACTACAGTTGGGAAATGTTCTATTAGTCTAGGGCTAAGGGCTAGGGGTTAGGGTTTAGGGTTTAGGGTTTAGGGGTTAGGGTTAGGGGTTAGGGGTTAGGATTAGAGGTTAGAGTTAGGGTTTAGGGTTAAGGCTTAGGGGTTGGGGGTTAGGGGTTAGGGGTTGGGGGTTGGGGGTTAGGGTTAGGGTTTAGGGTTTAGGGG
>JBBIGC010000152.1:12741117-12753672 GCA_037576955.1 Lepidarchus adonis | reverse complement strand
CCAGCCAGCCAGCCAGCCAGCCAGCCAGCCAGCCAGCCAGCCAGCCAGCCAGCCAGCCAGCCAGCCAGCCAGCCATCTATTCAGCCAGCTATTGATCTATCCGTGTATCTATCTATCTACAGATAGAGATGAGGTAGGAAGCTAGTAGTCAGTAATTGTTTTTCTGCACTTACATGCCAGATATATCTGGTAACACGGCCAGCGAGAGTAAAAACGTCAGTTCAATACATATTAGATCTGACTGGTGTGATTACTACACTGATCTGTGATCAGACTCTTTAATATAAGCTTTATAAACGTAACCCCAGGGCAACTGCTTCACAAAGGCATGGGATTGTTCCTGCTTTGTAGATATCAAGTTGATCTGCAGACCTGAGAACCATTAAAGGTGAGTGCTGCCTGAACAATGTTTAAAGCCCTGCACGGCAAGATCTTCGGCTTATGGTTTTTAATGGAAGGGCAAATGCCACTGTAGTCCAATGACAATAGCCTTCTTGTCATTGGGGCTGCGCAGCATAGCCTTGAGTCTAATGGCCCCCTGCCTGAACTCTAGCTGTAATACAGCAATAGATCACCAAACACTCAGCAGAGCCTTGGAGAAAAACGCTTGCCAAAGAAGAATTGAGAACAACAAGTGTGGTTTCACAGTTTTATTGGTAATCCTGGTCATTTTGGGTTAAGTCAGCCAAAATATCTACCCAAAGGCTGCAGCATAATTGAATTAGTAAATGGCAGATATGCAGAATAATGTTTGTACATGAGAACGTGTACTTACAGCTGGATTGTGTGGTCACGTAGTGAATATAAATGAACAAATGCTTGAGGATCAGGCTCGCAATCAGTGCACATTTAGCACTCGTAGAACATCTCACTGCTGCACTTGTAAGTGAAAGAGTATTCCATGAATATTTCAATTCTTTCTTGGAGAACAGTCAATAGCATGTACGTGCATGGAATGCTTTCTCTTTCATGATTTACTCTTGCATAAATTAAGGCATGTTTCATGTAAATTATATGTATAATGAGGTCAAATTTGTAAATAATATGGAAAGAGTTAGTTTCCATGCATTTGAAGCTCATTCACCAACTGCTCTCATATAACCTTTCATATCTAGGGTTAAGGTTACAGCTCTTTGACTCATATCAGAACAGTACATTATTCCAACCCCTGAGCACTATAACAACATTACAGGCCTGTTAAATGCTTAAAATAATCAATTTATTGCATGAGTTTGTGTAGTGTAATAATTAGTTACATTTCTCCTTTTTGCTCATATTTTCAGAAAGTTTTTTCATATTTTATTTTAGCAATATTTACTAATTTTAGCAATATTTACTATTTTTAAAACAATATTTACTATTTTTGTTTTAGCAATATTTACTATTTCTTTGAGCAATATTTACCATTTTTAAAGCAATATTTAGTATTTTTTTAGCAATATTTACTTTTTCGCAATATTTACTATTTTTAAGCAATATTTACTATTTTATAAGCAATATATACTATTTTTAAGCAATATTTACTATTTTAAAGCAATATTTACTATTTTTTAGCAATATTTACTATTTTAAAGCAATATTTACTATTTTTGTTTTAGTAATATTTACTTTTTTTTGCAATATTTACTATTTTATAAGCAATATATACTATTTTTAAGCAATATTTCCTTTTTTTTGCAATATTTACTATTTTTTGGCAATATTTACTATTTTTGTTTTAGCAATATTTACTATTGTTTAGCAATATTTACTATTTTTTAGCAATATTTGAATGACTGAGCAACAATTGTGCGCAGACAGCAAGGCTTTAAATGTGTAAATTAAAAACACATCCCCATGCTTCTGTGACTCCCACCCCTAATGTAGTGTGTGGACAGAAGGTTTCATCTGTAGCCATGTGCATATTAAACTGAAGCAAAAAATTTATAAAAATAGCGAATCAGACCAAACTCAACGTGATGGGCTCCAGCCATTATAATGGTGTTGGATCTGTTCACCCTTGCTCCTCACATTTGGCTCAGGTTAGTGTGGGCTTGACAGAGTCGCATGTAAAGTGAATAATTTGGCTCCGTACTGATGTGGAGCTGATCTCCGCAGAGAGACGGCTCGGCGGGAGAGAGACTGCTCAATACTGAACGTTGCTCACCTTGAGGGTCCTGTTGTGTCTCTGCAGCTCACGGCACAGGCTCTCCAGCTTGTTTCGGGCCAGGATGCTGCAGCTGTGCTCAAACTGGAGCTGGTCCTTCTGCTTGATCAGCAGACCCTCCCTCGTCTGCAGGAGCTTCAGCTGCTTCTGCTCCCCCCTCTGCTCCTCCAGCTACACACACACACACACACACACACACACACAGAGACTGTGACATACATTACTCCACATGCTGCACTTAACTACAGCTGGCTTTTCTAAAGCAGATTTAAGACAAATACACAAATATCTGACTTTGTGTGTGTGTGGGGAGTGTGTGTCCTAAGAGGATTTGGAAAAGCAGCCTGAGCTGGAAGTATATGTTGATGTAACTCCCTGATCCCAGCAACAGTTGCAGCTCTCTAGGATTTTCCCCCTTTTCCGTCTGTAGACTTTAAATTCCCCTTTTACAAACAGGGTCCACTTTTGCTGCAAGCAGCAGCAGAAATCCTTTTATTTGCTTGTACACTTTTTTTCTTGGTCATGTCCCTGATGTGTGTGTGTTTGCCGAGCAGGAGAGGCAGGGAAAGCTGTAGCTTCTAGCTCGGCATATGGCCTTGCGTTCCGATTCAGCTATGCAGCCCCGGAGCGCGGAATATTTAGGTCATTGCGGTATAAGCGCAGCCACTTCTACCGTCTCACCAGGAGCTCTCTCTTTTTTCCCTCCACACTTCCTCTCTCGCTCTCAGTTGTTGCCGGTGTTCTATTTCCCTCCTTGCCCTCCCCAGCCTCCACCTAATGTTGTTGCTGATGGTGCTGTGTGCACAGTGTGTGCGTGTCAGAGCTGGACAATGCAAATGTAACATTTGTATAGATATATAATTCTGTAAGATGAAAGTATAGTGTGTTATAAAAACAACAGAATTGTCATTTAAGACAAAATGTTTTTTACTCTTATTATTTTTCACATGAACGCATGAATAAATGAGCGATCATATGCTGTTTCATGTCACATTATTCACATGTTTATTTGTGAACACATGGTTTACGCCAACTTTACTCCTACACCATTTCTACGTGATGGAAGATTTTAAAAACACAATCACTGAATGCTCGTGGCTTTTAGGACCCACGATGGGTCGGCTGCACGTTCGGATGGAGTCAATTACTGTCGTAGTCTTAATAAGTGCAAAGAAAACACCTGCATTGCATATACATGTGGTTAATTTACCGTTCTGGAAGACTGAATGTGCAGTCAGAGTAGCAGCAGCGAGGTTTTCTCTGCCTACGTCACTGTATCACGAGGATTCTTGTCAGCTCGCTGGAGACTAAGAACATTACTAGAACCATGTCCTGTTCAGATGCTTTCAAGCATGTGTGGCATTAACCAAGACAAGTGTGGCTTCCCTACAGTCAAACATGGTGGTGGGAGTGTCATTGTTTAGAGCTGAATGAGTGGGGAGCTACAGTTCAGTGAGGGAACCATGAATGACAAATTTTGTTGCCAGTGGTTTAAACATTAATTTATATATATATATATATATATTAAAGCCTTTAACTTCCTCATTACAGTCTGGGCTGCAGGTCAGAATGCAAACTTAACATTTAACTGAAGTCAAAGAAGTGCCACTTCAAAACGCCTTGAATGCTCAAAATGCTTTCGTTTATTCAATATTTGAACACACTTATGGACAAAGCCTTATAGAGCTGGCGGCAACTGACACAAACAGTTCAGGGCACACTTTAATTCCAATGACACTTGAAAGATATATTGCCAAATGTGATTACTATCTCTTATAATGACCCTGGGCGCTACTCTGAAATACTTAAACAGCTGAATCTGACAACCTGCAGTATCCAGACTTATACAAAAATGCCTTTTGAACACAAATGGACAAATAACATAATGTGGGCAGATGGAAAATATACCACAGTGTTTTAGTGAGTGTCAGTCTTTATTCAGCTTTGCCTTTTTAGCCTCAGAAAATCCAAAACATGTTTAGATTACATGCTCCAACCAAAGAATAAATATAAATCTTTAATATATTTCATATTCACAGTAAGTGGTTTTAAGTCCTCCATGATTGCAGCCTCTTGTTTGACTTGTTGGACCTAATAAATGCATAAGCAAATGTAAAAATTTCTTGAATTCTCTTTATGCATCTAATAATAAAAAAAAAGATTTCCAGTGTAAATATTAGCAACACTTCTAAAATGTTTATTTCTGAGTTGCATCAATTTTACACTTTTTAATTGTTTGATAAAACTGTCACAGTGCCCGTTAGTGCTTGATTAGAAATAGCGCTTAACAGTCAATGGTTATTGTTGGTTGGTGCTGTCTCATTCTCCTCCTGCTGATGCAGCAAACATTTTTTAACAGGATAGAGATATGGACCACTACCAGGCTAGTCAAGCACACACACTACAAGGCCTGACACTGTGTTGTGTAAATAATCATGGACTTGTTGGAAAAAAGACCTCACCTTGCTGGCAGCATGTGTCTCTCTAAAACCCCAATACTCTCCTCAAAGTCAATGAAACCTCACACCTATGCTGTGGTCACTGATGAACCCCCACACCCCTAAATGACTGAAGACAGTCAAGATGGTTGGTTTTGTCTATGACATTTAAAATTCAACCTTAATTTTTCCTTAAAGCCATCAAAAAACGTTTCTCTGATAGTGCCTTTTGAGGGCTCAAAGGTGACACATATTCAGCAGTGGTCTCTGGTAACCAGAATCCTTGATTTATTATTATTATTTAAGTATTATATTATGTAGACAATAATAGATTTAAATTATTTGCTCTCTGAACTGACAATGGTGAACCACAACTCAACTTTATATTCTGTACCAATACTGCACTAAAATGTAGCATGAATATTCTATGTATAATGTTTGCACTTTTATTTTGCCCCTGTTCCAACTTTCTTGAGCAGTTTTGCAGACATCAAATTCTTATATTTTTGTTTAATGTTTTACAAAATACAGCTAAATTATTAAAAGTTGTTTTTGTAGCTAGGTAAGAGAATTAAGAGATTTTGGATTATGGTTATGAATAATCAGCAGTATTGATCGATTCAGATGGTAATGTGTCATTATAAGGCCACATTATTTAGCCCTACACGAAACTCACCAGCTCAGCATACTTCTTCAGCACTGTCTCCACTTTCTCCTCTGCTGAGCTGAGCTTATTTAGGTTCTGCAGCAGGAGTGAAGCCTCCTCACCTGTAAGAACAAAGTAAAGGTGTTTTAATCAGGAGGCCAATGAGGTCAAACTGATGCAAAGTCTCGGCCAATATTGCGCCTTTGAAAACTGAAACAACATTATTAAAAACTTTAAAGAATCAGTATTTCAGTAAAACTACATCTTCTTCCATAAGATATGATCTCACTTACACTAAGTAAAGAAAATCACGCAAAAAAAAAATCTGCTGAATGGCAACAATAGTCTCCTGTTGCTAAAGAACCAACCATGAAATTTAATTCATTTTATATACACCATCTCCATAATAATTGATATCCTTGGTAAAGATGATTAAAACTGTCAATTTTTGAAAGACACAATTATACATTTTAAAATATTAAAATAAGGCAATTTTAAGATAATTAAGAAGAATTCTACAAATGATTCATAAGAAACATTTCCTCAAGTCTGTGCTCATGGGCAGCCATAGCCCAATGGTTAGAGAAGTGGGTTTGTGACCGAAGGGTCCCAGGTTCGATTCTCAGGCTGAAGTGCCCTTGAGCAAGGCACCTAACCCCCAACTGCTCACCATGTACGTCGCTCTGGATAAGAGCGTCTGCCAAATGCTGTAAATGTAAATGTAAAATGTAAATGTAAACTCAGAGAACACACAGACTAAAGGAAATAAGAAATTTCAAACTTGCTGCATTTACTTTAGTTTTTTGCATCAGGCTGCTATTGGTAGACTTCACAAGAATGATTGTATCCATTGACAAAATGACTTAGACCCAGATTAAAAATGGCACATAACCTCAGAGGTCTAGATGTGATAGGCAGCAATGTGCAACACTCTATATTGTTGAAACACCAACATTTGCTAAATTAACACCAATTAACCATGTTCCTACGCTTCTCCTGCCTCTAGTCTCATTAGTCACTATGTGGCAACTGAAAACATCCATCAATTTTCTTCATTCAATTTACAAATCATAGAAACCCTTATTTTATTCACAATAGAACACAGAACATGTATCAAATGTTTAAATGCACCATTTTACCCCAAATTATGAATGAATTGGCAGCAATACATCTCAAAAAAGTTGGGACAGTTTAATTTACACGAACACAAACTCCACAAAAACCAAGTTCTGTAGCATGGGTGATCGGTCATTCTCATCCGCTGCTCCTCCCTGACCCCCTGCAGGTGAATAAGAATTTAAAAACCTTTTAAGAAATTACTTTTTATCCTAATTTTATGTGTCTACACGTTTATTTTACTTTTACCATGACATATAGCACTTTGAGATTGCTGAAATATAAAGTGCTTCACAAATAAAATGTATTATTATTATTATTATTAATTTTTACCACTGCAATGCTTATGTTTTCATCAATTCTATAGTTCTAGAGATTTACGGCATACTCAACTTATGAAATTTTGTAGTTACGAGGCTGCTCCAACCTCTTTTTCATGGTGTGAAAATGAAAGTCAAAGTACATTGAACAAAAAAACAGAGCCTCAGGTGTGTGAATGTCTCCCTCTGGTGGACAGACAGAGGAATGGCCACAGGACATTACACACGTAGACACGTCTGTAAGCAGGTTTTGACTTAAGTCGAAAATCAACTTATAACACACGTTAAGGAAGGGAACCCCACCGTAAGTCAAGGACCCCCTGTATTAGGATTTAAATTACAATCACATTATTATCATTTAAAATATTTACATTTTGTCTATTTTAAATGTAAAAATATAATAATATTTTAAATATTTTAAATATAAAACTTCAAACCATTATGGAATCTACCCCTATACTTCAATTCGCATCTGCTACAGGTTACATGGGAACCATGCTGACCAATAAAAAAAGACTCTTACTTTTTACACAGGGATCTTTACAATGTGGGTAAGAACACAGGTGTGAGGAATTCTGTGGTTTAAGAACATGGCATGAATCTGTTGAAGAATTTCTTATTCAGTCTGTTGATGTACATTCTTAGAAACATATTTCAGGAAAAAATAGACCCTTTGTTATTATCCTTGGCTGTTGATCCAGTTTTCGGTATTGAGCTAGAAGCAATATAAAAACTGCTGCCACTGCCTCCTCTGTGCTCAAAAATTCTTGTTGAATGTAGGAATGTCATTATTCTTTTGACTCATATTTTATCCCAGACAAATGAGGGGCAAATTTGCCAAATTAACTTAAACTTCAGAACATAATTAATGTTGAACATCCAAACGACATATTCCTTATGTACTGTAGATTTTGCAGAACTGTCATACTTTCCAAACATTTCTGATTATGTAGATGTTTGTTTGCTTGTTTTGTTGCTTTTTTGCTGAAATAATGGGCTGCTGCTTATAGAAGAAACACTCACTGGGATGTTGAATAGAAGCCAGGACCAGTATTATTTCTGTATATTGCATTTCTCTTTCAAAACAGGAATTTACTAAGGACCCATTCTCACAGGAAAATGAATTTAAATGGTGTATGCTCTGAATGTATGCGGGCAATTATGTGCATTAGCATGAGGTAACTGAACCTGAGTCACTGAAGCAAAATCTGTTGCCACCCTCTCTTTGTGCCAGACAGATGGATTTCTGCAATGTGACATGGTTGCACTCTGCTTCAAGTGTATCAGAGCAATAATTCAAATGCTTTCTTTAGTTTTACATTAGCTAATTTTGAAATAGGAGCTTAAACAACTACTTATATATTACATAAGTAATAATTACAGGGGGTCCTTGACTTACGACAGGGTTCTGTTCCTTAACGTGCATCGTAATCCCTTTACATGAGTACCTACGTGTGTAATGCCCTGGTGCCATTCCTCTGTCAGTCCACCAGAGGGAGACATTCACCCACCAGAGGCTCTGTTTCCACATTCCCTAAAAAATCCAATCAAAGTTTCTCATTTGATCCTGAATTTCTTTGGATCTCGACAAGATGTCCAGCTTTTTAGGATGTTTTGTTCTACTTCACTTTGTCAGGCAGGTCTTATTTAAGTGATTCTTGATTGAGAATAAGTGAGGCAGTAATCAGGTCTGGGTGTGGCTATAGATATTGAACTCAGGTGATGAATCTCTGTTATGTTTTAACAGGGGGTGTAATCACTTTGTCACACAGGACCATGTAGGTTTGGATTTTTTTCTCTCTTAATAATAAAATCCATCACTTAAAAACACATTTTGTGTTTACTTATGTTGTCTATGACTAATATTTAAATTTGTTTGATGATCTTAAACATTTAAATGTGACAAACATGGAAAAAAAGAAGAAATCAGGAAGGGGGCAAAACTTTTTAACATCACTGTAAAAGTTTGGATGCTGTGTGCAATGTAAATATATGATTTGCACATTTTAAAAACCCATTTTTTATTCACAGCAGAACACAGAAAATGCATCAAATGTTTAAAAAAAACACAAATGTATTCGCAGCAAGACATCTCAAAATGTCATGTTTACCACTGCGATACATTATCTCTTTGTAAAGGTCTGGGAACTGGGGAGACTGTGTTAATGGGAATATTGTCCTACTCTTGTCTGATTGAAGATTCTAGCTGCTCAACAGTCCTTGGTCTTCTTTGCTGTATTTTTGCCATAATAAGGTGTTCCACGTAAGATTTCTGTCTGAGGAGTCCAAAGAATAATCAGGAGAGTTCTCCAAGAGCCAAGAACCACTCGGGCAGAACTTCAGGAAGACCTTGCATCAGCAGGTACTGTTGCTTCAAAGTGCCATTTCTTCTCTAAACATTGTGTGTAGAATGACAAAAAGTTCAATTTTACTTTCATCTGACCATACTATTGTCTCCCCGTAATCCACAGGCTTCTTCAAATGCTGTTTCACAAACTTTAACCAAGCCTCAGCATGTTTTTTGTTCAGCAGTGGAGTCTTGCGTGGTGAGTGGGCATGGATGCCATAGTTCAGTGCATTGAAATGTGCCTATAACCATTCCCATCAGAATGATTTTAAACGATAAGATTACAAAGATCTTGGGAGAGTTCTTTGCTTTTACCCATCATGAAGTTTTTCCTGTGTGCATCCTGGGTAATGAGAAGCTTCTATAGGCATCAATTAGGTCTAAAGCAGCTGATATCAATTAGTACTCATAGGGGGCAGGGTTTCTCTCTCAATACTGACAGATTTCAGGTGATCTGCTTCATGTGTTCAATACTTTTTACCTGTTTCTTTTCACTTTATTACACATAACTCAATTTATGGACTTAAATGTTTAGATGCCTTTACACAAATTAAATACTTGAGTTGATATTGACATGTGGTGCAAATTTTGTGTCAATAGCCACTTAGAAATACCCTTACTGATAAAAATGGTGACGTGTCAAATACTTATTCTCCCCACTGTATTTTACTGGCTAAAACTCAAAAACTTTACTCTTGAGTGATTCTCTTCCAGAGCACACAAACCTTTGTATGTCAACCATTACAAATGTACAATGAATCAACAGTATGAGATAATTTACACAAGTAAAGAAGCTTTAAATCAACAAGTAAACTGAAACGTTAATCTGTATAATATTAGTTTTTTATTTTATTACCCAGTGGAATGGTATGGAAACATGTAGACATCAGCCTTTCCTTTATATAGAGCACAAATAGGTTATGAAGCAACATCTATTTTCACAGAAAATCTAACAGCTTCTATGTAATTGGCTACTCTGTCCACAATTTTGGCACAAGTGTATGCTGCTCTGAAAACCTGAATATACCTTTCAGCATTGATGGTTCTTTTCCAGATTTGTAAGCTGCCAGCTCCATAGGCTCTACTGCACCTCTAAACCATCAGAGATGCCGAACTGAGCACTGATAACAAGCCAGATTATTCCTCTCCTCCTTAGTCTGGAGGACATGGCAACCACGTTTTTCCTAAAAGAATTTCACATTTCGATTTGTCTGATGACAGAACAGCTCTCCTCACTTTGATCCAGTGAAGACAGAAGCATAATAAAGCTTTAACTTGCATAATTTGCTAAATATATTCACAAATATTAATTCCCATGACAGAATCATGCCTGTCTTTAATGCAGTGGTGCCTTCAGCAATGATTTTTGGACTTATGACTTGTTCAAAGAAAATTCTTTAGATTCTCAGAATCTTTTGACAATATTATGTACTGTTAACGATGAGATTCAATATCTCAATTTTACACTGAGAAACATTATTCCACCATTTTTTTGCAGATAGGTGAACCTTTACCTCTGAGAGACCCTCTATGATGCATTTTTATACTCAGTCATGATGCTGATCTGTTGTGAGTTAACTAAATTAGTTGCAAAATGTTCCTCTAGTTGTTTCTTCTTAAACCCCTTACAGTTCAAGCCAAATTTTTAAAGATGTGTTGCGTCCATCAAATTCAAAATGAGATATTTTTCATGCATTCTGTTTTTGTTGACACTAAGAACCAGGAAGAATTTGAATAGAGAAGGTCCTCGAGTTCCGACAGGGTTCAATTCCTCTGAGTGTGATGTTTGACGTGGGAACTCATACATGTAATGATGCTGCAGAGGTTTTATTGAACAGCACTATGTTTATTAACAAAATGCATGAACGTCTCAGGATGGTGCAATTTAAAATCAAAAAGCAGAATAATATAGTACCGAAACTTCTCAGCATCTCCTACACCATATTTCAACAATGCCAATGCTAAACCAATGAGATGATGAGTCCTTACCAAGACCTTTGAGAACCTTTTCGGCCGTGATCTCTTCTGCAGCGGTTACCACCTCCTCGGGTCCAGCTCCCGGTTTCTTTTCCTCATTCTCCAAGATGGCTATCTGCTCCTCCATCAGGCTGGAAGCTGAGCCATATGAGTTGATGATGTCCTCCAACTGTCTGGCGAAGTCCTCCATTGGGTCCAAAGGCTGCTCCTCCACACCATTGATCAGGTCACTGGCATCAACAGAACTGCTCTCCATCATCTACTGAACAGATTTTAAACATTTAAAATGCCATCTCAATGTAAAAACTGATGAAAATGAGTAGTTCCACCAAGTGCTTGATGACAGTCTTGACCAGGTGAATGAATGAAGTGATTTTGTGCTCTTTGTTTTTTTCTTGGAGACAGCTAACTGTCAGGCAATTTGGGCAGTGTGTGTAAATAGAAAAGACTTTTTGTTTTCTATTCAAATGCCTGTTCAATGCGAATACAAATTTAGGGGAAATGGGAGAACATTTCTTTCTGATTAATGCGGTTGCTTTGAGCAGGAAATGTATGAAGCTTCACATTAAATATAGGTCTTACACTCTTACGCTTCTTTTGTTTGCAAAATAATTTGCTTCCAAAAGGGTTTGCTTAATTTTTAACTTCAAATAGCTCTTTACTACTGTATTTTATGATGAAGTGTACACACATAAACATATTATGATTAATTTAATAAAAAAAAACCCCCACACAAACAAAAAAGTCTAGATAAAAACAATAAAAAATTAAAAACACTATAATACCCTCCTAAATGAAACATGTAGTGGGTAATAATGGCCTTTCCAATGTTGCGTCACTCAACTGCCTCAAGTAACATGAAGCATCACTAAAGACCAAAATTTGTGAAATGGTTTTGGCATGAATTCTCCTGGGTTTGGACAAGGCCCTTTAGTTCCAGTGAGATGCAACAGTATTCAAAGACATTATTTGCTTCCAATTTTCAGGCAACGGCATGAGGAAAGCTATAGTCTGTTCTGTGGTTAAAACAAGGTCCATGAAGAGACAGATCGTCACGTCAAGGTGGTGGAACACCAGTGGGCTCCTCAAAACAAGTGAACACCACTAGGATGAACTGTAACTTTTGAGCCAAACCTTTTTGATCTGTGCGTGACCTCCTAAATGCTAATTGACTGAATAAACACAGACACACTTGAACATTTTGTGGAAAACCTTCCCAACGAGTAGAGGCAATTATAGTGTCTGGTGGGTAACTTCAAATTAATGCCTATGGTTTTTGTATGGCATACCAACAAGCTGTATAATGCATTTTTGTGTTGCTCAGTGAGGTCTGTAACTTTGCTTGATATATGGTACTGGTGTTTCTAGGGTCACAAATCTATGGAGATAGTTTAGTGTCAATATTCACAAATATAATTAAACAATTCACAAATATAATTACACGATTCAAAAATATAATGACAAGATTCACAAATATAATTACAAGAATCACAAATATAATTCATGACTTACAAATAAAATTACACGATTCACAAATATAATTCATGACTTACAAATCACAAACC
>JBBIGC010000152.1:12710650-12727977 GCA_037576955.1 Lepidarchus adonis | reverse complement strand
CTCTCTCTCTCTCTCTCTCTCTCTCTCTCTCTCTCTCTCTCTCTCTCTCTCTCTCTCTCTCTCTCTCTCTGTCACATGCTACCCCTGAAATACCAGTGCCCTTCTCACATCCAGGAGTCCAGAACATCCTTATGGCCTACTTCTAAGTTTACTGCTGGAACCCATTGACTCCTACCATGGAGAGCCTATGCAAGTACAAGTTAATTTGCTACTTTAACAGCCACCCCTCCACCTTTTACCTTATGACTGTTCACCCTCCAGCTCACCACATCTGGACTAGCTTCAACCACTCCCTGTACTTTGTGCTTCATTTGTGTTTAGTGGATCTGTTGCTCTGAACTATGGGCCATCTCTAGACATTTCTTTTGGTTTTTGTTGTAATCCAATCAGCAATTTGTCAGGTAAACATAATTGATGCTGCCATATTGTTGAGACAGTCCGCCTGTGCGATCAAAACTGCCAACGAAGTTCATAACTTCATGAATTTCATACGTCCAAAACTGAGTGTAGGTTTCCTGTATTAAAAGACTAGGTACACAGCCATCCTGAAAAAGCACAATTATTTTTCATTTGACTACTAATTCTACTTTTGGAAACTAGTCCTAAATTGTTGTTTGTGTAATAATCTAATCATGAATTACCAAGAGAGGTTTATGACAATGGATGTGTGTGCATGTTCACCCTGGTCTTGTTCAGCGGTCACCTCATCGATTCTTGCAGCCACAGTGCATTAGTAAATTTGCTTTTAGGATTTAGCAGACACTCTTATCCACAGAAACAGAATTTTAGACAGTTATGTACATTTATTACAAAATCACATTTATATACCTATACAAAATCACCATTTTTAACAACACTCAGGTGCCTCTCATTTCTCTTGGTTGTTGCTGAGATGTTTCTACACCTTGACTGGAGTTGACCTGTGGTGTATTAAGTTCATTAGACAACATTTGCGAAAGCACGCACTTCTCTGTAGAAGGCCTCATTGCTGACCATGCAAAATTTAGAGCCATGAGGTCAAATGAACTGCTAGCAGAGCTCAGGGACAGAATTGTTACAAAGCGCAGATCTGGAGAAGGTTCCCGAGAGTATGTTGGCCTCCATAAGGCGCAACCTCAACTCTTCCAAGGGCTCATCACCTGACCATACTGAGCAATCAAGGGAGAAGAGCTTTAGTGAGAGAGGTGACCAAGAACTTGATGGTCACTCTGACTGAGCTCCAGAGACCCTGTATGGGACTAAGTTCCTTCACCGATTCGGTCTTTATGGCAGAGAGGCAAGACAGAAGCCTCTACTCGGTGCAAATCACATGAAAAACTACCTGAAGCTCTCTCAGACTTTGAGGGACAAGATTCTCTGGTCTGATGAACTGTGTGCCCTCAGTTCTCAATGCTATTTCTGGAGGATACCAGTGTTTGCGTCCAATTCCAATATTCAGTCTGGTGATTTCCCTATCAAGTCAGCAAATTACCATCTGTCCTGGACAACAGCTATCTAGGACCAAAGCTGGACAACCCTAGTTTATGTAACATTCATTCCTTCATTTTCCAAATTGCTTGGTGGCAGGGAAGCTGGAGCCAATCCCAGTTGACTATGGGCACAAGGCAGGGATAGGAGGCCAATCCTTTGTAGGGCAACATAGAGAAAAAATTTGATCATAATAAAAATTCTATATGCATTACAAACAGCAGACGAAATGACTGATGACTCATGATTACTTAAAAAAATGAACAGGATCTTGATATAGGCTCACACATTATCCTGGTAGTTGGGATCATTTGACTCACTAAGCTCAAATAAGAAGATTAAGGAATTTTTTTCCCCCTTAAATTTCACCAGAGCAATAATTAGCTTCATCGCAGCGACTTGATTAGAGCAGACAGTGTGGGCTGCCCTCCCATACTTATCCCTCTCATCTCGCAAATGTTGCCAGGCAACTGCGAGCAGAACATCATGACAAATGTTTACTGCAACAAAACTTACTGGATGACTCACTTCTCCCTTTCATGAAATAGCAGGTGAAAGCCTGTGCTCTCAGACAATTTAGCTTTCAGCTGGAACTCTCCCCTGCGCTGTATGTGACAAGATTCACAGAGAAAACAGCATCTGAAGCTACTGACAACGGCAGCTTTAGTTAATCGACTCTTCAAAAGAGCGTTTGGCTTTCTTGATTGATTTAGCTTCTTACAACTCATGGCAAATTTGGCTGAGAAAAGAAAATCTATTTAAGTTCACTAGGATTATTATATAAAGTGGTAGATCTTTCTTTAAGCACTGGCTGATGAGTGGACATGAACACTCCTTGGCCTCATTATAAGACACATCTACTTTGTACTTTTATTCGTAGTCCATCCAACTTCATATCTACGGTTCCACCTCTGAAGGTAAAACATTTTTTTTTATCCTGACTCTCAAAAATATCCAGTGTGGTTCTGTGGTCAAAATCTGACAATAACAGCCAATCACAGACAAGTATCAGACAGAGGGATGATTTTAGTCGTGATGTTTTATCTTCAGTCTAAATAAATGTGAAGAAGCTGCAGGACATTTTGTGGCGTAAATACCATCACCATTCCGTCTGTGAGGAGAATAATAACCGTCTCCAACAAACGCCGTCTCTATTAAACGCCGGAGCATCAAAATAATTTTTTTAATAAACTCCGGGCTACTATTGGAAGATATACGGTTTATGCATTTTTTTGCATAAAAGTCTCAGGAGCCTCAGTTTTCACCTATTTCACACTTCTGCGCATTAATACAGGGAGTCCTCGAATTACGTCGGGGTTCCGTTCCTCCGAGTGTGACATAAGTCGAAACTCGTTTAAGTAAGAACGTGTGTAATGTAATGGTGCCATTCGTCTGTCAGTCCACCAGAGGGAGTCATTCACCCACCTGAGGCTCTGTTATGTCTTTTTCTGAGCGTTTTATGCACTACTTTCATTTTCACTTTCAATTTTACACTTTTTTTAAGGGTGGGGCAGTGACATGAGCACGAAATTCCAAGTACAACCCCGTAGTCTTATGCAAATTAAACAAAACACATTCCCATCATTCAATTTATACATAGAATATCTTTATTTGAAGCTATTGATAAAAGACGTATGTAAACAAGGTGAACTTGCATGTTTACTGTTTAATATAATTGACGACATATTTTTGTCATCAATACTTTGCTGTTCCATCTCTAAAGAAATGTTATGTTTATTTTCTTTATTAAAGAATTTAGATTACGTTTTGCTGAGATTAGCCTTTCATTTTATTCTTTTTTCCATTACATAATATTTACATTTAAATTGGTTAGCAAATAATATGTCATGATGGTAACTCTTCTCATGGTTCTATGTATTAAACCGTTCTTAAAGACACCAATGCAGATCAGTTGCAATTTTAACTATAGATACCTGAGAGAAGTATTTAAATATTTTTCTACCAGATTTAGGTCCAGATCTTCTCTTATGTTAAAGAGCAATAAACAACGAGCAGCTCAGCTTGGTAAGAATTTCTGAGAGATGAATGGAGGCTTTCGGGTGGAGTGGATCAAGACCTTGTAAGTACCAAGGTCAGCGTAGCAAAACAAGCTCTAATCATCCTATGCTCTCTTTAAGTCAGAGTTGGCCCATGCGTGAAGAATGGGCTTTATTCATTTCAGTGAACAAGGCCCCGCGCTGACTGCCGGATTCCTGTCTGACATTCTCTCAATCTTCCGGCTCCAACAGGCCTCAAAAGGAACCATTTTTCTGCTTGAGTCTGCCCCGTGGGCATACTGCCTCTGTCCTTGTTTGGAGGTGTATATGCGCATGTGTGTGTGTGTGTGTGTGTTGTGAATGGCTAGGAGTTTCTACAACCTTTCTCCTCCCCCCACTCCACCTTTTTTAGTCTGTGTCCAGAGATGCTGCGCCTTTAAAAAAGAGCACTCAACCAGCTGTCTGACTCTAGAGGGTGAGTGGGGGTGGACGGAGCTCTGCTGCTGACTTTGTTTTCCTATATCTCTCTCTCTCTCTCTCTCTCTCTCTCTCTCTCTCTCTCTCTCTCTCTCTGAGTGTTTGCCTACTCTGCCCTTGGCGATTGCTGCATCTATGTCCATTATAGCTGCACTGGAAATAAAATGCAATACAGTTTTGCTAACACACCTGATTCAGAAGTAGGTGAATTGTGCATTGTCATTACAACGCATTACAGTGTATTACATCTAAATATACCACGCGAGTGTGTTTCTGAC
The DNA here is from genome assembly GCA_037576955.1 of Lepidarchus adonis. NCBI lineage: Eukaryota > Metazoa > Chordata > Actinopteri > Characiformes > Lepidarchidae > Lepidarchus > Lepidarchus adonis. The sequence continues at coordinate 12,723,758 of JBBIGC010000152.1, read as the reverse complement.
TATCACACGATTCCAATGGTATTTTCAGAAAACCTGGTGGCATTGCTTTTCATTGAAGGTGAGAGTACAATTAATACACAGTTATCTTTACACTTAATATTTTTTATTACACTTTGTTTTGCATTTGACATTTAACTAAATTACACAGAACTCTAAATATATTATTGTATATATTTATAGGTATTGCATATTCACAGTCTTATGCAAACCATTGGGCGCCCCTTGATTAATAACAGATTTTGGTGATTTTGTCATTGAAAAGATGTAAATACAGTCTCTCTATAACATGGAAAAAATACACAATATTTTCAGCACAGTTACTTTCAATGCCATAAATTGAACAAAAATAAAAACCTTATTATGGCACTGTGCAAATGTTTGGGCACCCTAAGCAATTATTTTTTACAAGGTTTTAGACCTTAATCAGATCCTTAGATGAAAAATGAAAAATGAACTATACATCAATGTTTGCTGAAAAAAAAAAAAAACTTTTTTTAATTACATTTTTAAAACATACTTTAAGATGTGTAATTAAGTATATTTTCTCTCTTACATATTTGACATATTTTGCTCTACTTTTTCTTTAGAAATGCACCATGGGCGGGGGCTGTGTGAAACAGCATTTCAATACACAGTGTACTCTCAAAAACAAAACATGTGCTTGTTTGTCTAGCAACTCTGTATAATAATCCATTTGCACAACTCTAAACATCAATCATTTGGGATTTTTTTTGTACTGAAAGCTACTTTTAGCAAATGTGTTTTCATGTTTTTAGATAAACCGCCCCAGCACCAGGTTTGCAAAATCAATGTACTGTATAAGCCGCGGCTTATCGCTGGGGAAATATGGTACCAGGGTGTCAGGGTGCAGAACTGGCCTATCTGCAGTCCAGACCTTTCCCAGGACTGTTGAAGAGCTAGAAATGTCAGTCAAGAATGGGACAACGTTCCTCTACCAAAAGTCCAGCAACTGGTCTCAGATTTTAGATGTTTACAGACTGTTGTTAAAAGAAGAGGAGATGCAACACAGTGGTAAACATAACCCTGTCCCATGACATGTTAATGTGGTGGACTGCCTTCATGTCTGTGCTACCCCCTGGCTCTCCCCTTTAGCTATGCTGTCATAGAGTCTTGCCAGAGCTCCTGCTTGCGGTCAGACCACAATGCACATCGTTATTAATTACTCACAACATTGAGCAACCCTAGCATTCTCTCTCTCTCTCTTTCTCTTTCTCTCTGTCTCTCTCTCTACCAGTGACCCTGTCCTGCTCTGCTGATACAGACCAATTGACATATGATAATTCATGGTTACATTGTTTGCTCTTTTTAAAAAATTTACAAGTTGTTGTGGGATTTGGAGTGTTTCATGGGGAGCAATGCATTGTGGACTATGTAGAGTCTGGTGCAGAAAAATAGGTGGGTAATACAGGTGAAAGAGAGTTGCTTTCTGGGAGAGCACATATGGTAATAGAATACAGTTGAACTAAATGCATTAGTGTAATAAGGCGAGAGAGACTGGTGTGAGCAATATCCATGTGTAACATTTCTCATGTTCGCTTTACGACCGTGGTCAGAAGCCCTGGGAAACCTCTAATTTGGCTTTGGAGCTGAATGGCAGCTCACTCAGGGTAACTCCCAACTTCAAGTGGATGCACTTCTTCAAAAACTTTTGATAAAGCCTCCGCAACGTCATTACAAACATTATTGCATGATTTCCGATATTGCACTCAGAGAACTGGAACCCCAACATAACTCGAGGACCCCCTGTACAAATAAATGAACTAAAACATCATCTGATCTACAAACAAATCCTAAAAGGAGATGATTAAGGTCAGGACTTTGACTTGGCCACTTCACATTAGTCTTGTTTAACCATTTTTTGGTAGAACAATTGTGTTTAGGATCGTTGTCTCACTGCATGACCCACTATGTCTTGAGGTTCAGTTCACGAACGATGTCTCAACATTTTCCTTTAGGATTCTTTAGTATAACCTTAGCTGGTATTACTTTTTAATTTACGTGCATATTTCAATACGTAACATCAGCAGAACACAAATGCTCTTCTTATTAAAAAAGGACCAAAAATCTACAGACAACAAGCCAATGTTGCCTCTGATTAAAAATGTTATGCAGCATTGTGATCAACACACTTTGGACTATACGCAAAGGAACAGGCCTTTGCTTTTAATACTATCTGTTCTTATGTAAATAGGCTAACCCTGCATTTATTTTGTATTCAGACTGTACATATAATCCCTGTCAGAACAGCAATTTTCCTGAAGCAAAAACCTTTTTAAAAATTGATTTATTTAAGAAGGTTTCTTTTAATTTTTCTTGAAATTCTCTTCACATCATGATAGCAACAAATAAATGTTCTAAAACATCTGTGGTAGCTCCAGGGCTGTAAAAAAAAACTTCCAATCAATTAATTTGTCATGAATAATGGCCTTCAACAGCTTTCATTTGCAAGAGCTGGAAAAAGCCATGACCAAAAAGAGTTTGGATACAGCCAGAAACTGAACTAGAATGAACACATATGTTTTGGAGGCGTGGCTTTGAAGAGGGGTGTTATTAGGTTAGCGTTTTTTCAGAATTTCTCCAGAATTACCTACATTAGCTTCAAAATAGTGAATAATATACAATTTTTCAAGTAGTTTTGGTCCATTTTTATTGGTCCATGCATCCTGAAATATTGGCTACTTGTTATTTCAAATCACAAAGTCAACAAAATGGTGATTCAAGGGTTTGCTTCAACAGATCTGTAGAGTAAATACAGCAAGATTAGTCCATTTAAACAAAGAAATGAAAGTACTGAAAGGAAGGGACTCTTCAGAAGAGACAGAAGCCCTTTATGATTTGCTAATTTGACTTGAGTGAGCAGTATATTGTGATAAAGAAGAGCTGAGACCAGGAATGGTCTTGGATTTCCAGTGCTCTCACACAACATGTGTGCATTGACTAGTGAAAGGACTAAAAACCACAAGAACGGGTTAACAAAACTGATCATTCTCCCAGAGGCAATTAACATTAACAAACACCTCATAAGGAGCTCAATTCAAGCATCACAAATATGTGAAAATGAAAAATCTTAATTAACCATTCAGAGATATATTTATATAAAGAGGTATTTACAGTTTTATACCGAAGGTAAGTCGACCCAGACAAATGAAATGCTTTGCGGGTTCCTGATCACTGCACAGTTACACAGTTCAATGCACAATAACCAATTATTTGGTAATTGAACATAAAGTGTGATTTATGCAAAAGTTATGGTACATTTAGTTTTCTCAAAGTATTTGTAATTATCAAAGAAATATAAATTGTGCGCTCATTGGCCATTTAATTTTTTTTGGTCTATTTTAAATGAACAAATAGTGAAATGGGACCAGAGCTGTTCATACATTACAAGATAATTGTGTTACTGTGATGCTATTTAAAAGAATATTCTGTTATATTCTGTTTGAGCCTCTGACTCTTTTTTTTATGTCATCATATGATAACCAATGTAAAGGTCGTTTTTTTCTTTCCACAAATTAACACACATGATGACTTCTTATTAAATTCAGTTCTCTTCTGCTAAAACGCAGATATACTGTAGTAAATAAACTGAAAATGTGCTAAATGTTAATGTAAATATGGGATATATATATATATATATATATATATATATAATATTATAATATAAGGATTTAAATAGCTTTAAATGATAGCTTCAGATAAAACAGAGTAGGCGTTTGATGCAGAAACAAGATTGAAATTTTGGCCAGTGTTACCCACATGGCCAGGCTGGTACTATGAGAACTTTTTCCAGTGGCAGAAATGCAAGTCATAAACAAACCTGGTCAGTTTTCTCACGCTAAGGCCTGAAGCTCCGGATCTGTCCGGCTAACCCACGGCCTGACCCGGGCGAGTTTCCCTTCATCACACAGCTGCCCAGTCTGCTGTGTATTGATCTGTGAGTCCATGCGTCACGCTGGAAATGTTAATCAGTGCACAACGCTGGAATAAGAATCCAGCATGAGTGCATTAAAAATGCATTCACGGGTAAAAAAAAGAAGCTGCTGCCATTTCTCTCAGTGGGGGAGCGAGGAAGGCTGACAGTCTGTGGTGGCAGTACTGCAAACGAATGAGATGAGAAACGATAAGGGCAGATAATGTGATCACTGACCAGGTTAAGCCTTAAAAAAGTAACACATGCAGTGAAGTGTAGCCTGTGTGGAATAATGATCCCACCTAAGCACAGCAGACAATTATTGACCCTGGTTAAGATGTGCTCCTCTAAATTATTTTCCCCCAATAAATATAAGCTCACAACATATCTTAGAGAAAACAGAGACAGAGATATCTGACCACTAGTGATGGGAATTCCGGCCTTTTTTTCGGAATTTTTGTTCATTAAATTAATTAATGAACAAAAAAAAATAATGTAGAATTATGTGTAAAATGAACATATAGTAAATCAAATGTTTATTATTTCTATGACTCATTATACTCGACATGAAGTGCTGGTGTTTGGACGCAGTGGGAACGTCTGCTTTCAATGCTGAGACTCTGAACTTCTAGCTCCACCCATAATCTGGTGTCAAATTAGACACTGATTTATCATCCAATCACACGCTGCTGCTGCATCACAGTTCTGTTTCTTACAGAGAGTTCAGCTTCCTCCATACTGGACTATGACTCAGCACAGAGAACTGAACACTGTACTGAACCTTTTTCTAAAAGTGCACAGAGTTCAGTTTCCTCCATACTGGACTATGACTCAGCACAGAGAACTGAACACTGTTCTGAACCTTTTTCTAAAAGTGCAGAGAGTTCAGCTTCCTCCATACTGGACTATGACTCGGCATCGTCCTCCTCTGGCCCAGTGTCACTTTTAGAAAAAGTTTCAGTACAATGTTCAGTTCTCTGTGAAGCTGAACTCTCTGCACTTTTAGAAAATAACTCAGCACAGAGAACTGAACACTGTACTGAACCTTTTTCTAAAAGTGACACTGGGCCAGAGTAGGACGGTTCCCCCTGGACTCTGGTTCTTCCCAAGTTGTCTTCCTCATAAAGGAGTTTTTGGCTGAAGAGTCACAGTGACTATTGTGAAGAGCTTTGTGACAAAATTGTTTGTGAAAAGCGCTTTTTAAAAATACATTGAAATTAATTTGAACCTGGAACAGAGAAGTACAAAAAAATATTTTAAAGTACAAAAACAAATCCCAGATCCATCCTCTGATTGTATTTATAATATTTATGAAATATTTACAATAAAACAACATATAGAAGCTTAGAGAATCACACAACAAAATATAAACAAAATGTGTAAAAGAAGAAAGGAGCTTCCTGGAAACCGTTTAAATTTTAGTGAAGATTAACATGTGCGGACTCACAGATGCAACACACATCATGAAGTTGACCAATCACATGCAGTTGACCAATCACATGCAGTTGACCAATCACATGCAGTTGACCAATCACATGCAATTGACCAATCACATGCAGTTTGAACAGAAAAAAAACAAAAAACAAACTGCTCCTGGTCCTGATCGGTCACTTCAGAGAGTCGACTCTAAGAGCAATTTTGTTCGCGACTGACACATCACTACTGGCCATTGCTCACAATCTTTCTAGATTGTCCATAATCTTGGCTCCTCTCTTATGCACTCTCCTCTTCAGCTCACCCCATGCGTTTTCGGGGCCTGAAATGGCCAAGGGAAGACCTCGATTTTGTGTCTGCAGAGACATTTTGGGGAAATTCTGCCATATGTTTAGGGTCATTATCAAGACCCAATAACGACACAATCTTTAGCTTTTTGGCAGAAGCCATCAGAATTTGATTTAAAATGTCCTGATATTTAATGATGCCATGCACCCTAACAAGGTGCCACAGATCCTCCACTATACCTTACAGTGGGCATGAGGTACTTTTCTTTATACCTATCAAAGGATTTACACTAGACCCACTTTCAGCACATGGTCCCAGTTGAAGTCCAGGTACCACTTAACAAACTCTAGATATTTATTTTTGTTAATGTAGGTGAGACACAGCTTTTTTCCTAAACAGCTTGTTGGCATTGTGATAGAATTTTATGGGGGTTTTATGGTCTCTTTGGTGCAGTTTTCTTACAGTGAGCATTGGTGAATTTTTACTTCTCTTACCATCCTCCTCATTGTCAGTGGTAGCAAGATAAACTTGGGTTCTTGTCCAGCCTTGTTTGTCACTGTCTTTATTATTCCTCTGATTGTAGATACAGGCAAGTTTAGGTGAGTAGCTACTTTCTTGCAGCCATATCTGCCTTAATTAAACGGCATGTTCTCTTGTTCTTCCCATGTTGAAGAGTGGCTAAGAACAATGTGAATCTGCGTCGCATAATATTAATACCCCAGGGAAACAGGAAGTTCAGTGATGATTAATTAAAAGTTCCTATAGACTCATATCAACTTTAAAAACTAAACTAGAAATTAAAAAATGTTATTTTATAAGGATTGCTAGGGGTACCAATAACTGTGGCATCATTATAAAAATAATGATTGCTTAGTTAATCATTTTAATTTAAAAAATAAGAATAAAAAATGACACGTGTAGATGTTCTGCCAGAAGACTGTGTCCATACCACAAGGTTTAGTAAGTACATCAGGAGATATTTTATTTTGATTATGACAAAAAAACAAACAAACATTTATTATCATTTTGTCTTCAGTTTGCTTTATGTCAAAATGACAATTTTTTACCTGTAGAATCTAAATGTGACAAAGTCTTGCAATGTTTGTGTAAGTTATGCTTTGATCATCTTTGAATTTTATAACAAATGTCATAATTTATTTGATTATTTCTCCCATTTTCTCCCTGATTTTGACTCTTTATCTTGGACTCAACACCACTCGGGTGGGTTGGGGTAGAGGAGTGGGGGTGACTAACACACTTTCTCTATTAAAAAATATTCTGTTGTTGGTGATCGTTAGTCAAATGGGCCCTTTGCTTTAAAGTAGAGCAAAATGAATGAGACCCGTTACTGTGTTGCAAATTACCATCATAAAAGTGGCAGCACTGGTATGTGGCATACTCATACCCCCACTCCCCCACTCCCACGCCAAAGGTGGAACATTTAAATGGCATAGTGTTTAAACCCCATTTTGTGGAGGCCTGACTAGCTTTCACTTTGATGGTTGGAAAAGGAATGATGTTCCAGTCACCAGATATAAAACAACATAAAAAGTCTGTGTAGCATCATGGTCTTTGAGGAACATTTCTTGTTTCATTTCAATATACAGTATACTGTTCAAATTGTACATTGTTTAAATGACAATAAAAGCCTACTTAACTTGACTCATACACTATCATATACTGCAAAGTTTTGAAGGTTGTGGGAGTGAATGCAGGCAAAAGGTAGAAACAAATACTGAATTTAATAACAAGCCATGCGAACTAAACTTAAACTAAACATTAAAGCACAAGACACATTAACATCTGAACCTTATCCCATCTATGAAACATGGTGGTGGAAGTGTTCTTGTTTGGGACTATTTATCTGCATCTGGACCTGAACTGCTTGCCACCGTTGATGCACCAATGAATTCTAAATTATACCAGAGAATTTAAAAAGAAAATGTCATGACTTCTGTCAGTGAACTGAATCTCAAAATACAGTGGGTTATGTAGCCACTCCTTCGTTGCCCAGGTGGTGTATTGGTCTCATCTAACCACATGACATCCAGATCGTCTCTGGCAAACTGTAGACAGGCTTGGACATGTGCTGGTTTAAGCAGGGGGACATTTCGAGCACTGCAAGATTTTAATCCATGACGACGTAGTGTGTTACTAATAGTTCCTTTGTCACTGTGGTCCCAGCTGCCTTCAGGTCATTGAGCAGTTCCCCCTGTGTAGTTCTGGGCTGTTTCCTCACTGTTCACAAAATCATTTGTACCCACGAGGTGAGATCTTGCATGGAACCCCAGGTCGATTGAGATTGTCAATGATCTTGTATTTATTCCATTTTCTAATAATTTCTATCTAACAAATGATCTCACCAAGCTGTTGCCTTCAGCTTTTTGGCGGATGGTGTGATGCCCTAGTTTTTTTAGCGAAATACATTCTTCCCTCCACCCAAATTTCACCTTCAACGTTAACTCAAGTCTCTGAACTAGTGGAGAGAAGAAGGAGCAACTCTGGAGAGTCAACTTGGTGGCAAATTTAAATATCGATATTGTCGTCGATGTATCGATTATCATATTGCGTGAAAAAGGATGACAATATATTGCCATATCGATATTGTGGCCCATTAGATCTAATGAGCTGATTATGGTCTGAAACTTTGTAAAAAGAATGTGAGACTTTGAAACTCTTAGGGTGTCCAAACCTTTGCACAGTGCCATAATAATGTTTTTATTTTTTATTTGTATTCAATTTATGGCATAAAAAAGTAACTATGCATCAATGTTTGCTGAAAATATTGTGTTTTTTTTCTAAAACTGTGTTAACATCTTTTCAATTACAAAATCACCAAAATGTATTTATCACATTAACTTCTTTACATACTGGTAGCAAGCAGGATTTAATGCAGTGGAACTGAGCTTTCAGAGGGGACAGGCTTTCCTGTAGGGTCTTTGGCTCAAATTTGAAGAAGTCACTGTGAAAGTAACAAAAAGGGAAAATAAAAAAGGCACTTCAGTGTGAAAATCAGTGTGAAAAGTCTGTCATTAAATGTGAAAGTACACCACTTTTATCTTGGTGTTAAAAACTTTAACACTATACAATCAGTTCATATTTAACAATACTAGTATTTTATTTACAGGTTTAACAATAACACTAGATGAATATAATGCATTTACATAAGCGCCTCTGTAACTGAAATGAAGCACATAGTACAGAAAGATGAGAATCTGCAGATTGATTTGCATATGACAGGAAGAGGAAAACTGCACTAGCGCTGTTGTTGTTTGTTTTTTATTGCACACACTTACATTTCATCACACACTCACTTTTCACCCCCACCCTCCTACACATGCACACGTGTGTGTAACCCACTTACTTAAGCGCCTATGTAACTCAAATGGAGCACATACACAGTACAGAAATGAACAGAAAAATCCCTAAACTGTTTAGCCCTTTTCCCACTTATTTCGAGTACGACATTACTTTACTACTAACTTGTCACTGGCACAATGGTGTTACTCAGTAACTACAAAATAAGAAGTTACTTTACACACAGTATTACTATGGATCTGTAAATAAAGTACCAGCTTAATGAACTGCTTGAAGAAAGATTCTCTAGTATATGGTCATGGTGATTTAAGAGTTATACAGCTGCTGGACGTACGCAGTATAGGGCTAATTGCTGTGCAGTTTGAGCCACTCGTTTAACCAAAAATCAGATTAAATTTAACTGCAAAGTTTAAACCCAATGAGATGCAGCATTTTAACATCTGCAAAATAGAACTGTAGCACTTTGCTTGAACTTGTGGGTAGCTTTTTAAAATTTATGTATTTTTTTTATTCATGTATAATTTTTATCTATTTAATTATTTATTTTTTAATTTTATTTTTATTTATTTAAATAAAAAATATATATTATATAAAAAAAATGAATCAATTAATTAATGAATTTATTTATTTAATTTAATTTTATTTCATTCTTATTTTTTTTATTATTTTGCTTATTTGCAGATTTGTCTTCTCTGATGTTAGAATTTCTCTGTCAACTTGAAGTCTATGTTTGCGAAATAATTAATGTGACGAAAATAACCCCTTTTCAGAAATAGAATAATCTGCAAGAATATACAAAGCACTTAAACACCTCTCTCTTTCTCATTACCATGATGGGGACAGTGTCTTTCTCTCTGTCTTACACACACATACACACACACACACACACACACACAATTATAATGGAAAGAAGGCATAATAGATTCAAAGTCATTTGGGCATAAGAATATGCTTTATTAGGTTTCATTAAGGCCCCTTGCATGCTGAAGAGCTCTATAAATAGTTAATTCTTTCTCCTCATAACATTGACTTATTAGGCTACAACTCAATCTGAACAAGGGCCGAACTAAAAGCTCCGGGTTTGCAAATCCAGTCAAAAAAGTCCACGTCTATCGACAGTACACTCTCTGCACCAGCGATAATATATTCAACTCATTCATTATTCCTATTCTTATAACACCTGATGATGTAACAACCTGCCCTCCTTGCATTGAGTGACTTATGGACAGAACTTTGTCTGTACAATCCAATAGAAATATAAGAAGCCATCCAAGCATGTAACATTTGTAATGTAAAAATAATATTACAATACAGATAATATAATGCAGATCTCAGCAATTGTATAGCAATAATTGTCACTGTGGGAATTATTATTTTTAATATAATACTTTTTTTAATGTGTGTTAGCTAGCTACTTTCATCAGTTTGCATTGTTAATTTTTTTGAGTGGCCCTAAAATAAAAAATCAGTTCAAACTAAGCTGATGACATGTTCACCCCCTTAAAAAATATGTAAGCAATTTTATTTACTTAATATTACTGTGTTATGAATTAGAGTATGTTGCAGAGCACCCAGCAGCTTTGTTGAAGGTACCAATGTTTGAAATTTAACTGGCAACAGAAAGTTGAAGCTCTGTGACAGAATTACTAATTTTATTCAGCTTTAGCCGAAGTTACTTTGTTTCATTTCCTATATGTTTCATACAATAAACCAGACAGGAAGAAACTGTCTGTTGTGTTTGTCACATCTGTCCACCTGCACTTTGTTATGTCTCACCAGGTTCTCCAGGTGTTTCTTATCTTCTATTAGTATTTATACCCCACCGTGTTAAACAGCCCTCGTTGGATTTTTGTAAATTGTGACTTGTGATACTTGTGCTTTGTGAAGTATGTCCCTTGTGTATTGTAGTATCTATGGTTGTTTTTGTTTCTGTTTATCACTTTATGTATTAAAACCATCAACTTTAGGGTTAATACTTGTGCATACTTCCTACCTTTAAAACCGTACAGAATAAATGATCTAAAACGGAAGTATCGAGCAATAGCAGCACGGTACAGGACTGGGGGTTTGCCATGTGGTAAAGTGGCGTAGTCAAGGCAAGGACTAAGCTCAAGTCCAATTAGCCATTTTCCTTTCCTGGTGTCATTTGACTCATTAGTGATACAAGGTCTCAGGTGTGAATGTGAAGCAGGTGTTAAATTTGATGTTATCACTCTCACACTCTCTCATACTGGTCACTGGAAGTTCAACATGGCACCTAAATTGTCGTTGCTCAGGCCATACGCCGCATACTGCATCCACTTGGTTTGTATGGCAGTTGTCCCAGAAGTACCAGTGCACAAATCAAAGTCTGTAAAGACATGGATGAGCCAGTTTGGTGCAGAAGAACTTCACTGGCCTGACCTCAACCTGATAGATCACCTTTGGGAAGAATTAGAGCGGAGACTGTGAGTCAGACCTTCTCGTCCAACATTAGTGTCTGATCTCATAAATGTGCTTCTGAAAGAACGGTCAAAAATTCGCATTAACACACTCCTAATCCTTGTGGAAAGCTTCCACAGAAGAGTTGAAGCTGTTATAGTTGCAAAGGGTGGGTTTATGTCATATTAAATGGATTAAGACTGGGAGGCCACTTAAATTCATATGTGTGTAAATGCAGATGGGTGAATACTTTTGCCAATATAGTGTATAATAACAGTTTCTGATAAATGGCAAATGAGAGGATCTTCAAAGTAGGTTTTTAGAAAAGCAGCAGCACTAAATACATAGTGTGTGCATTGTTGGAAGAAGTGAACAAGTACAGTGCTTGTGATTTTGTTCTACAGAGGTATGTTCAGAAAACCTAATCAATGTTTCCCTTAAAAACTGACTAAATCTGATGCAGAAAATCTAGTAATGACATCCTGTTTCCTGCGTACATTACATGTCCCCTCCCATTCACCCAGGGAGATGTTGTTCCTAAATATAAATAATATATATAAATATATATTAATTTCTGACAATTTATTTTTATGTTGTGACATAACACATTATAAAATGGTTTATTTTAATGAAAATACTAAAAAATACTGAGTGTAAATTCTCAGTCTTATCTACTACAAACCCAAAAAATAAGCCGAAAAAAGCAAAAAGAAAGAAACAAAAAAAAGCCAAACAAATGACAGAGAGATCTGCAGGGATAAACATTTTAAGACCAACTCCCAGGAACATTCTGTTTTCTTTGTCCTTTCTTGAGTAGTTCTGTAGCCATTTGTTAAGTAGTTCCTTCTCCTTGGTGCTTAAAAATACATAGACGTACATCAGGGTTCAAAACTGGCCATATATTTGTGCTACAGTGTCCCTCCATAAAATGCATTAACAAAGTAAAAAATGCCTAAAATCTGCACAAAAATACAAATACACAGGTGAAACCAAAAAGGAGGGCAATTCAAGTAATGTGTCATTGTACTTGAGCATATTTACATATTCATTGAGTGAATCATAAAAGGAATCACATCCTTTTTCAACATTTACAGTGATTACATACGTCGTTCAGAGTGGTGTTATGTCGAGAGCTAAATTCTAGAGAAATTTAAGTCATAATTGTTCACAGTAATAAGAACCAGATTTCCAAAGTTTGCTTTTGTTGAGCTCTTGTTAACCAGTGCATTCCTTTGTCTTAGCAATAAACCAAGTGAACAATTCTGACACATGCAGTGCTTGGTGTATGGCACTGATTGATGTGGTCTAAATTTGCAGCTTCCTGATGACCTGCTTTGCTGCCATTGACTCTTCACATTGAGAGAGAACAGCAACAGCCTCCAGAGACAAATACCATAGTGTCACACATCTGGCCAAGAAAAAATGGAGCAGCTGTCTATTTACATTTTGTCTTCTCAGAATGTGATGATGAAGCGCAGTAATTCCTACACAGTGTACAAGACATGAGTGAACATTTTAAAATAAATCTGACAGTATGCAAGTTTCTTTACTATATATATACTGTATATATATATATATAGTACATGCCAAAGGTTTGGACACACCTTCTCATTCAGTGTGTTCTTTTTATTTTCATGAGCATTTACATTGGTAGATTCTCACTGAAGCATCAAAACTATGAATGAACACATGTAGTTAGTGGATTTCTTGCTTTAT
>JBBIGC010000152.1:12697109-12707788 GCA_037576955.1 Lepidarchus adonis | reverse complement strand
TCCACACACACTGCACTATTAAACCCCATCTCACCCCCCAACCCACCCACACTGCACTATTAACCCCCATCTCACCCACCAACCCAAACACACTGCACTATTAACCCCCATCTCACCCACCAACCCACTCTTATTCAACACTAATGCTGAATAAGACATAAACATCTCAGCAAAAACAGCAAAAAACCTCCTGGTCCCTTCACATACGCAGACTCGCACATACTGCTGGCATCTCGTGGTGCTCGGGTATTACCATAAAGCATTTAGTAGGCATCAACTACATTCTACTATCATATACGACAGTAAATATGCACAAAAAAGCCAGTGACGTAATCATGAATTTTCATATGTCAAGCACAACGTAATTTGAGGACCCCCTGTAGAACAAAAACATACACTTTACCCTAATGTTTGCACAGGCCACATTTTATGATGTCACCCACCATCAGATTAAAAAATAACATTTTTGAACACAACAGGCATACATTTTGAGACAAATGCCAGGTGTGTGCGTAAAACATGGCAGTTCATGTTGTTATGAACAGAGGTGGAGCTTTGCAAATTCCAAAAATGCAATCCAAGAGTCCAAGCAAAGGTGAACAATTGTGATACAAAAACAGGCAAGGTTAGATCCAAAAGACAAAGGACAAATGCTCAGTAAGTTTACAGGGCAAAACAATTTTGATAGACTTTCCTGCTTAAATAATCCGGACTGGAGTTTTGGAGCTCCTGATCTTGCCGCTCCAGATCCCAAGTCTGGAATCTCTCTCATGTTTAGTATCGCAGGACAATACATATACGTTTTCCAAAAAACTTTTCAGTACATACTTTCAATTGTTGTTTATTGTGTATACGTGTTATGTATTGTACACATGACATTCTTTCGAATTTCACACTTTTACAAAAAAATCGTTATGATTGTCCTGAACAATTGTTCTGACATGGGTTTACACACAGAAATCCCATATGATCAAGAAATGATGGCGTATTATCGTATAATGTTCAACATCATAATGCAAGTGCTACTTTGCTTACCTATGGTTTATCAATGCTGAAGGTAATGATTTATTGTTATCGAGTAAGTATGAATGAATGAATTAGCTATTTTTGATTAAAAATGAACAATTAATTATATTGTTTGGTAAAAGTTCAAGGTTTACTGATGTCAGACTGGGCAGTAACTAACAGTGGTTAAGAGAAACATGATGTACATCATTACTGGAATGCAGTTGCATGGATGGTGTATTCAAAAAGCAAGAAATTACGTTAGCCTTGCTTGTGGTTGCCAAGGGTCTAGCCTGGCACATCTGCAGGGTAAACAGAGAGGGGAATAGAAAGAGTCTCTGTGGTGGAGTTTCGTTTTCCATAATCAGTGCAATAACACTGGGGGAATAAGGTCAGACCGAGAGAAAGGAACATGACAGGAAGGAGGCACCCGGCAATGGGCCCCCGGCAATATCAACTGTCACTCAGCTGTGCTCCAACCCCACCAACCCCCCACCATAAACGCTCATTCCACCAGGCAATCTTCATCAGTCTAGGACCAATCGTCTGTTGGTGCTGAACTGATACAAGAGAGATGGAACATGAGGAATGGATGAGGGTGGGGGATGTGTAGAGCGAAGGCACAAAATAAACACCTCACCGTCAACAGAGATGATCAGTTTCTTGCCTTCACTGTCGGTGGTGCCGCAATTAGCAAGGGCAGCACCGGCATCGGTGGATGACTAATGGCTAATTATCACTTATTGCTGCGGCTGCAGATGGCTCGATGAATGTAAGACAACAGGATGGTCATGAAGGATGCCTCTAATTGTTCTGACTCATTCTCACGTCCAAAGATAGGATGAGTTCTAAAAGTCCCTACTTGATTGATTCAGGCTCAATCCCTTTCTGTAACTGGGGGGACAATTCCCTTTTTCCATTTTCTTTGGCTCCATGTGATATTCCTCGACATACGTGTGATATAGCAGCTACCGTAGGTCTTCCAATATTAGCCCCGGCATTTATTCAAAAATTATTAGGACGGCCCGGCGTTTAAAAGAGGAAGTTTTTGGAGGCCGGCTATTATTCGCCTCGGAGACGGAACGGTGATGTAATGAAGCTTCTTCACCTGGATGTTCTTTTGCGTATGTTACCGAATGCTTAATCAAATGACCGTTTTCTTCCCAATCACCCTGTGGAGTGATGATTGACATGGAGACGAAAGGGTCAAAAGTACAAAGAAATTTTTTGTAGACTTTCTCCCTTCCTCAATAGCATCCGACGACAAAACAGTTTTGATGCGAAAAGGTACTTACAGTAGGAATCACTGCAGGTGCTACGAAAAGAGGATTAGCGTACGGAAAGTGCGGAGGGTCATTGGAGATCGGCGTCTATTTGTTGCGACATCTGTTCATCCTGGTGTTAATTGAAAATGGGTGTCAATAAGAGATGGGTATTATTAGAAAATATATGGTATATGATGTGCATATCACAGACACTGAATCTATTACCAGCTATATTCTACTCCAATTTACTCTATCAGTTGCACTCATACATCTGGTTTGAAAGTCTAGGTGAATGTAGTTTTAGGAGTCTTGCCCAAGGACACTTATTGGTATAGCACAATATGTTGGCCCAGGCAGAGAATCCCCTATAAGGAGGATCATATGTAGCATTAAGTAACATTATATAGGACTAAAGTCTAAAATTCAAAGTTCACGGTCTACATAAAGTAACCCATCATCTTACCTTCTCCTTCTCATTCTTTTTAGAGGACCTTTGAAAAGTGGCTGTCACTATTTACTCAATCAGTTAATCAGAATACTTGTTTAATTATCTATATTTCTGATCCTGGTGGGTTCTCCTTTTTGAATCTTGGATGTGGTCAAGGTTTCAGGCAGTTTTTCCTATGACTGATAAGCTTGGCTAACTCACTTAGGCCTTGAACCTGCATTTTTTAAAAGCTGCTATGTAATAGTGGCTATACAAATAGCACAATATAAAAATGAATTCAAATTAAATTAACAACACTCAATGTTAAATTAGTTAAGAACTAAATGGTAAGGTTTCATTTTGTAATGTCATTTTATTCTTAAAAGCTAAAAAATAAATGAAATATAGATAAACATATATGTAATAAAAATCAATAAATATTTAAAGAAAATTAAAAAAAATCTTTTATTAGAAACAAAAATATTGAGATATAATTATAAAGAAAAACTTCAGTTACAAAAGTAGGTCTTTTTTGTGCCCGATTTGAATGGCCTTCTCGGTCAGACAGAAAGGCAGGCTGGGTAGTTCTATCCGAAAAGTCTCCAAAGATGCTGCTAGCATCAGCCAGACGCTGAAGTGCAATTACAGAGCTGCAAAGTGGCTCCTTGCATGCTATTCTTAGTCTTGCCCCTCTTCAGGACTGATTTGACTGATTGCAGCATAAGCATCATCAGCTGAATAATCTTTTGCATCAAAATGTACATTATGGAGAGCCAAGAGTTATTTTGGTGCAGGGATCTTGAGTTTAATTGCATATCACATTTGGACTTGCAGGGAGGAAGATCAACTAGACTGAAGAAAAAATGTCAGATTTAAAGGAGCCACGGTATACATATGTAATATGTTGTTAAATAATGTTAATTTCAAGTTATATTGAAAATATATTAACCATCTTGAGTCATAATTTTACATATCTTAAACTAGCCTAAGAAAAGGGTTTACCAAAATCTTCGGTTGTGAAATGTAAGACTAAAATAGTAGATAAATAGACATAGATAGATAGCAGATAAATAGTAGATAAGATATATGCCTGTATTTGTATATTCCTCATCAGGTTTGTCAAAATGTATTATACGAAGCACTAGTGGAGTCTTGAATATGTATTCCGAGTTTTTCCTTTTATGAATAGATTGTTCAAAATAAAATAAAAAGTCAATTGATGAATATATATATATATATATGTCATAATGGTGCTGTAAACCATGTTCATCTTGCACCTATAGAGTCCTGCATAAATGTACTATTGACTGTGAAAGAAAGAACAATATTTTAGCATTTCACTTAGTTAAGCCCTGAGCAATTTCCTTCTATATCTCCATCTCATGTAACGTCTCTCTAGTTATGCCTGATCATGTACCAGTAAGTGAGTTAGCTAAAATATAAAAACACCTGTAACTGTAATACAAAGCTTTAATTAAAGATTCTTTATGAAAGATCTGTTATACAGCTCGACAAGTTACACTGGGCTTTTGAGAGGAGCTTGTTTCTTCAGCTAAGCTTCAGATGCTGCATTCAATTAGAGATGGGGGGTCATTATTTAGTCAGTTACATTCCGCATCTTTCAGAGGAAGACTTCATTGCATTGGGTTGACAGGTTTCATTGATGTTAAGATGTTATTGATGTAATATTCCCTTTTATGTTTTTTATTGTAAATTCGTGTTTGTGGTAATTACAGACGAATCTATTTCGTTACACTGAGTCCTTGGTGTAAGTGTCCTTCTTTCCTGTTGATGGATTTCCACTTTGGAAATGTGTCACAGCATAATTCAGGACAAAAAGGCCGCCTCCCCAAATGATTAGTTGAATTTAAATGTACTGTTTACTGCAGCAACGAACAGTTCGGAAAGCCACCCAAAGCAAAAACAGATTAGTTATGGGTCAGTTATTAATGTGGAACATTAAGAGCGCCATTGCTTATGTTACCTTTCCCGTGCTCGGCGGTCCACTAGCTCAGCTACAAGGCTGAGTGGCAGCATCACTCAGGGTAACTATCCAACCTTGAATGCATTTCTGAACCACCCAGCGCAGAGACTCACTCGGAGTCAGAGTTACGTTTTGGGACTAGTGACTTTATTTATTTCGTTTTTTTCTCAGCACAATTTTTGCTCCCTGTTCCCATTTTTAAACTGCTCCAACGTGCGCTGCTATCCCGTGGTCTCTCACTAACAGGCTACAACTCTGCTAAAAACAACGCTCTTTCCACCCGTTCTCCTCTCCACACACTACACATATTCAGTTAGGCCCAAAAATATTTGGACAGCGACACAAGCTTTGTTATTTTAGCTGTTTATGAAAACATATTCAGGATACAATTATGTAATCAATATGGGCTTAAAGTGTAGACTCTCAGTTGTAATTTGAGAGTATTTACATCCAAATTGGAGCAAGGGTTTAAGAATAACAGCTCTTTAATACGTAGCTGTCTCTTTTTTATGGGATCAAAAGTAATTGGGCAATTGACTCAGAAGGCTTAAAAAACACAAGGCTGCATGGGCTCTTCCCTCGTTAATCTGTCATCAGTTAAGCAGTTAAAAGGTCTGGAGTTGATTCCAGGTGTGGCGTTTGCATTTGGAAGCTGTTGCTGTGAACACAAAACATGCTGTAAAAGAAGGTGAAACGGAACATCCTGAGGCTGAAAAACTGGTACATTCTAAGAAAAAAAATTTAAAAAGGTGAGTTGCTTTCCATAGTGAAGAAAGACCTCTTCACAACATCCACAAGTGAAGAACACTCTTCAGGAAGTAGGTGTATCATTATCTAAGTCGACCATAAAGATAAGATACTTCATGAGAGTAAATACACAGGATTTATCACAAGGTGCAAACTATTAATCAGCCTCAAAAACAAAAAGACCAGAGCTGACTGAAACACCTGAAGAAGCCAGAACAGTTCTGGAACAGCGAGACTTAGATCAACCTGTACCAGAATGATGGGAAGAAGAAAGTTTGGAGATGAATTGGAACAGCTCATCATCCAAAGCACCAAATCTTCTGTAAAACATGGTGGAGGCAGCGTGATGGCATGGGCATGGGCATACATGGCTTCCAATGGCACTGGGTCACATGTGTTTATTGATGATGTGACAAAAGACAGAAGCAGCCGAATTAATTCTGAAGTGTATATGGATTTACTTTCTGATCAGATTCAGCCAAATGCAGCAAAGTTGATTGGACGGCGTTTCACAGTACAGATGGACAATGATCCAAAACACAGGAGTTTTTTAAAGCAAAGAAGTGGAATATTCTGCAATGTCTGAGTGAATCATCAGATCTCAACCCAATCGAGCAACGTTTCATTCGCTCAAGACAAAACTTAAAGCAGAAAGACCCACAAACAAGTAACAACTGAAGACAGCTGCAGTAAAGACCTGGAAAAGCATCATACAGGAGGAAACCCAGCGTTTGCTTTAGCCAGTGATTGTCTGCAAAGGATCCTCAACAAAATATTCAAAAGTAACATTTTACTTAAGGTTTATTTGTCCAATTACTTTTGAGCCTCTTAAATAAATAAAAATACAATTCCTACATTTATTTTTGTTCAACCCATTGAATTAAACCTTAAAATCTGCTCTTCAGTTGTGTTGTAGCTGTTTCATTTCAAATCCAATGTGATGGCAGGTATTGCCCAAATCTTGAAGATCGTGTCACTGTCCAAATTTTTGATCATAATGATCTGTTTCATTATGATTAAAACACTGTAAATATTACAAAAAAACAATAGCTTGCCTTCTTAAGACACATATCAGTTTGCCAGAAATAAAGTTTCAACTACAACTGAATAACAGGAACTCAATTGCTCGGGCTTATTTTTTTTTTTGATGCATCTAGTGTGTCGATGGTTAATGCTGAGAGGATGGACTTTCCAGCATGGAAACAGCTAACTCAGCAACCCTATAAATGCCCTTGTTTTTTTTACTGTCGTCATCTGGGGCTGGTTCCCTGGAGATGAAGACAAACTCTGACACTTGAGTGGTGAATCTGGGCAGTAATGAGAAATCTGGCCCAGATTCTGGGCTATAAAAGCCTAACCACGTTCACAGCAGCAAATGTTCCTCTTCTTTTTTACTTTAAAACTTCTTTTCCCACAGTATTGAAACTTAGGTGACTTTAATTCAAGCAGATAAGGTTACGGAAGAGTCTTTAGGATTGTTTTAAACATAAATGTTGGATGATTCATGTAGGGCACCTCTATCTCTCTCCCTGTCTCTCTCTCACACACACACACACACACACACACACACACACACACACACACACACACACACACTGAACACCGTGCACTGCGTATGTCTTATCTAAGCTTTGGAACTGGGTCATTGTGTAGCAGCTTAGCTGTAGTCTACTTCACGTCCAATGCCCCAGACAGCCTCCTGTTTACCATCCAGTATGAAAATATGTTCTTACAGCCTGTTGCTGAAGCTGTTTCAAATCGCAAACAATGCCATTTATGTCTCGCATTTACTGAGGCCTCTTAGGTCCTTGACCTGTGCTGCATGGTATTGCATAAAGGCATTATTCATTTTGCAATAACATTTTACTGAAGAGCAACATTCCTAAGGCTGCGAGCTTTTCATAACTGACATAAACGAACATAACCATTTATAAAGACATGTCAACAAGAATCAGTGGTCATAAAGACTGATGTCCATTTGCTGTAAAGTATTTTTAGGCTTGCAAGAGTGTAGTGCGACTACCTTTAGAAGTATTTGAGTTTTTTCTTAGAAATATTATTTAAAATTGTTCATACAAAAACTTACAGAGTCAAATTCCTTTACAGAGGCCACATCGTCTACAGCAGGGGAGCCCGATACGTCGATCGCGACCTACTGAACGATCGGATAGGCATTGCTAGTTGAACGCAGAGCCCGGCCTAACAAACTCTACTGCACAAGTGAAACCACACAGCATAAAAGCAAGTGAACCGCAACAGTGTTTGCCATCCGTACCCACTGTGGTGTTTGGCGGTTGATCAAAATATTATTCCAAACATTTTCCATGTTCACCACATGGTTGCTGTTGAATTAATGGCTTGTTTTAGCTTGAAAGTGAAAGTAACTTTGGGCACCACATTCCGCAAGGACACCAGCGAAGCATCTCAGAATGTGCCTTACCTTAAACTACTATATACTGTATACTTAAAACAGAAAGAGCAAACAGAATACTAAAACAATAAATAAAAAGTTACAAATAAGATAGAATGGAATTCAATATTTACAAAAGTAAAATAAAGAATCTCCTGAATCTCTCCTTCACACTGTGGGTGCAGCAGCCGCTCACTGAAGGAGCTGCACAGTGCAGTCAGAGTCTCCTGCATGGGGTGGGAGGTGTTATCCAACAGGGATGACAGCTTAGCCATCATTCTCCTGTCCGTCATCACCTCCCCCGGGTCCAGAGGGCCTCCTAAAACAAAGCTGCCCTGCGGATCAGCCTGTTCAGTCTACTCCTATCCTCAGCAGTGATGCTGCTGCCCTAGCAGACAACACTGTAAAAGATGGCTGATGCCACCAAAGAGTAATAGAAGGTCTTCAGGAGTGGCCACTGCTCTCCAAAAGACTTGAGCCTCCACAGCAGATACAGCTGCTCTGTCCCTTTCTTCTGGGATATGGCACACTTATATTATGTACTGTAATGTCTATATAGCAATATTCACAAAAGGTCAAGTGGAATTTTGAGGTAATATTTTTTATGGTGAACAACCACATGTTTAGCATTTTTTAGTAGCTTTTCATCCATAGCAGAATAGAAAATTCATATTCTAATGTGTTATCATATCAGAATTCTACTTTCTATTTTAAAAATGTATTTAATACAATATGTTATACTCTTCCAAACATCATATCTACTATAAATGAAAATGCAGTTACATCAGTTGCTGCCAACATTTTATGTCCACAAAATTATTTTGTACTGACAATAATAAGTAATAAGTTATTTACATTATGTACTAAGTGTTTCAATTATATAAAAAATTTTTTTTTATTATTATTTAAAATAAAAATATCTTGGATTTGATTGGGGCTAGTCAATTTTAAAGGTGTTTTTTAACAACTTATTGCAATTTGAAGAACTAGAAATTCTCATTTAGGCTTACATTCACCACCAGTCAGGTATCCTTTAGCCCTATAAAAAGAATGCCTTTGAGAAACTGGATAAGTCCATTATCCATTACAAATGATACTTTTATGAGGAATTTAAATAGTCGTACATAATGGATGACACCAATAACCACCAAGCTATCAAATCATCATTTTGTTCCTTTGACCTACGTATAAAAATAACTCACTAAAGAAACATTTAGCCACAATATTCTTTCAAAAAGTAAAGGTCAAAACTTCGACATGAGCCAGTTTATCACTTACAAAAGATACCCATCGTCTTATCTCAGTAAAGCTTATTTTGCATGTGGAACAGGCTCTATTGCCCTGATGTGCTGTAGCATCAATAATATATAAAAGGGAGATGAGTGATCCCTGCCACTACAAGGAAACTCTAACCTGCTTCAAATTAGTCTCATCATCAGACTTTGGCCTCAAAACCCTGTTTACACCTGGTCAATATGCATCTTGAGCAAAAGGATATATCTGGATTAGTCCAAGCCACATAATACACAACATCCAGGTGTAAACTATAGCATGGCTACACGTCCTGAACCCGATGGGACCCCTCGGGTTGGGTTTGGACAAATATTTCTCAATGGTTACTCAGATTTGGATCAGGTTCGCATCAGCACAAAAACTTTATCATTAAAATAGTAAAGGCTACTACACAGTGAAGCCCCAAAAGGTCTGTCTCACATGATGCAGTTGTAAGTTTTTGTTAATAAAAAAATATAATACTTTTTAATGTTAATTAAAAGTAGGGTGTATGCTGGGTCACTCTGGATCTTTTGCTTTTTTCCTGTATGCTGGGATTCGTTTCCGTACCCATGACAACGCAACAATTCAGTTCGTAGCTGTAGCTAAAACACCATGGGAGACAAAAAAAAATTAATCTGTTCATTTTTAACAGAATATGAAGGAAAGTTTACTTGTTTGTTGGTTTAAAGAGATGATCATCATAATTAATTAGCAGCGGCTGTTTCAGCCAAACATTAAAATTACAATCGGGTTCAGGTCGGGTTCGGACAGAATCATAAATCAGAGGAGGATGGGTTCCCTACTGAGCTTTGGTTCCTCTCAAGGTTAGTTCCTCAGTTTAGAGAGATTTTCTCGGCTCAGTTGCCTCGACTCATTAAGGGCCCGGACACGGATCTTGTAAAGCTGCTTTGTGACAACATTTGTTGTAAAAAGCGCTATAGAAATAAAACTGAATTAAATTGAATTGAAATGCATGTGGGGTTTGGGTGAGGTTCGATCACCACTCTGTTGGGGTCGGGTTCGGACAAAAGACACCCAAGACACATTTAAGAACCCATGTTTCCAAGCCACATTCAATAGTCAAAATCCCTCCCAATTCAATTTCTCCTACAGCACTTTCTCAGATTCGGCACACTTCTCCAGTACATCTCTTCACATGAGTTTCTTTACCCTACTTTGTCCATCCAAAGTTTAAAAAAGCCCAAATCTGATTAACTCTCATCATCTCACTAGAATATAGTGTTTTAGCACACACTGTCACAATTTTATCACATTATAATCTGCATACTTGAAACAACCCATTTAAACAAAGTCAGAGTCTAAAGCAGAAGTCAGAATATTTAGTACGTGAAGATTTGGAAGACTATATTAACGCATCACTATCCGCGGGTTTAATTCTGCCCTCTAATTCCCCGGCCGCGGCGAGTTTTTTTTTGTGGGTAATAAGGACGGTGGGCTCCGTCCTTGTATTGATTATCGTGGTTTAAATGCCATAACTGTACGCAACAGATACCCGCTTCCTTTAATGGACACTGCGTTTGACCTGCTCCAGGGCTCATGCATATT
>JBBIGC010000152.1:12678550-12693806 GCA_037576955.1 Lepidarchus adonis | reverse complement strand
AACCCAAGACATGCCAACCCTAACCGCAACCCTAACCCTAGACATGCCAACCCTAACCGCAACCCTAACCCTAGACATGCTAACCATAACCGCAACCTTAACCCTAGACATGCCAACCCTAACCGCAACCTTAAGCCTAGACATGCCAACCCTAACCGCAACCCTAACCCAAGACATGCCAACCCTAACCGCAACCCTAACCCTAGACATGCCAACCCTAACCGCAACCCTAACCCTAGACACGCTAACCCTAACCCTAGACATGCCAACCCTAACCGCAACCCTAACCCTAGACATGCCAACCCTAACCGCAACCCTAACCCTAGACATGCCAACCGTAACCCTAGACATGCCAACCCTAACCGTAACCCTAACCTTAGACATGCCAACCCTAAACCTAGACATATTCTTTATTATTTATCCCATTTTACTGTGGTTGCCTCTATACATTTTAAAGCAGGTAGCTTATTATTAATCTGCTAACCTTGTTCTGGCACTTTTAGAGATTAGTTGTTCTTGTTTTTGGGAAATAATAATGTCTACTTTTCTTGGCATGGACCATGCAGACTTCAATGAAAGGAGCAAAAGCCATAATCTGTCTGGTTATAGTGGTATATTAGTGACCATGGTCCATGGGTTACTTGCATATGAAGCATTTTCTGGGATATTAGAGGGACATATGCTGCCGTCAAGGTGGCGACTTTTGGGATGTTCATGGTTATTTCACTAATGTCTGGACTCACTCTGGAGACATTACTACAGGATGACTTCACAGACACAGTGTGCTTGAATGGTCTGCCAACAGTGTCATACAGATGAGAATCAGAAAACAACAACCACAAACTCTAAGCAGTGGAAGGCTGAAGGCAAGCAAGAAAAGTCACAACCATTAGTATTTTAAATTCCTGAACAATAAAAAAATTCCATTAAAAGAAAAGGTGATGTAGCACATTGGTAAGCACTGATAAATCCCAATATATTGAAGTGTCTTACAAGCATCAAATTCTAAATGTGTTCATATTTGAAAAATACTCTTTTACATACATTACATACATACAATAAATTACACTGTTTTACTTGAATTAACCTTTCAATTGATCATTCTTTACAAAAAACATTGTAACTGTTTAACATTTAACAAGGATCGACCTTATCAAGATATTTCAGGTTGTGAAGGCTTTGTTCTTGAGATGGCAAAACCTCTAGAGAGGTTCCTCTGGATATTTTTTCTTGTTTGACTTGGGAGAATTAGCCTACCCCCCTTCTGTGTTCTCCTCCCTCCTCTGGGGAGGCTCAGCTTTGAGTTTTCCCCACGAGCACACCAGATTTATTGCTTCAGTAAATTTCGGCGAAAGAGGAGAAGGCAACACGTGGCCCCAGGAGAACTGCCACAGGAGATCACCTGACCATGTTGTGCCCACAACTGGGGAAAAAGGGAAAAAAAGGAGCCATTTGTTATTTCATCTTTCGCTTTCAGATGTTGGCGGCCTGCTGTTTGGAACCCTTCCCCTCACCCACCTTTTACAACTCAACATGCAAGGACATTTTCCAGAGCAAACAAGGGGGTGTGATTCTCCTCACATTTCTGACTCTGACAGCTAGGGTTGCGTTCACTTCAGCAAGCACACCCTTGTTTTCTATTATTCATTCACCGCAGAAGCTGAGATAAAAATCTGTGCTGCACGTGAACACCCTTCAACCTGCAGCTCACTTACAGGAAGCTCTTTTGCTGTACTAGTTTATTCATAGCTATTGCCGTGTCTTGTGCTCATTGACATTGTAAAATATTTGTATTTGCACTGGCTCATTTAAAATCTTATTACTTAAGGTTATTCATCTGATGTCAGTTGAGCTAGAACCACATGCTGCTATAATCTGTTTGATGTTTCCAATAACTTGGTTCCTCAGTGTCTTTATTTTTTAGGGGTTAATTAAATCCTTGCAAATCTTGACATCAAATATTTTGCTTTGTCATATTTGCTAAAATCCGTATTTTTAATTGCGAATTATATAAATTATGCGCAGTTAATAAAATAATCAGTGTTTTTTTCCTCAGACTTAACAAAACATTCACAAGCCAAAAAATATTGTCTTTCATAGAGTAAGATATTTGATGCAAGATATTTCTTTCCTTTGATATTCTGAGGTTTACTGTATTGTACAATGGGGCTTTTACAAAAGACTTGATCAATAAACATGAATTATCATCTTAGAAACTTTAAATCAGAGTTAATTCAGAAGGTACTACAATGTAAAACATGAAAATACACAGTAGGGATTTGGATCTGGAAGTGTAGAATCACATTAATTAGCACTCCCGGCCAAATTAACCAACACCTTCACTTTTATTACCCAATGAGCTTTAATTAATAGTAAATATGTGTTAATGAAAAAATACTTGCTGCTTGTTAATATGCTAATGTGTATGAAAGATCTAAAACAAATGATGACTTAGTTTTAGTAACACTATACAATAATAGTTATTGATCTGCTGAAGATGCCCCCACCTTAACCCCTTTTGATATTTTATACAAATTAGAATTGTGAAACAAAAATATATAACGACACATGTAATCTCTAGGAAAAGGAAATTCTGTTAAACAATGACAATTCAGGGAAAAACCCCTCTTTGAGGAATGTGAACCAGCTCCTGTTGAATATGGGACAGACTGTTGGATCTAGATTGCTGTCGACATGCCAGCAAGATTATGGGATGTGCTTTCTCGAGGCCCAGAGGCATAGCAAGAAGAACAAATGCTTCCAGCTCAGTGGAAATGAGACGAACATAGCCCAAAGCAACGGGAAGTAATTTGTACCTGCTATTTTGGGTTTTTCACACTTGGATGGCGAAAATGCTCAGGCAGATGGGATAAACTAATGACACTTCATTACATGAACCAGCTTACTGCAAACTGCTGCCTATTATTCAGATACAAACAGTTTTCTTGCACTTTTGCCAAATAACTTTAACATTCTGAGGATATTAAGAAGTTTATTTTGCAAAACATTGTGTGAAACAAAAGTTCCATTGTTTTAGTGCTTCTGTATTTTGTTTTACTATGATTTTTAAACTGAACAAAAATATAGGGGAACATATATTTACACAGGCAAAATGTAGCATTAATTTACATTTCAGACAGAAACGTTTTTAACATCATAAAATGTAATATAATTTTTTTATGGCATTCAACAGGTTCAGGTAGAGTGTCCTTTTGGGAACCTTCTTGTATTCCCAAAGTAACATTATTAGCCAATTTTGACAGCAATCAATCAGATATTTCTAAAGATAATGTAGGAAAGACAGAATGGTTGACCTCAGCCCAATAAAGTTAAATTGTTTAGCAAGCTAAAGCATTGTTTCTTCATGAGTTAATGAGTTCCGAAATAATGTGATGACATTTACACATGTTCATTTGGCTGATGCTTTTGTCCAAAGCGACGTCCAAGTACAAGAGCAATAAAGCATAAGTTCAGACATGGCAGCACTGATGTGAGAGCTACAATGAACTTTACACATTCCACTTAGTCATAGAATACAGTGCAAGTGCTACAACATTACAATCTGAGAGGCTTGAAAGAGAATAACACATTTTATTTTAATCATTCAGTGCTTATAAGCAAGACTATTACTATCTAGTAGAACTAAAAGAGTCCGGGACATTCCTCGCTGTTTTTAAGTGCTTCAGATAAATACTGTTCATTAGATGTAGTTAGAAAATTTTACAACATGAACATACAAAAAATGAATACATTTTTATTTATTTACTGTTTATTAAATATAGAGGTAAAAGCACACAGCAAGAATTAGTATATTATATGGATGTTCGCTTCTAGGAATTTAGTTAGTTGTTTTGTTTTTGTTAAAATTGCAATGCCATTGGGCAGCATTAAACGTTTTGAGGAGCATGCAGATTGCCAGTTTTGCTTTATCAGCTACAGTAGCAAACATCTGCACTAGAGAGGGAGGACCATGCTACCACCCAGAGAGAGGGATGCTGTTTGTCCTCCCTTGGACTCCTGGACAAAGCTAGTTGCAGTACCACCAGTGATTAAAGAAACCATCTCCTGATGATAGGCCTAATGCTTAGACAGTTATGCCACTCTGGAGCGCCAACCACAGAACCTTAAACCTTATTTATTGGAATTGATGCCTATAGTTAATCCCACATAATTTTTTTTTTTCCAACTTTGAGGGAAAAGCCCCTTTATTCATGCACTTTTAAATTGAAATTCAACTATAATTAAACAGAAATTGGGTTATTTATGCTGGTAAAACTGCTGCAACAATTAACCTGCATGAGACCAATATCAGTTCCTGTAGATTTACCAGCAGCGGTCATGTGTGTAAAACATCACCTAAGTGAATTTTGTATGTGATTCAAGTAGCAGAGTGTATTTGTTGAGGGTGTATGGCTGCTATTGCACGAAAGCTCTCAACACTAGTATATTGCATTGTTTGATACACATGTACTTGATTCGATACACAGAGGCATCAAATAATTTATTAAACTGACAGAAGCAAAATATATACTTATTTTGACACTGCTTACATCATTCCAGAAATAATTTGAGAAACACAAAGAGGAATAAATGTGGAGAACAGACCATTTTCCCTTTGAAATCAATAATTTCCACTTTACCACAGAATTAAGTACAGGGACAGAACAGCCTTCTCAGGAGTATATATTAGCATGTTGCTAGTATTTAGCTTGGAACTGCCTTGCTAGCTCAAGTCTAGCACTGTAGTTTGTGGATGAATTGTCCAAAATTCGGAACACATGTCAAACATAAAAACAGGAATTAAAATATATATATATATATATATATATATATTTATTAAAAAAAAAAAAAAATCTACAAAAATAATTATATTGTATTATTTATTGATTTATTTGCTCTTCCCTCACTCTTGCCAGGCATATTTGCTTAGTATTTGCATAAAGTAGACCACTGTTCTAGTCATGCCCCATCTAGTTGGCTACATAACAGTCATTTGCCACTTGTTACTGAAAATGAATGGTTGCTCTATTGGTTTTCTGTTATTCTTAACTATGACATTTTAACATCTAAAACATTGTACTGATACTGGAAACATTAGTGCTTTAACAAAAGTCTCATATTGAGGTGCAGCTCATTTTCTACATATTGAAAATGATAATGATAACATATTGCTCTTGAATGCCCTTAGACTGTATGCATATCATTGATTCCTCACACATGACATGACGCGTGATTTTTCTGTAACATGTTAGCATGCTATGCTATACCTGCTCTATTTAAGTTTAAATTCATAAAAGACTGACAATGAATTCAAACTATTACTGGTAAATTATTTGTCAGTTGTCTGCTCTCATCCTCGGTTTCCTCTGAATGATTACATTATGTGATGTGACATTTTTGCTTTAATTTTATTATTGTGTTCATGTTCTGGGTCAGTTCCAAGTAGAATTTTACCTGTATGTCAAAATGTTAAATCTACATCCTTCATGTGTAACTACCTGATGATATTTACACTGTGCTAGCTGTCTAAGACGAGGAGAATCACAGAGCAGTGGATGTCCTCTAAGATCATAAAGTAAATGTCGAAAACTATATTTTTTTCAATGGAACACAGTTATTCTCACTCACAATGTGACATTTATTTTAATTCCACCTACGCTTCATGTCACATTGTTATGTATTGAATTTAGGTGTTTGGCCACAGTGTAAAGATCATTCACATCAGTTTGGTTTCACCATGATTGTCATTGAAGAAAAAGCAGTGTGATTCAATATATACAGTTCAAAAGTCTGAAATCAGGTCTTATTTTGTCTGTACTTAAACAATGTGGCTTCATAGACACAGAGTATATGTTAGACTGACCAATCAGGAGTCCAGATCTATCTGCAACTGAAAATGTATGTTACAGTACACCCTGAAGATAAGAATCAGACAACAGCAACCACTGAGCTGACCGAGTATTTTATTAAATAGGAATGGGCAAAAAAATCCACTTGCTAAACTGCAGTATATTTCATTATTATTTATTTATAAATTCTTTCAATCCATTTTTTCTTTTCACAAATATCTGACGCAAAAGTGGAGCCCGAATTTCTCCTCTCTTATAAATTTCTTGTAAGGATCTTGTAAGAAATTTTGGATTGTCAGTCTACTTAGAAAAAATGGACTGAGAGTTCATCTGCAAATGTAGAGTTATTCCTTCAGATACAGAAAACTGAGAATGATTAAAACTTTTGGTTTGCTTTCTTTTTTGATAAAATGGCATATGTTAATAAGAATTTTTAAACTTACAGTTGTGTGAGAAAAGTACCCCCTTGGAAACTGTCAATTTAAAAAAATATATATTTTTGAACAAACATTTAACCTTTGATACTGTGTCTACAGATAATTGCATATTGAATACAGATGATACAATTCAACAAAATTACAGGGTAAAAGAATTGCCTTTCCCAACAAAATCATCGCTTTTTAGATGATTGAGGGGCTACTTGCTTTTCTCAATTCCTACACATTAAAAGATTTCTTCTTTGAGAGCCATTCCTTGGTGGATTTGCTAGTGTGCTTAGGATCATAGTCTCTTTGAAAGTCCACCTCTGGCTCAATTAAAAAAAGAAATCAGTAACTGAAAGCTGCTCAGTCCCTGAGGCAGTGAAAGCAACTACAACACCATGCTTCACAGCTGGAATTGGGTTTTTCTCCTGGAACGCTGTCTTTGGAAGTTGTTTGGAATGTATACCACTTGTAGATGTGGACCGGCTTTCTTCTGGGGCTCTTTGGGCCCTTTTCAGTGGGATGGAATGTCTAGTTCTGGCTTGGTGGGGGGGCTCACACTCCCTGGCTGCCCAGACATCTGCTGCTGGGTATGGTGGGGGTGCCTCTATCGGCCACCTCTCCTCTGATTTTCCTGTGGCGCTCTGGGGGGTTGCTTAGTTGGGGTACAGCAGGGAGCTCTGACCCACCCTGCAGGGAGGTTGGCCTGGGTGGCCCTGCAAATACACCTGAGGGACACTCCAGGCCCTCTGGTTGGATGGAAGTGTTGGTTATTGGCCGGGTGGGGGGGGCTGCTGCTCTACGGTTGCCTGGGGTCGGCTCCTGGGTGGGAATGGGTCAGCCTCCTTTGATGGGCCCTCCTCTGGCCTTCGTGTGGTGCCTTGGGGGATTGGGCGGTTGAGATACCGAGGCGGGCTCCGGTCCGCCCTGCTGGGGGGCCGGCCCCGGGAGGGGCCTTGGCCCTGCCGGGGTGTGGCGGAGCTGTGTTACTGTGTCCCACCTCAGGAGCGATAGCGCTAGGAGACTTGCTTATGCAATTCAACAACCCAACCATGTTCTAAAAGGGAACTTTTTTTTGCCTTTTTCATCAGAGCATCATGACAGTGTAAACCTGACAGAAAATGGCAATGAATCACATTTTTGTATAGATTTGGCCTTTTAAAAGCATGTGGTCCTAATATTTTGATCAGCTGTTTCAGTTTAAGAGTTGTTGTTAATAAATTGATGCTCAAAATTATTTTGCCTCACTCCCATTTCTTCTTGTAGACGTGGAAGCTCTACTTGGAACCTTGTTAAGATCCAACCATGCAACATATGATTTTTTGCCATTTGTCAAGTGGTCTTAAACTTTTGATTGGGACTGAATAACACAAGGGTTATTGCTGAATAATGTATCAGCTACTAAAATATCATGCTTCCCTACAGATTACAAAAGTTAGATTAACTAAATAAAAAATGTATCTCAAGTTTAACCGAAATCTAGGAATTCTGAATCTACCATACTGGACAACAGCCGTTTTTATGCAGCACTGCTTTCAGAGCTGTAGCATTTTTCTGATGTGGAGGATTTTTGTATGGATGGATACTTTGTTCTATCACTTCATTAGGCCTGTAATGATAGTCTGGAGTACTGTGTGGGCAGGCTGAACGGTCAGCAGCAGATTGCCACAATTCTATTCTGTTGTGTCTTCATTATCTTTACATTCCTCCCCCTTAATAATCCACAGGTTCCATTTCCAGCCTTCTCATCTGGCACCCAGCAACTTGGCCAGCAGTTGGAGTGACGATTATTACACTGTTTGCAACCTGTCCTGGTAATTAGTAGCACCAGTGTGGGATCTGCTTTTGTTGAGTTTATAGAAACAGAGCCTTGAAATGCAGCAGTGATATATCATCAAGGGAGCTTTTAGTCTTAATACACAGTAAACAGTCATAAAATCCAACTGAACTGAACACAGCACAGCAAATGTGAAAATAAATATGGCCCTAACCAATCACAGCTCACATAATAGCCCTACAAAAATCACATATAATCATACATGTCGATCTAAATGAAAGAACTTTTTATCAACAGGCTACTTTTTTCAAAAACTAGTATTTGGTATATACATAACCCCTGAATAAAATTGGAAAAATGTGCTTTGATAATAAAAACAATAGAAATAATGATATATACAGAGTGTACATATATATCAACTTACTACGTCATAATTGGCTTACAAAACATTGTGGTTACATCACTGGCTTAATTTTTTTTTGCTCTGTGCTAAGGAGCAACGTTTCCTAAATGTTTTACTGTAATACGAGACGTTCATGTTGCTGCTGTTAATAAACACAGTGCTGTTCAATAAAACTTCTGCAGCATCATTAAATACACGAGTTCCCACTTACGTCAAAATTCGATTTACATCACACTCAGAGGAACCAAACTCTGAAATCACTTGAGGAACCCCTGTATAATATATATTTTTTTCCCCCTAAATAATAAAATCCTTCACTTAAAAAGCACACTGTGTTTACTTGTGTTGTCTTTGACTAATATTTAAATTTGTTTGCTGATCTGAAACATTGTCAAGTGTGACAAACAAATCAGGAAGGGGCAAACACTTTTTCACACTACTGTATATAAGTCGGTATAAAAGCAGCATTTATTTAATCGAAAATCGCCAAGGTTGTAAGATATGGCAGGAGATGTAAGTGTAAAAATCAAGAGGTTTAATATAGCAAACACTTGGAGAATTGACTGAACACAGCCATGAGCAAACAGTCCAAGACAAATTCCGTCCAATACAAACAAAAGTTCAAAAAACCTTAATACATCCTCTAAGGCTTGGACTCAGTAGGCAACACTGTGACTTCGCATAGCACCCCTGTTTCTGTCCCCTTTTGAAGACCTGTTTGAAATATTGGACCCCGCTCCGCCGCCTCCTGCTGTCCAGAATGGCCCTTACTCCATACGCAGGTTCTCCATTCACCTCCAGAGCTGGCGGGGGCGAGGATCCAGGAACTGCCTCTGCCATTGGTCCCATCCTAACAGGCTTCAAAAGAGAGATATGAAAAACAGGGTAACCTTGATACTGCCTAGGCAACAACAATTTATATGTTACATCATTAATTCGCTCAATGATTTTGAAAGGACCAACAAACCAGGGACTTAACTTCTTACAAGGTAGTTTCAAAGACAAAACCCTGGTCGACAACCATACTCTACTCCCAACCTCCAAAGATCTAGAGACACAACATCTTCAATCGGCTTGTTCTTTTTGCCATTGTACTGCCACTTCCAAGGATGCGTGTGCTCCTTCCCATACTTAACTCGCTTTCTTGAACCACTCGTCCACAGCGGGGATCTCAGCTGATGACGGGTTCCATGGGAGAAATGGAGGTTGGTATTGTAATACACACTGAAACGGTGTTAGTCCAGTAGACCTGTGTCTTATCGAGTTTTGAGCATATTCAGCCCAAGGTAAATACTTAACCCAATGTGTCTGTTGAACATGGCAGTAACTTCTAAGAAACCTGCCTAATTCTTGGTTTGTGCGTTCACATTGACCATTCGTCTGAGGATGCTATGCTAAGTCAGATTAATTGATACCCCAACCATAAATTTCTTCCATACTCTAGACACAAACTGAGGTCGCCTGTCGGATACAATGTCCTCTGGTAACCTAAAATAACAAAACACTTGCCGGAATAAGATTTCAGCAAGAAGCAGAAGCTAATTTCTCTAATGCAGTGTATTTTCCTGATTTTGAAAACCGATTTACAATTACTGCGATACATGTCTTTCCTTGTGAACAAGGCAAATCAGTAACAAAATCTACTGCAATATGTGACCATGGCCTTTGTGGAATTGGGTAGAGGTTGCAACAATCCTTGAGGCAGTTGCTTGGAAGCTTTAGAGATAGCACATGTAGAACAGGATGCCACCATGTTACTGACATCTTTACTTAAATGAGGCCACCAATACTTTTCTTGGATAATTTGGATAGTTTTGTTTATGCCAGGATGCCCAGTAGCCACATTGGTGCACCCATTTTACTAGTCCTTCTCTGTGCCTTTCTGGTACAAACATTTTCTCTGCCTGGCATTCACTAGGAACCTCTCCGTCCCTGTTCTCTGCTTTTATATCCTACTCTATGGACCACCTGATAGGAGCCAAGAACTGGGATGGCTGTATGACCCCAACCTCCTCAGGTTCTTCCTCCTTAAGATAAGACCGTGACGGGGCATCTGCCTTGACATTCTAAAACACACAAAACTGGAATCTGGAAAAGAACAAGGCCAATCTAGCTTGCCTCAGATTCAATCTTTTAAGATATTCGGTATTCAATCTTTTAGCAGTCTTAAGATATTCCAAATTCTTATGATCAGTTAACACCAGAAAAGATACTCGTGACCCCTCGAGCCAATGTCTCCACTCCTCAAGTGCTAGCTTTATGGCTAATAGTTCTCTATCCTCTATGTACATCATCATTCCTCTCAGTGAGCATCAATTTATGTGAATAGAACGTGCACGGGTGCAACTTTTCAGGCTCACCCAGCCTTTGCAACAACACAGCTCCTATTCCCACGTTAGAGGCATCAAACTCCACTACAAACTGTTTGTCAGGATCAGGGTGTCTGAGGATAGGTTAGCTGTGGTGAACTTTTCCTTCAATTGTACGAAAGCTGCCTTTCCCTCTGGTGTCCACTGCAACCCTCTCCGATTCCCCTTGTCTCCCTTGAGAAGGGAGGTCAATGGGGCAGCCACTGAACTGAAGCCTCGGATAAAACGTCTGTAAAAATTGACAAAGCCCAAAAAACTTTGCTGTTGCTTAACATTGCTAGGTCTCTCCCAATTGACCACAGCCTGAACCTTATGATCATTCATTGTCACTCCCTCTGGCCTTATAATATAACCTAAAAAAGTCAATTTTGCATTTGTGGAATTCACACTTTTCCAACTTCACGTACAACTGATGGTCCAACAACCTCTGCAGGACTCTCCTCACATGTTGAACGTGTAGCCCTAAACTGGAAGAATAAATCAGAATGTCATCAATGTAAGAAATAATGAAAGATCCCAGCACGCAATACTTCGTTGACTGAAGGAGCCAAAGATAATCCATATGGCAAAACACGAAATTCATATCCAGTTGTCGTTGAAAATGCAGTTTTCCATTTCAGGCAAACCAAATTGTATGCACTTCGTAAGTCTAACTTAGTGAATACTTTCGCCCCTCTTAGCTGTTCTAAAGCTGAAGGCACAAGAGGCAATGGATACACAAATGGATTAATCACTGCATTAAGACCCCTGTAGTCGATGCAAGGCCTTAAACCCCTAACCGCTTTCTTAATAAAAAAGAACCCAGCAGAAGCAGGTGAAGTGTAAGGACTAATGTATTTAATTTCTAATGCTTCCTTGATGTACTGTTCCATTGCTTCTGACTCTCCTCTCGACAAAGGATAAATGCAGCCCTTCGGTGGCACACAACCTGGTTTGAGGTTTATATCACAGTCACAAGCACGATGAGGCGGTAAAGCAGTAGTTTTCTTTTTGCTGAATACGTCTCTCAAATCTAAATACTCATTAGAAATATTCACTCAGGACTCTCAATACTGTGTAGTGGCACAGGACCACTTTAGACAATTTTGGTGGCAATAAGACGATCATGCAACTATTTCAGCCTTATCCCAAGAAAAAGGGGTTATGTTTTTTTTAACCACAGTAGTCCCAAAATTATTTTGTATGTGGAAGGAGGAACTAGAAAAAAACTCTTCTTCATGTATTGCACCAATTCGTACTTTAATTAATCCAGTGTGGTGTGTTATTTTTCCCTGCCTGATGGGTCTTCCATCCACCACTACCACCTTCATTGGAAATTCCAATTCCTTCATTGATCCCAACATCTCTCGGGCGACCTCATAGTCCATGAAATTGGCAGCGGCACCAGAATCGATTACAGTCAAAAAAACAGAACACCTCAATTGACCAATAAACGTGATCGGCATTGGTGACCGGTTTTACTAAGGTTGCAGGGTTCCTGATTGGTCTCCTTTTGTGTAGTGAATATAGGCCCATACAAGGTTTATTCGAGGACCCACTACACAGTCTAGTGTCCTACACAGTCATGGTAGAATGTTCCAAAAACAGGAAATAATAAATACACTTCACCACAAAAAGAAACCTTAGTATTAGCTTTGTTCAAACTAGCAGTTGTCAAACATTCTTACACAGAAGCAACATTCATGAAACATTCAAATATAGTTTTAAACTCACCATAATACAGAGACAGGGCTGCATCTCATACTTGTGATGTCTCACACTATCCTACTTGATAGACTAGAAAATGCTGTTTGAATTAGGGGAACGGCCCTTTCCTACAGTATTTTATGTCTTACCTAACCAACCGCTATCGGTTTGTAGATGTAACTTCTCAGCAAATACCAAGGTAATATTTGGTGTTCGTCAAGGTTTTCACTGTTTTAAGCCCATTGATTTGCTACCTCTGGGTAATATTTTAGACAGCATGAAATTAACTTCCACTGCTATACTGATGATATACAATTATATACTTAGCAGTAACACCAGATGAGAAACACCAGCTTAATGTAAGGTGTCGTCCTGTTTTGTGTTCCATGTGCTTTTGTTTTGACGTTTCTATACCACTAGAATAGCTTTCTTCCATTTCAGGAATATTGTCAAGATAAAAAACATACTGTCATTGCATGACACAGAAAGATTAGTTCATACTTTTTACCTCTTGGTTAGATTACTGCAATGCCTTACTTTCTGGATGCACTAGTAAATGCATAAGTAAGCTCCAGTTAGTTCAGAATGCAGCATAAAAGTTCTTACCAGAATCCCAACATATGATGAATATCACCCCCATTTTATATAATCTGCACTGGCTCCCTATAAAATTCTGATTATGAAATAGCTATATTTTTTTGTTATATTTTTTAATGTACCTATAAGGAACTGAATGGCCTTGCACTACAGTATCTGCTTGACCTTTTGGTTGTTTATAACCCACCACGTATAATTAAATCAAAGGTGCAGATCTTTGCAAATACCTTGCATTGCAAGGGTCACAGTAGAGGGCAGAAATTATATAAAGCCCCACAGTTATGTGACAACATTCCAAATAGCCTAAGTCTAATTTGGTTGAACCACACGTTACAACCGAGATGCTAATGCTCTTGTTACATCCAGCTGTCTGGAATATCCCAATGCCCTACTTCTGGTTGATGTTTTACCACTTACTCCTGTTGTAAAGAGCCCATCTGTTCACTAGAAACACTAACCCACACAAAAGCTAAACCAGCAAACCATTATACATTTCTTGCAAACAATTCTAAATCAAGACAACTTTATCCTCTTCTAGTTCTCATCCATTATGCTATCTTTCCAATTTAGGCCTCCATTATTGTCCAAATCAAATGTTTGCCTGTACCCTATTTTGTAGTTCCCAAGATCAGGATTGTAAGTGAAGTAATAATAAAAAGAAATTTGCACATTTGTCAATGTGGACAACTAGTAAAACAGTGAAACATTGTAATGACCATTTACCGTTTTAACATTATTTCTATTAAGTTGTAAACTGAGTGTAAAGCTGCAAAAGTGCATTCAGTGTGGCACACTTGGTAAATGCAATGTTTGAACAGTTTCAGAGAAGGAATCGCTAGTGATGAAGCATTCAGAAAAACCTGTATGCTGGCATTTGAAAAGGAAAATGTTCAAGGAGTAGATTTTTAAATTATTCTTTAGACCTATATATGATTCTGCACAATAGTGGTTGTTTATAGGCTACATCTTGAATTCATCTGATTCAAGGTCAAGTGAAAACTGTTTTTCCTTTTGCCCATATTAAGATATAAACTCAAAAATGGAGTTTTAAGTTTTGAAAGAAGGGCACAACTAACTGATATCTGAATAAATTTATTTTTCTTTTTGTTTGAGTGCTCCTGAAGTATGCAAGATATATGAGCCATATGTCTTATTTACAGGGGTTGACAGTAACAAAGTAGATTTACTTGAGTATTGTGCTTAAGTACAGGTTTTTGAATATCAATACTTGAGAAAAGGTTTTAGGTTTCTCCACTAAATTTGAAAGAATAAATATTGTACTTCTGACTCTTCTGAGGTTCTTATTACTCATTATTTATTTATTTATTTATTTAGATTTTTTTTTTTCTAATAGGTTTGTGTATGTGTTCCTCAAAGTACAACAGCCAATCACAGTAAACTGCACCTGAGCTCTCAATCTAGTTGAGAGTTTCTTGAACAGTTAGTTGGAATAATGGCTCCAATAGAGAGCAACAATAAAAGGAAAGCTTCCTCAACAAACTTATCTCAAATCCATGTCACAGATCTTTAAAATAAGAAATGTTTAGCACAATGTTTGCTTGGTTTACACGAGTGCCTTCAAAAATTGTCCGTCCAACCTGTGAAAGCTTGTCGACGTGAATAATTATTTGTTTAATTCCAGTGAAAAAAATTAAAATAAATTGTTAGCACATGCAATAGTTGCTGATTAGATGTTTTTTTGTAATTTTTTCTGAGGAAGCTGCTTCTAGAGCAGTTCCCCAAATGTACACACATGGCCTAAAGGGTATTAGCAGACTAAAATACTGTGATGTGTAGATTGCTGTTTGGGTGGGGTTAGGGTGTTATATTTTGTAAATAAATTTAACAACAATGACTATCCTTTTATTTCTATAGGCTCTGCAGCATTTTACAAGACTTTATTCTAGAGTCAAGTCAGTGCAGTCTGATACAGCGTCATTAAGTTATATATAAGTGCATTGTGGGGAAAACGCAACAATACATTAAACACTAAAAGTGTTACTTTAGTATTTCTAAAAGCAAGTTCTGTCACGCACACCAGATCACGTGACGTCTAGAGGTACCGGAAATGACTCGCGTGTGAGAGTATATAACCAGGAGACTGGTAGACTCTTCACACGGTCATTAAGGTCCATGCCTTATGTCAAGTGTCC
>JBBIGC010000152.1:12633672-12649637 GCA_037576955.1 Lepidarchus adonis | reverse complement strand
AATTTCCTGCTTAAATACTCTCATACGTGAGTCATATCCGGTACCTCTAGACATCACGTGATCTGGTGTGTGTGACACCCAGACCTCAATCCAATCCTATATTGCGAATATCCATGCTCGGAAACAATGCAATTTGAACCAGCTAGAACAATTTGCAATTGAAGAATGAGCCAAAATCTCTCAGGAGACAATTTCTGATTGGTGGGGACACGCAATTATTGGGACCTTGCATTATTGGGCCTTTTCCCCTTTTTCAAAAAATCACTCCAGCAATGTTTTTTACTCACGTTGACAGGGTTTTTATTTAGTTTTTATTTAACGCAACATGAAACA
This sequence comes from Lepidarchus adonis, assembly GCA_037576955.1. NCBI lineage: Eukaryota > Metazoa > Chordata > Actinopteri > Characiformes > Lepidarchidae > Lepidarchus > Lepidarchus adonis. Next base: position 12,649,304 of record JBBIGC010000152.1, on the reverse strand, counting down.
AACACAGGAAAAATCTCACAGAGATGTCTGTTCCATCAATGTTCTAAAAGCCAAAGTGAACCCAGACTTTAGACTTTAACTGGGGCATCCCCTAGTTTTCTCAGTTTTCTTCTTGTTGGTAACTTTCTCTTAAATTTTCACACATTCATTTGAGCAGCACCACCCAGTGGAAAAATAAAGTATCAATACCAGTGAGTCTAATTGGCAGGGAATGTTTATTCATTAAAATATTGATTTTGCTATTGGCGTATGAATTATCATTTGTTCCACCCCTATTGTATGACATGAATATTGGCCCCTGGGCCACAACACTCAGCAATATCTCACGGTGAAGCACTCCCACTCATTAATAGAATTACTGTGTAATCATCATGACTTATGTCAATGTTGGAGGCTATGATGGCTGATTAGTATGTAACCTAACGTTGTCATGACATCAAACATAGCATCTGTCATGACAATTAGTAGTCATAGTAAGACGACACTTTTAGATTGATCTGCCATGAGAGAGTAATAAAAACAGCCTGTCATTTTCCAAGGGGTAAGAGAGGGTGAAAATTTGTCTTCTAAAAACCAATTATGACTTTGGCTCAAAAGGTCACAAATGCCCTAAATCAGGGGTTCCAACTCTGGTCCTGGAGGCCGGTTTCCAGCACAGTTTGGTGATTTCCCTGATCAAGCTCACCTGGCAGAACTCACCTGTTAATTGCCAGGTTCAGGGAGTGTGTTTGAGGAAGGGAATTACCAAACTGTGCAGGACGCAGGCCCTCCTTAAACCATAAAAAGAGGACACATGTAAGACATGTCTCTTTTAAATACAGTGCCCTCCACAATTACTGGCACCCCAGTTAATGTGTGGACTTCTAATACATTTTTTTTCCCAACACAAAAAAGAAAACAAAATCCAAATTTTAATTGAAGTACATTTATTCAATGTGAAAAAACAGACATTAAGAAATATATTTTTACATGAAATCATATGGGCCACAGTTATTGGTTCCCCTAACAATTCCTATTAAATAATTGTCATTTTTAATTTGATCAGAGTAAATAGGGACTTTTAATTAGTTATTAATTACTTTTTGTTTGCATGTGGTTTACATATGACAGATTCCTATTGCCCTTAGCCACTCTTTAACAAGGCAGATGTGTGTCTAGCTTCATAAGTCAGGTTTGGCAACTGGCCTAAGACCCAAGTTTATTGTGCACATTGATGTGGATGTTAAGAGAAGTAAAAAATCTCCATTGCTAACTGTTAAGAGAACTGCAACAACCAACAGCAATATTTTAGGGTCACAAAGTCTCCATGACAACCATAAGATGCTATCTCCATGCCAACAATCTGTTTGAAGGACAGCCTTCTCACCTACAATCACAATTGTTTGCCAAGTGGTGTTGGGACTTCAACTGGGACCATGTGCATTGGTAAGATGAAACTGAAATTGAGCTTTTGGGTCTGGTGCAAATCCAAGGATGAGTATGCCTAAAAGCACCTCATGCCCACTGTACAGTATGGTGGGGAATTTGTGGGGCTGTTTCTCTGGGAACCTTGTTAGGGTGCATGAAATACCTGGACATTTCAAATCAAAATCTGGTGGCCTCTGCTCGAAAGCTGAATATTGTTTGTCATTGAGTCTTCCAGCAAGACAATCACATAAAACATATGGCAAAATCTACACAAAATTGCTCAGCACCCACAAAATCAACCACCTCGGTCCCCAGACCTCAACCCCATTGAAAACCTGTGGGGTGAGCTGAAGAGGAGAGTGCAAAAGAGAGTATCCAGGACTCTGAAAGATCTAGAAAGGTTGTGCAAAGAGGAATGGTCAAAAATCCCAATCTCCAACCGTGGGAAATGTTATAAGAGAAGATTGTGCTGTCTTGCTGGCAAAGGAGGTTGTAAATTGTATTAACATCAAGGGTGCCAATAATTGTGGCATACAAGATTTCATGTCAAAAATGTATTTCTTCATTTTACAGTGAATAAATGTACTTCAATGTACTTTTTTTTGTGTTGTGAGCTTATATTTTGGGGGGAAAGGCAATTTATTAGAACACATCTTAACCAGGGGTCCCAATAATTGTGGAGGGCGCTGTATGGTACTTTTATTGTTTTACCCTTTTAACACTATACTACATGTTTTTCCCCCACTCCCCCTCCCCTCCTCCAAGCCTAGAGTTTAAATTGACACTAGCCATTAAACACGATGGTTTCGTTGATAGGGAGACTATATCTAGCAAGATTAGCTGCTTTGAGAAGCTGCATTTACTTATCTTTCAATAGCTCTGACACACGGCTGGCGTCCCTGTGTCAGAATTCAATGTGAGTCATCCATAATCTGTGCAGGACAATGGCTGACGAAAAGATGGTAATCAGCCTGTGCTCAAGGCTGCAAGTCAATGCCCACGATTTCATCCATAATACTATTACAAGGCTAATATGTGGGGAGGGCACTGGGCGATGGGAGGGGGTTAGTGGAGTGTGAGGGCTTCTGCATTTTCCCTGGGTACAAACAGAAACAGAAGATGTGGCATCTGCATTCAGTCTTGTCCATTAATCACCTTGCTCTTTTTCCATGTTGCACAGTTGACATGCTGGTCACAACAAACCGTGGCCATCTATTATGTCTGATAATGATACAGGAAAGCCAGCATGATTTACTATGTTGTTTTTGGGCAACATCATTTGCTAATTAATAACAGCATTTCTCCTACTGGGGTAATTTTCCCCAGTAACATTGGTTTAGCCCCCCCCCCCCACATGTATGCGTGTGAGAGCCGATGTGCCTCTAGGAATTCATTATTAAGTAGGTCACACTTCAGATAAAGGTAGAAGCGAAGCTTGGCTGCTTTAGATGACAGTCTGTCTAGAACACTGAGCAAATACCCTGTTTTAATCAGTTAAACACAGCCGTGTTTGACCTAAGCTAATGACTTTTGTCCAAAATTCTGACATTGTCTGTTTGCAATAGTCTTCGGGGGATGAGGCAGTACACTGAATATTAATAACCCTAGAATGCAAAGTCAGGGGTATTTGATGCTGACATGATAATCACATGGGGAAAGACAAAAACACAGTGAAGAGATGTACGACAAGGAAAATGTCATTTACAGTAAACAAGTCATTTGTTCTTTAGCTGTCCAAGCCTCTGTGGATTACCGTATTTCCCCCGCAATAGGCCTCACCACATTATAGGCCCCATTCTAAAGCTGCAGAAAATGATCATTCATGTTTACAATGTTTTCTCGATAATTCCCATGTAATTAGCTGCAGTGTTACTGAATTTACTGATCTGAAGTAGAAGAATCTAATTTCACCCCTGGAGTCTTTACAGCTCAATACCATTGACATTATACTGTAGTTCAGCATCAACTAATAAATTGATCAAATTAGGGAGCTTACCGATATTATGCCACAATGTAAGAACTATGCTACAGAATTTAAGCTCCTGCAATTTTATAATGAGCCGTGACTGATTTGTTTTTGCTATTTGAACTGTTCATTGCTGCGGTAAACAGTACATTTAAATTCAACTAATCGTTTGGGGACGTCGTCTTCTTGTACTGATTTAAACATTTATGTGTGTTCATGTTTTTAGATAGGCCGCCTCATTTAAACAAGCTGCACTCAATACCAGGTTTGCAAAATCAATGTATAAGTTGCAGCCTATCGCTGGGGAAATACGGTACAGGCTGTTGTATAATGATAATAATAATCTCTGCTCTATTGTGGGGGTTTCTGAGACCACATTTTTTTAACTTAATGAATACAATACTCATTAAAGCTAAAGGTTAACAGTCATAGAGTGTCAGGTTGCCAGAACAGTGTAAAACATCTTAATAATTTTTAAAGATGGAAAACAGTGATGATGGACATGCATTTTCTTTATTGCACAAGGGTCAGCAGCACCAGGATTACCAATCATTTGTAAATTGGTTGAATTAAAATTTTTGTCCAGTGGATAATGGAAAAACACTGTGTATGGTTACACAGTGTTTTCCCATTATCCACTGGAGAAAATATTACTTTACTATTGCCTCAATATTGTCCAAACAATGTAGAAGGAACAATACCTGCAGGGCACACCAGTTTGTCAATCAAACAAAAACCTTTAAAATGCCCAATTAAAATCTTTAAACTCTTATGCAAGTAGTTTCTGGCGTACCTTCAGTGTTAATGAGGGTGTTGACAAGAGAGCCACGTCTATGACTTGTGAAACTATTGGTAGTTACTAAATTTATCGAATGCTTATAATTTGCTTGACTTTGAGCACACAAATAATATATTTGACTATTGGCAGAACAAGCAAACTAGGCAAACTGACTATACTGAAAAACTAGTGGCATGTTAGCATGCAGAGATTGAAAATGTAAGGTGTTTGGAAGTAATTGCAAGTGGAGTTTGCCTAATCTAATTAACAACAATGTCAGAAGCCATAACACAGAAGACAAAACATTTAACAGACATGTAAAGACTACAGGATAATAAACTACAATTAAACACAACAGGGAACTACATGCAACGTGCCAGTGGAATGGACGGAATGACAGGACCCATGTGCAAGGGGGAACGGAAATAGAGGAACATGCTCATGCTCAGCTCCTGCTGAAAGTAGACCTGGCCGAGGCTGGACACAAGCAAGACTGGTGTAGTGATATTTCTGACAAAAACAGGTGGAAAACAAACAGTGAGTGTGCCTTCAATGATAGCATGGTGTTAGTCAAGTCAAATTCATTTGTACAGTGATTCTTAAATCTGACATGGTCACAAAGCAGCTTTAAGAATTTACAGGATCTGGGTCTGAGCCCCTACTGACCAAGCCAAGGTAAACAGAGGCAAGAAAAAACTCCCTAAAAGTAGATAGAAACCTTTGGAGACACCAAGGCTCAGAAGGGGAAGCATCTCCCTCTGGTTGACACCGGAAAGTGATAACAGACAGAGAATATAAATGAATAAATAAAAACTAGGAGTAGCAATGAGTTCAGTCTGAAAATATGTTTGCAGTTCCTTGTGAGTTCAGATCAGGTAAGTGGTTCTGTGAATATGGGTCCTTGTCAGGTACATCATGTCAGGATTGGTCTGCATCACCATTATCCGGCCAGCAGATTGGAACAGGATCACTGGTGCCTCAGAATAGCTCTGTGGTCACAAAGGGAGAGAGGGAGCAAGCAAGAGACTGTTAGGGATGCTCAGTGTTGCGGGTGATTAAGAATGATGAATATTGTGGTCTGAGTGCAGGAGCTCTGCCAAGACACTCGAAGACAACACAGCTAAAGGAGAGAGCCAGGAGGTAGCACAGGCATGAGGGTGTCCTGGGACGTAAGGCAGTCAACCACTCGGTTGTCAACAAACCTGTGTGAATGCATCAGACAGGGGGGCCACAGTATCCAAAGTTTACCAGAAAACTCTATGTCTGAGGACCCTCTGGATCTGCCCCTTATCTAGAATTAACCGAAAGCTTGACTAAACAAATATGTTTTCAGCCTGGACTGGATGTTTTTGGGACCTGTCTGAGTCCCGAATAGTATTTGGTAGATCAAAAGAGACCAAGAGTTCATTAAGATACTGTGGTGCAAGACAATTCACTGCTTTATAGGTTATAATAATAGTATTTATTTATATAGGGGTGATGTGCTTGTATTTTCTGGTTCTAGTAAGAACTCTTGCTGCTGCATTCTGGACTAACTGGAGCTTGTTTATGCACCTACTGGTAAATCCAGAGAGTAAAGAATTACAATAATCCAACCTAGAGGTAACCAAAACCATGAACTATTTTTTCTGAATCATGTGATACATAATACTTACCTTAGCAATATTCCTGAGATGAAAGAAGGCAGTCCTAGTAGTCTTATCTACATGGGTTTCAAATGAAAGACTGGGCCTCTGGCCCTCCAGAGTTACTGTGTAAACAGACAGCTTGCTACGAGCAGCTAGTGGTCCTATTTTGAGTACTTCTGTCTTTTCAGAATTTAACAGTAGGAGGTTTAGAAACATCCACTGTCTAATGTCCTTTATACATTACTCAATTACATTAAGCTGGTGTTTCTCATCTAAAACATCTCTCAAACATTTCTCAAACCTGAAAAGCTGACACATATACAATAATTTTGCAAGATCTCCCACTTAGAAATCATGAAGGGATCTGAAATTCACATTGTAGTTTCATTTGCACTGTGGGAGACAGCATTTAAAAAAATCAGGAAATCACATTGTGCGATTTTTAAAGGTTTTTTTGTATTGCACTGTTGCACATAAGTATTTGAACACCTGGCAATCAGCAAGAATTCTGGCTCTCAAAGATCTGTTTCTCTTCATTTAAAAAGTGCTCAACTCTACTCAACTCAGTCTAAATTAGTAGCACCTGTCTAGGCTCTTTAATCAGTACGTACAACCTTAGCCAGAACTTTACGGTTCTGTGAGGAGCTGTTTCCAAACCAGGATAGTGTAGAAGGTTTTCAGGACAGCTGGTGAAACTTTTCGAGGTACTTGAGGCTGGAGACCTTCTCAACCAGTGTTCCCCTGATGTAGAGGGGAGTGTAGACCCTTTGCTGCTTCCTGCTAAAGTCCAGTATCAGCTCCTTGGTCTTGTTGATGTTTATCTGGAGGCAGTTGGCCTGGCACCATGATGCCAATTCCTCCACCTCCTCCAGGTATGCAGGCTCATCATTGTTGGTGATGAGACCCAGGACCACTGTGTCATATGCAAACTTCACGATGGAGTTGGAGCTGTGTGTGGCTGTGCAGTCATGGGTGTACAGTGAATACAATAGAGGGCTTAAAACACAGCCTCCTGTGCTCAGCAGGATGGTGTTGGAGATGCATTTTCCCACCCTCACCACCTGGAGTCTGCCTGTGAGGAAGCTCAGGATCGATTCACATAGTCGGGTTTCTGTTGTAGGCTGCTGATCTTGGAGAACAGTCTCTGGGGCATGATGGTATTAAACCAAGAGAGGACTGTTTCCTTAATTTCAACATTTTATATCCTGTCAAGTAGGATGATGTGATAGTATCAAAAGCTGGACAAAGGTCGAGCAGCACAAGTAAGGAGTTACAGCCCTGATCAGATGCAAGTAGAAGGTCATTTACTACCTTTACCAGCGGAATCTCTATATTATGATGTGACCTAACATTAATGCTTTATCTGATGAAGCAACTAAATCCTTTAGGAATTCTGAGTATGGCCCTGGGGGTCTGTAAACAATAATTAGTGAAACCAATTGTGTAAATTTACTTTTTGTGGTTATGAGTAAAATGCCAGTATGGAGAACTGCGACACCTCCTCCTCTGCCAGACGAATGAGGCTGATGTTGATAACTATATCCAGGGGGACTTGCTTCACTTAGTGCTTCATAAGCATTAGGTTTGGTCCAAGTTTCTGTTAGACAGTATATTAATCTGATCAGAGATCATTGCATTAACAATAAGGGCTTTTGGAGTAAGAGATGTAATGTTTAACAGTCCTAACTTTAGTTCAAAGGTGCTGGTTTTACATTCAGTGTGATCTACCTTTATATAAATTAGGCTAATACTGTAGATCAGACTCTGATTATTTCTACATTTTTTTAACACAGGGAACAGACACAATCTGAATATGTTGACACATGGGTAACGGGTCTATGCAGCTAGCAGACGGTCAGTTCAGCCTGTCTGTCTGCTCCCTGGATTGTCACAGGCGAACTGTCCTTAGACTGTGTGCTATACTGCAAGAAAGGAGATGGATGGGATGGATACCATCCTGGCCTTGCAGGTCAGCTTTGCCCTCAGGGTAACGGGTCTATGCAGCTAGCAGACGGTCAGTTCAGCCTGTCTGTCTGCTCCCTGGATTGTCACAGGCGAACTGTCCTTAGACTGTGTGCTATACTGCAAGAAAGGAGATGGATGGGATGGATACCATCCTGGCCTTGCAGGTCAGCTTTGCCCTCAAAAATCCTCCAATTGTCTCTGAAGCCCACATAGTTTTCTGGGCATCACCTGGACATCCAGCATTTCAGGGACCACAGCCTGCTATAGGTCATGTCGCCATGCCGCATTGGTATGGGGCCAGAGCATATTACAGAATGGGACATCGCATTCGCTAAATTTACACACCTATACAAAATTACTCTTAGTAACCTTACTTTCTTGAAGGCAGAAAAGTGAATATTTGTTCTTTTCTGTTCAGATTGTTTTGTATTAATTATATTAGGGTGAAATGTATGTAATGTAATTTTGATTTGCAGCATTGCAGCACAGGTTAATAGTTAAATTAAAAAGAATTTCTTCATCTCTACCTCAGTTTTACGCAGTTGTGTGTCATACATGGTGTTGGAAATCCACCTTATTGGATTATGTTATATGAATGAAGGATATGAATATCTTTAAGCAAAGGAAAATTGTTAAGCACAAACATTGAACTAATCTGATGAATTATTATTGATCTTTATTTAAAACTATTCAGTCATTTTGCTACATTTTGTGTCAGTAATGTTCCATCTGCACTTCTACACTGGAATATCAGCATTATCATGTGGCAAGATAATACATCTTAGATGGGTATTAAAACGTTCTTCTAATAGAACCTCCTCACATGGGATGATGAGATGTATCACTGATGTGTCTCATCTCACTTTCTCCGTGTTCAATACTTGTTAACTGTTGCTACTTTTTGACATTTCTCTCTAGCTGTTGCAGCAGTTGTGGTGTCTTACTTTGACTCAAGTGCAAGGCATTAAAAGAACCATGGCAAACTAAACAGTAATAACTTTTCTTAAAGCTGCAATCTTTATCTTACAGTCAAGTCATGGTGTTTTTCTGACTTCTTTATGGACCTGTATCATAACGCCCTTACATATACTACACCTGTGTCTGTTCCCCAAAAATAAGATTTTTCAGTTTACAGGCATCAACTAGGCTTTAGACTAGACTAGCTTATATGCTACATGCTAGGCTATTGCTTATTCTCATTATTGTTGATGTAACTTGATATGTACGACCTGAAACCTTTCTTTAATTAATTAGTAGGTGCCAGTGGAAGTGTGCCAACAATTCTGTGCATGTCAAAGACATCGAGTCATGATAAATCTTGGAGTTATGACAGAATTATGCAACAAACTGGAAACTGGTATCACCGCTAAGGTAGCAACTGGAAATCAAAAGGCTAGTTTTTTCTATTATCATTATTTTAATTAAAAAAAAATCTATTTTAGATGAACAGGAAACTTCCAGTTTTTTTTTCTAATATGGAATGCCTAAAACAGATTCCATTATGTTCCTCCTTTGTTTTTCCAACACATTCCATTATGTTGCTCCACATAAATAGCCTCACAACCCTGGATTGGCTATTCTTTAGAAGAATGTTTCTTTATGAAAGACATTAAGCATGGCCTAACAAGCAGTAGTCACATTCCTGGCTCTTTGGAAGGGTTATTAGAGAGCAGGTCCAGTGAGGGCCGTTTCTCATGCCAGCAGAAGAAAGGCAAGCGGTGAAGCTTAGTGAGCAGCCACATTAGTGTTTAATTAGTTCATACACCGTTGCTGGGCTGTCAGTGTGATGCAACCTATGTCCCTTCACTTCATAGGGTTGAGATACCTGGGATTTATGGATAGACTGGACTGTGATAAATAATTTCATAACAAGTGATCTGTGGCATCTAATAAGAAAGAAAATTAATTAATTTAATGTAAAGGAAACGTGCCATCTTACACACCGGCTTTAATTTTGTATTTGTTTTGTAGCTCTTTTTAAAATCTGCATTAAAAAACAACTAACTATGAATGAGAAACCACTAAAATGCATCAAGTAAATAACTGCAAGGGGATCAAAAGAATGTGCATGAAAATTCACAGTGAATAGACTAGTAGTTTTAGTATTAGTAGTTATATCAGACACTGTATTCATGCCAAGTCCTCTAAACATAAGGATAGTGGAATAAAAACAAATAATACATAAATAATAATGGAGTAATACAGAGATGACTTGAACATCCTTTAATGCAACAGTTGCTTCATCTGTTCCTGTGTGTGGCTCTTGGATCCTGAATACAGCATTTTATCATGTTGTGTTTAATTAGTTATAGCTTAAATGTGAATGGACATACGTTAAACTTTTTATACTGTATATGAACTGTATGGACTGCTCAGAGAAGTTTTTCATCTTTAATGTGTTCACATGTTTAACTATTTCATTTCTTTATACCAAATTAATTGATTTCAATTTTCCATGTCAAATTAATTCATAAAATGTTTTTTTTTATGTGGATTAAAAGCTGATAAATCTTCTCATTGTCCATATTGAAATTGTGTGTCAGGAAAATGTCCTAGAAAAATTAAGGTTATGAAAATGGTCTGATCCAAACATGCCCTTCATGCATTCTTTGTGGCTCAGCAGAAAATTAATGTGTTGATTTTTAATTGACTTCCCTTTTGCATGCAATCAGCAAATTCTGTGTTTAATATGAAGGTGCTAGGGAAAGCAGCTGGCAACCCATCCCCCACTGTATGGGGAAGATGGGAGAAGGAGAGAGAGAGAGAGAGAGAGAGAGAGAGAGAGAGAGAGAGAGAGAGAGAGAGACAGAGGGACCACACGCTGTTATACAAGGTTTTTTTTTCTAGAGGAAGATTGCCTCAGCATGCTACTTAAAGGGGAAACATTTGTTCATGCAGTAAACTGCTCTCACACTGAAGGAGCCACTGTGCCAAGATACACAATGACATGTATCCAGGATTTTCTGATCTCCTTTGTATCAAACAAGCTCAAATTGTGAACAGACTGTACATGATGGTGTCTTTGGATAATATTGTAATATTGTTGCCAAGCAGGCACTGTGTTGGAGATATTGAAAATCTGACACACTATTTAAGACCCTAAGCTCCCACTTTTTATGTTTATTTGATACAGATATCATCAAAATAAATATTTCCACATTTAGACTAAAGTTCAGTCAGAGAAAGCAGATGTGACTAGATGGCAATAACAATACAAATCGTTAGTTCTATTTGTAAATGTTTTTTTTTTAATCACAATCTTCCAATGCACTGTCCATTTGCCATAAACGTTGGAACTACCTTTCAAATTGCTTAGGACTAAAAAAATCTGTTGCAATCAGAGTATGCCTAAATGCTGGACAACTGTTAAATTTCCTACAAGAGGGTACATGCTGCCTTTACTCATACAACACTTGGATTATTATTGTTTGTTAACCCATAATTATTAATTATTACAATATTGCTTTTTTTAAACTTTCATTTGGCAAGAAATTCTGGGTAAGTAGAAGAAATTTAAATATAGAAGTCTTTAACTCTAAGGCACATTACCTGTGTTTGTGGACTAATAACAGAGACGGACAGGACGATGCATTCCCAGACTTATTGAATTACCATTGCATAATCCACCAACAAGCGTTATGCGCTAAAATGCTCAACATGAAAGAGATTATGGATGTGGCAACGAAGATCGCCTGTTCTATTCAAGCCAGATCTCTTCAAAGATGGTTATTCCGTACACATCTGGAGAAGGCTGACTGCAACCACTCTGAGTTGTTGCTACATACTGATGTGAGATGGTTTAGTCGTGGGAAATTCCTCCAAAGATTTCGAGAACTCTGTCTGGAGATTAAAGAATTTTTCCATGTATCTGGACATGCAGAATACAAGCAACTAAATGATGGTCAATGGCTGCTGGACTTGGCATTTTTAACTGATCTGACAAACTTGTTGAATGACCTTAACCTTGAACTGCAAGGAAAAGACAAAACAGTGACCAATATGATTAGCTCAGTTAACGCTTTCAAAAGATCGAAAGATGCAACATTTACCCTCAAAGCTACAGCGCCATGATTTGGCAAAATTTCAGAACCCGGCATCAGAGCTGGAGATGCAAGGGAAGGCCCATGAGCAGATTGACAGTGCACGCTACTTGGAGCAGATGAACAATTGTCTGTCAGAGTTTGACAAACGCTTTCAAGACTTTTCTTTGCTCGAGCCAGTTGCTATATTCATGTGCTATCCTTTTCAGGAAGATGCGGAGGTTGATTCACTCGCATCAAACATTGCAGCACTGTTTGACTTGAACTCTTCTGGAGTGGAAGATGAGATTTTGACTCTACAAACTGACATTGAGCTGAAGTCGAGAGCTCATGGACAGTTCTGGAACTTACTGACAGAGGAAAAGTTCCCCAACATGAGGAAATGTGCTTCCTGTTATGAAGCGGACAGACAACGTGACTTGAGTGAAGCAAAGGAGTTTATTTAACTGAAATTCTTCGCGGGATGCGGAATGCTAAAGGAAAACAAAGGTACTCAGTCCGAGACAAAACAAAAGGATAAACAAACCAAGAGTCTTTTCTTCTTCCGGAGATCGTTGGAGCACAGACATAACACAACACCACAAGGACGAACTGGGAGCAGGACACAGACGCTGGAGCTTGGAGACACAAGGGGAGAATCACGGAGACAACTGGGGAGAACATGTGAGCACAGGGTGAGTATCACAATGTTGTTGAGACAGAGTGAGAGTCCACTTTCGTAAAACGAGCTCGGACAAAGACTGTGGCAGTGAAGGGTGCTTTTATGTGGTGCTGGTGATTGGGAACTGGTGTGTGTGCCCAGGTGTGGCTTGTCAGAACTCCGGTGATTGTGAACGGGGAATGGGCGTGTCGGTGGAACCTGGTGGGGCCGTAACACTTCCTCCTTGACTGCATTATTTGGCTCTACTTATTTATGTGAGTCAGCCTTTTCCTACATGAAGCTCATTAAGTCCAAATACCATGACTGATGAACATTTGAAAATGTGCTTGAGGCTCAGCAGCTACTGTCCGGACTCTGCATCCCTGGCTGATTCAATTCAGTGCAGGTCATCAAAGTAAACTCAGGTGATTACAACAATGTAATTAATTATTTATTATGTCTGTGGTGCAATATTGGCTTATTCAGTAATGCAAGGTACATCAACATACATTGTACATACAAAGAATCCTTAATAAATAATTACAAAAACGTGAGAGGTGTATTCACCTTTTTACTGTACTTTTGTGAGATACTGTATGTCATCTGGCCCAACAGCTTTTTCAGTTATTTATTCTCTTCATAGCTGTCCTTACTTCCACCTTGCTAATATGCTGCACTTCCTCATTTACAATTCTCACCTTATCCAACCTTCTCTCTTTCTCATTCTCTTAATTGTACAGCTCCTCAAAGTACTCCTTCCATCTCCTCAGCACACTTCTCGCTTGTGGTAGTTTCACAACTTGATGCATTTCTCTGTAGAAACTAACTCCAATCTGACTTCAGTACTCAACACCATACTGAGACAGCTGTAGAGTTTTTAATGACCTTTGTCAGTTTGCAGATAATGGCAGCCTCAACATTCGGTTCCTTCTTCATTTAATGGCAGCATTTGAGTTAATCATGACCTACTCATCTCCTGCTGATTCTCTCAATTGGTGTAACAGGCACAACCTTACAGTGGCTCCAGTCTTACCCTACAAACAGGCAGATAAAAATAATGTGGTGTACCTCAAGAATCAATGCTCGGGCCCCTCTTATTTCTAATTTACATTCTACCCCCTGGTCAGATCATTTGTGACCATAAACTCAGTTTCCACTGTTATGCTGATGACGTTCACAACTGCTGCCTCCCACCCATCACTCTTAATCTGCATCTCCAGTTTGAAATTTTGGATGCATGACAACTTTCTTAAATTAAATGCAAAAAAACGGAACTGAATTTTTCAAAAATTTTCATATATTTTTCAGATTTTTCAATAAACACTGATGATGTCCACATTAAACCCTCCTATGTCAATGCAAATCTTGATATTCTTTTCAACCCATTGCTTAATTTGCATATCAAATCTTACAAACTCAGCATTTTTCCATACCACAGCAAGGAGTAGCTTACAGATAACAGTTTTACAGAGAAATTTTACAGAGAAATTTCAGAGAAACCCTGTCTAAGAAATGTGGATTAAATATGGATTAAATATACTCAAATTTTGCTTGCCGTCACCCCTTTCTTACCGATAGTGATGCTCAAACTCTGGTCCATGCTTTCATTGTGTCCCTGTTTACATTATTGTCAATCTAAAATCTATTCAAAAGATGAAATTCAGTCAAACCCCGTTAGCTCACCACTATGGTCCGGGCCATAGGCTAAATGTGGCGAGAGGTGGGGGTAGCGAGGTATCATAATGGATCAAGGGGGGTTGTGGTTACAGCATTCATCTGATATATATGTTAGTAGAATGTAGTTAAACACCTACTATATGCTTTACGGTAATACTGGACCCACGACAGACACAGCCGTTTGCTATATGCACACTGCTAGTTCATGTTGCATGCTGCCACTAGCGTGTTACAGGCTGTTAATGAAGCCTTCTCGGCATCATTTCATGCATGAGTTAATCGGGCATGAGGTAATAATGAGAAAATGGAGGCAGTGGCAACAGCAGTAGCAGTAGCAACAGTAGCATTAGCAGCAGCAGCCGTCGATTTTTATAGAATTAGCAAGACTGAGCTTATTCTAGGCTACAGCGCTAACACGAACCCAAGTTTGGTTATCAAAATTCTATTCCCACTTTCTATGCTGTTTAGCTATACTCTCTGCTGACACTTTAGTCTCTAATCTTCACAATGACTCTACTGCACAAAATATAAGAAACCTATATGCATCTTCCTCCACACTTACGTATATGTCACCATGTGTTCCTCCCACAGCCATCTCTATCCTTTTTGCAAAATTCACTAACATCTGGCCATCTGCATTCCTTTCCTTGGCACCATATCAGCCCATCACCTCTGTTTCCTTCACCAAAAAGTCCATTGAAGTTCGCACCAATCATCTCCCTCCCTTGGGACGACTTTCCTGCAATTCATCTAACTCACTCCAGAATTCCACTTTCTTATCCCTCTCACGCCCGACATGCGGAACATACGCACTAACAGAATTCACCATCATCCCTTCAATTTTAAGCTTCATATTCATCACTCTGCCTGACACCCTTTTCACCTCCAACACTGGACATAATCTTCCTTCAGAATAACCCCTACCCTGCTTCTCATCCCATCCACACCATGGTAGAATCATTTAAACCCATCTCTGAGACACCTGGCTTTACTCCCCTTCCATCTGGTCTCTTTCACACACAAGATATCAATCTTCCTTCTCTCCTTTACATGAGTCAGCTCTCTCCCTTTACCAGTCATACTGCCACGTTCCTACCCTCACTTCAGCCATTCTAACTTTCCTTCTGTCACCCTGCTTCCTGACAGGTCTTCCACCTCTTTTTCTCCTTCAACCAGCAGTAGCCCAATTTCCCTGTTGGCTAATATTATTGGTGACTGTCATTGTAAACGTTGTTTTCCATGTAATGGTCTCATTGTGTACAGGTGCCTTATATTGGGGCAAATACCAAAACACAACCTTTCTCAATGTGGCATCAATTTCAACATTCTGTGGGAATAAAAAGCTGCTGTTGTCAGTAAGTGATTCCAAGTTCATCATTCAAAAACCATGAACACGGCGTCACTTAACGGACGAGCAGCATCACCTGGACACGGTGCCTTCGGGTCGGTGGAGGAGTCAGATGTTGCTCGTGAACTTGGTGTGTCTCAAAGTGTCATCAGCAGACTTGCATCAAGACACAGAACTACTGAC
>JBBIGC010000152.1:12618042-12628802 GCA_037576955.1 Lepidarchus adonis | reverse complement strand
CTGTAGCGACGAGGCTCTCCATTCACGCTACACGCGGACACCTTCCCATTCAGTCCTGTGTTCTCGCGAAGATCCGCTCCCGGGTACTTCCGCGTTCATTATCCGTGACAAAATGTTCCACATTTCTGCTGTATCTTGGGTTTCATAACCACATTGTATCATTAAACTATTTTTATATTCATTGTTATACTCTTTTAATTTTTTTTCCTTTTATATCTTTTAAAAACATGTTTTCTTCATGCGTTTTCTGTACTTTCATTTTCAAATTAATATATTTGTTCATTAAATGATTGTATGTTATTTCCTTGTTTTGATTGATTTTTTACAAGTGTATGTGTTATTAGTAACGGATCATATTCATGTTTTCTTCTTCTAAACAATTTGTTTAATTTTTAATATGTATTTTGGAAATCTTTTTGAAGATTGATTTGTGCTTGAACAACTACATGGTCTGATTTTACAACCATTTTTGTTTCATTATAATACATTGTAATAGTTATGATTTGACTAAAGATGCTAGAATGTCTCAGCCATTCACCTGACCTGAATCCTATAGAAAATCTATAAAGAACTAAAGCTCATTCAATTTTATTACACATAACTTAATGTATGGACAGATATGGTTTGATTTCTTTGCATGTGTGGATTAATTGGATTGGATTGTTACCAACATCTAGAATTTCACGCAAATAGCACCTTTAGAAATATATTTAGTTAGAAAATTGGTGACGTGTTTAATAGTGATTTTACCTGCTATATTGCCAACAGTGCAATTGTTGCTTTCTGTGGGGAGGTGTCTTTTCTATTTAAAAAATTCTAGAATAAAATATCACAGATACCTGATTTGAAACACTTATAAAGAAAACTAATAATTTTTAGTTTTTGAAAAAACATAAAATACTATGTTCTTTACATATAAAAAATGAAAAGACAGTATTGAGAAATATTTTCTTTAAATCAAAGTAGAATTTTCTTTTATCAGTTAACGTTGCAGTGGGTTAAATGTTGTTCAGCACTCCCATGCCATGCTTGTATTCATCTAATGTGCAGCTCTTCATTCTCGTTTGCAATGAAGCAGATAAAGTGACATTTCCTGAAAGCTGAAAATACTTTTTCTCTATTCAAAATAGTGGCAGCTGCTATAAACTGCCTATTATCAAAGGTTTAGCAGTTGTTTAAACCATGCTTATATTGAAAAATGTCAAAGATGGAAGCACATAATTTTCCAAGTCAGCATGCGCCAATGAAAGACTGCAGCCACCTTTTGAAGTTTTCTCAAGTAAAAGTGCCTCAAAATATTGTCCCAGTGGCAAGCTATCAAAACAATTTAGGGCTTGTCAGCACTTTTGAAACCCTTGGTACATAGATGTGACAACACAGCATGTTGAGTTTCAAACCTTCTCATAATGTGTTTATCACAACACTGTCAAATGTGTCTCAAAAGCCCTTCAAAGCCATTCACACTTTCTGCAGTCCATGCAAAAAGTGACTAAAACTGCTCTATTTGGTGAACAAGGCATGCCTTTTACCAGGCTTCAATATGTAGTGCTTCAGAAATGACCCCTATCACATTATCCACTATCAATATTATACAGTTGCCTATGATAATGTAATGTCACAAGTTTCACTATAATATTGTTGTATATAACATGCTGTTGTAAATGTACTGTAGATATTACAGTCCTCTCTCTGACTCTCAAGAAACTTTAAAGTGCGTACGGACAGTATTCAGACCCTCTTAAATTTTTGCAGCCATTTGCTAAAATCATTCAAGTTCATTTTCCCCATTAATGAAACAGCACCACAGAAAACTGACAGAAAAACACACAATTGTTGACATTTTTGCAGATTTATTAAAAAAGAAAAACTGAAATATCACATGGTTCTTCTGTCCTGTGGGTGGAGCTGCTCGACTGAGTGAAAGCTGGGTGAAAGCTGAAGAGAAACTTTGCAACAGGTATATAGGGAAATAAGCTCACCTGAGTCGCTCTAGCATCATTTAAATCTTAAAGAGTTGCTTTATGGGAATTGTAGTTCAGTTGGTAGCATGATACATGATACTGAACCTGAAGTAGTGGTTTCTCTGAGCTTCCGATCGCAGTCGCAAAGCAAATATGGGAAAAGTGACAATAGCTTTGCCGTTACCTGTATTGATTTTCGCAGAATTGCGACATCGTTATCGTGGGCCACACATATTGTATTGTATCATGAGATCCACTGCAATTCCCACACCTACCAAACATGTAGTGTTTTCTTAGAAACAGTGGGTGTTAGTCTTTACTTTGGATAATGCTATTGAAGCTCTGTAAATGACAATTGGACAGCACAGTAAATCAGACAGTGACCATTTTTACAAGACTACAGATGCTGCTCTTTTGCATTATATATTAATAAGTAATATATTTAAAGGAATTCGTTTCTCAAGGAGCAATAATGAAATGCTTTTCATAAGAGACCAGTTGTCTTATTTTCAGTGCTGACACTGCCAGTGTTCCTGCTCAAAGAACAAAGAGATTTTTAAGTATATTTATTTTCAATCATAATAAAACACACAGACACACACACACTCAGTCATTTTATTCTACAATTGATGAGGAAAGTAATTACACCTAAAATGCAATGCATGGAACTGCTATTTTGTTATCTACTTTACAGAGCAGGTTTAACCAAAAAGCTAGATTAGATTAGCTAAATATTACTTCATTATTCACTTCACCACACACAATTCAGATGTTGTTTTTTTTGTTTTGTTTTTTTAAAATTACTTTTGTTCTTGAAATACAGTATTTTGTCATAATAATTTATTCGTGTAATACATTCTTTTTTTTTTGCTTAGTCATATTTGACATAACACAGAAAAAAAGTAATTATTTTACAATAATGGAAAAGCTAAAGGGATTTTTAAAATAGGGCATTGGATTATGTGTATTGGGTTAGGCATATGGAGTATGTTGTAAATAATGTGCCATGGCCTCTTAATTTTATTTACATTTCAAACATTTTGCTAGGACACTACAGCGAAATCCTGCATTTTTTGTAAATTAGATTAACAAAAAATCTAGAAGAACATTTTAAAGTTTAATAAACTTTCACAAATGTTATTGGAAGAACCCAATAATTACTAAAGTATATATGCACACGTCACGCATAACAGTATAAGAAAATGCTCAGCTTTGTCAGCAATAAGGAACAAGTCTGGGCAACATTTTTCTTGTCTGCTGCCTAATAAAGTTATGCAGAAAAAGATCAAACTAGACAAGCATATGGTCGCACACTGGTTGGCATGTGGCAGGAAGAGCCTGGGTTAATACTATTTCTGGGATTTAGCAAGGGTGTTCACAAGGCCAAGAACTCCAGAAAGAGCTGTTTCCTCAGTGGAGCCTTTAAGCTCTGCTCATTCATGCTTTTTGATAAGGTGGGCAATGACAAAAAAACTACAGTAATAATTATTAGATGCCTCTAATGTATAGAGTGCATTTGAAATCCAAATGAAATGAAGACAGCAACATGTACATTAAAATGTAAGTACATTATTTAATATGCTGTCACAAAACACTGCAATGTGGGTATGTGTTTCAAAATAAATGTGCATGTTGCACTGAAAGAAAATAAGCTGCATTTCGGCTTCCAGTCTTTGGCAGTAGATCAAAATAAAGATCTGTTTGGATAAGGAGAGGAATAATCAGAAAGGACAGCAAGCTAATGGAATCTAATTAGAATAGCCATCTGGAGTAAAGGTCACCCATTACAAAAGCAGTGAAACATGCCCAGCCTCATGGAACTCAACAGGATTTTTTTGTGTTTCCATGTTCTCAGAAAATGCTGTCATGCTTGGGTTTTTCATCTTGTAAAGAAAAAAACTAGCACATCACTATGTCTTCACAGCTGAAAATTCACAAAACCACAAAGAAAAGAGGTTAATAGGCACGAAGCTAAAGCTGAATCTGTCAAATCCCATGGTTCCCAAACCTTGTCCAGGGCACCAACAGGTTTGTGTAGTTTCAGGTATTTTCTCTTGATCCAGGTTCAGAAATTACAGTGTGAAAATTTCTTTAAAAACAATAAGCATAGATATTTTAATTCTCCACTCGATAATCATTTAAAAAAGAAACTAACTAACTTTATATATATTGTCATTTCATGCGACATGTTAAGGTTATCCCTTCTTTGAGAAGAGAAAACATTCATCAGCTGCTGGAAAGCAGGAAGGGCCCCATGGAGTGTAAATGGGGGGAACCAGTGCTTCCAGTGAACTGGAAAAGGTTGTAAACACAGTATTCTTCTGGGTTACTGATCAAGGTAGCCCAGGAGACTGATCTACCATTCATCCAGTCTTGGTAAAGATACAAATCAAATTGGCAGACCTCATTCAGCTTCCAGAAGTCATTACACAATCTTCTGGAGCCGTCCAGTTTGGGCATCTGGACTATGAGACTGATCCAGACACTCCTTTAAGTCCACCTAGGTTAAACCACATCACATGCAAGACATTCGGGTGGGGTTGAAATAAAAGGGACAGGTTAGATCTTTTTTTATTTTATTTTACTGCTTATAATTTTTCTGCTTCTGGGTTGCAATATGCAGTAATTCACCTCCATATTCACCTATACAACATTCCTCTTTAGCTAAAAGTTAATGCTCAGCAATTGATTCAAACATGTAAAGATATGCCTCAATGTCAGTATGGGTGGTTTAACTTTGTGAGCTGTTCAATTTGTTTGGCACTGTGGTGGGGCTTGGTGGCAGTGGAGACTCTGGAGACCTGTTTCATCCCAACCACCAGCTGCTGGGTCACTTCAGATATTGATCTTTATATTGATGCTGCAATAGCTGATCGATTTCACAGCTCAGGATCCACCTCCATTTTAACCTACTTTTGGACATACAATCCAATCCCCTTAAAGGTTTTTGTGTGTGTACCGGCTTCAATGCCCGCATTCTTCACCAGCCTTACGATGCAACAAGCGAGCATTACCCTTTTTACCCAATTTCCGCAACGGCAAGCCATGGCTTATAGATCAACTTTACAATGCTGGGTATTGGCTGTGGGTTGCTAAAATCGGTGGCCTATATGAAAACATGAAAATACATTTACTCAAAGTATAATTTAGAGCATTTAAATGTAAAATGTAAATGTTAATTGTATAGTGTTTTTTTTACAACTGACATTGTCACAAAGCAACTTTACAGAATCCAAGTCCAATCCTCTAATGAACAAGCCAAAGGAGACAGAGGCAAGGAAAAACTCCCTAAAATGTAGGAAGAAACCTTGGGAGGAAGGGGAACCTATCCTCCTCTGGTCGACACTGGAGAGTGAGAATATAAAGCAGACATACAGAAAATATATACGAATAAATATGAACTAAGAGTAGCAATGAGTCTAGTTTGAATAGGCATCTGCAGTTCCTTGTGTGCAGGTGGGTCTTTGAGTTAAGATCTTGTAAGTAGTTCTGTCCATATGGGTTCTCCTCATTAAAAGTGAGGGGTACATCATGTCAGATTCGGTCTGCATTACCATGATCCGTGCAACAGCGTGGAACAGGATCACTGGTACCTCAGAGCAGCTCAGCAGACATAGTGAGCAGAAACAGAAGCGCAGGCAAGACAATGACAGCATAGCTAAAGGGAAGAGCCAGGAGGTAGCACAGACATGAGGGTGTCCTGGAACACAAATGAACGTGTCAAACTGGGGGATGACGACATCCCAGTTTACTAGAAAACTTTGTGCCTGAGAACCCTCTGGAACTGTCGCTTGTCTAGAACTAACAGTAGGCTTGAATGCACTGTTTACTGCAGCACTAACAGTTCAAAAGTCAATGCAAAGCAAAGACAGATCAGTGACGATGTTCTTTCTCTTGAATGGCAATGACGCATCCAGTGTCTTTTTAACATTCGTCTATTTCAGCTGTGCTACTACAATATAAAAATGTAACTTTTTCAAGCCTTTGCTCCATTACATCCTAGTGTTTAATACAGGCTAGGAAAAACCTTTAAAAAATGAAAAAAGGAACCAAATTTTTGGCTGGGGAAGAATAAGTTTTTAATTTTTGTTTGAACAACTGGAGCGTGGAGGTACTGCAGTACAGCGATTTCAATCATCCGTCTACATGTAAATTCTTCAGTATAAAATTAGCTACAGTGGCATGCAAAAATGATTAGCCTTACCTTTCTTCAAATCCTTAAAAATCCGTAAGCATTGTTGCTGATCAATTCAATTGATGCTGTGCTGCTTTCCTGTCGCTGATGACGGACACACTTTCCTCATCGGTATCGCTCTCTGATATTACAGTTCTTGCGTTGCGGCATGATATCAGGAAGTTAAAAAATGTATCAATTTAATGGTTCACGCTCAACTACGGTATAAAGCAAACAAGTGAAAGGAGGGTTGGGGAGAAGGAGAAGGTGGAAAGGTGCCGACATCTTAGTTGGGTCAGTGGGAAAGTGACACCCTCTGTCAAACCTGTCAATCACCTTGTAGGAAAGACAGTTGAAAAAGCAGGGGTGAGTTAGACAAAGAAAAACAGGTTTTTCTCCTCAGAGAGATGCTCAGTTTGTGCTTTTTCTTTTTATGCAAATGGTAACAAGCCAAAGCATGTGCCACAGGTGGTGTCATCAGTGGAGACCAGCCATGTGGGGTGGTCTCATACCATGCTCCATGCTGTCCGAAACACTGCATGTTGGTGAGCACCCTTGGATCAGTGCCTATAGGAGCGGGAACCCACCCCTGTGTCACAGTATATATATATATATATATATATATATATATATATATATATTTTCCTGAGGATTATTGTACCATAAACATTGGCAACAATCAGCACTCTTCTGACAGGTGGAGCAGGAAATATGTGCATTTGTAGATGGCATCTGTCCACTTTTCTTTCCATCTGCTTTTTTCCACATTTGTACAGAGGTTTGTGAAGTAGTAAAGGTCCAGGTCGTTCGAGTAGAATACAGTGTTTTCTAGTGTAGGACTAAAGCATTGAGAAAAATCATAAAATAGAACAAATTAGTAAAAACATGGAACCCACTTGAGTACTTTGTGCAAATAGGCAGCCTGCACATCTGGAAAGGCACCATCAGTTCTGAAAGGTACATACAGGTTTTAGAGTAACATGCTCCAGTCCAGCCCACGTCTTTTTCAAACGCTGTCTTACATATTTCAGCAAGACAATGCAAAATGCCACATTACATTTATTACAACAGCATGGGTTCATAGTAGAAGAGTCCATGTGTTAAAGTAGCCTGTCTGCAGTCCTGACCTTTCTTCAAAAGCATTTGGTACAAAAACACAACATAAAAGACCCAGACTATTGAGCAGCTAGAACCTTGAATCAGATATGAACGGGACAACGTTTGTCCAATAGTCCAGAAAATTGTCTCCTCAGTTCCCAAACATTTACAGACTGTTGTTAAAAGAAAAGGGAATGCTACACAGAGGTAAACATGGTCCTGTCCCACCTTTTTTGAGACATGATGCTTCCAACTAAAAATGACCTTTATTTAATGGTACATTTACTCTGTTTAATCATTTAATGTTTCCTACGTTCTATTGTAAATAAAATATGGGGTTTTGCTAATCATTACATTCTATTTTTATTAACATAGTGTCCCAACATTTTTTTTAAAAAGCAGTAAATGTAATTGTAAATATACATCACTGTTACAGACACACACACTTTATAAAATATAATGTATAAAATAATATGTAGTCATTGTTGAAAAATAAATCCCAACATAACGAACAGAAAAATGGCAATGAAAGAATTTATTTAGCAATAATGGCTGACAAGCTATACATTATCATGCTTATTTTAATGGAATAACTGATTTAAGTTAATGGAATAACATGTTTAGTTCATGTTTAGTGATTATATTGTTGTTTCTTTGTTTCACTGTTTAAAAAGGCCTCTAGCAAATTAAGCTGATGGTGTTGCATAGCAACATGAGCATGGAGCACCACAATGCCCACAACACTCCACAAACTGGTACATTTACAAGCCAATGGGGACATTTTTAACACAAAGAAAAGACAGATCAGTGACGGATTAGTATAAAACACAGAACATAAAGCTCCATTGCTTATGTTACTTTTGCTGTGCTCGCCCCACGACTCCCCAACTCTCTCCACTAAAAACAACACTCTTTCCACCTGTTTTCCACACTACCGACCCGTTCTCTGCTCCACACACTACACAGTCAATAATGCATTGCTCCCCATGAAATCACCATATCCTGCAACACTCCACTGAAACAAGGAAACAAACAAGTTGCCGGAACTAGCGTCAGTTAGCAGTTAGCTTAGCCATCATGCAAGTCCCCAATGCACCAACATACGCAGACTCTCTGTGTTTTGTAAAATAAAAGTGGTTGTAGAGTTGATCTTGTCTAAATGCAGCATATGATTAGCTTTACTAAGTATAACCTCACAATGTGATTATCATATTCGGGTAAGAATAAGAAAAAAAGAATTTGATGCTGAAAAACAGCTCTGCACTGCTCCGTCACACAATGATGTCAATCATCCGTCTACATGTAAATTCTTCAGTATAAAATTACCAACACTGAAATTAAAAAAAATATTAAGCTTAACTTTCTTCAAATCGGATCTGAAAACATCAATTGTAACCTGTGCTGCTTTTCTGTCACTGATGCTGGAGATTTCAGACGTTGCGAGGAGCTTAAATTCTGCAGAGTAGTTCTTGCATTGTGGCATTTTATATTGGTACATACAAAATTGTATCTATTTAATTGTTTATGCTGAACTACAGTATAATGTCATGGGTATAGAGCTACAAAGGCTCCAGAGGTCAAGTTAGATGCTTTTACTTCTGATCGGTAAATTCAGTAACACTGGGGATGATAACATGGGGCTTATCATACATTTTTAAAACATAAATGAGCATTTTCTGCGGCTTATAGAATGGCCTATAATGTGAGGCAGCCTATCGTTGGGGAAATACACTATGTCTATGTTCCTGTCCTGTTCTCTGTATTAATATTCATTGTGTCTCAGGTTGTGTCCGGTGCCATGTGTCGTATGTTCTAGTTTTGGGGTTTAATGTTTCGTTTCTGTCCTGTGTTGTAGTCCTGAGTGATTAGCATTGTTTTCTGTCATGTTTAGTCCTTGTTTGGTCTCATGGTTGCATTTCTTGTCCTTTTTTTGTTTTTTGTCTTTGTCGTGGTTCTGTTTTTGCCCTGTTCTCTGTCTTTGGTCTTGTGATTCCTGTCTTGCTCTGTCTTGTCTCATCACCCCTGGTAGTGGTTTCTTGGGAGAGGATAATAAATATTAAATCCCAGCGTGTTTACTTCCAACAACCCTATCTCGCCTTTCACAGTTAAAATCAAATTTTATGTTTATAGTGGATATTAAATTTCCTGAAAAAATGAATTCAACACTAATATTTAGGATGTTTATTTTCTGATATAGCAAAACATATTACTGGGACATGTTTTGGCATTATCTGGCTGTGAAGGCAATCAGTACAATAAAAATTGCAATTAGCATTGCCTGGGTATATACAGTACATTTGCTTACATGCAACACTGTTTTAAATCACCTCTGCTCACTTTGGTACCTACTAGGCAATTGCAGCTAGTAGATAGATCCCGTTATCTGCTCAGAGTCGCCAAACCAGTCTTTGCCAATTTAAACTGGTATTCTATGAATACATATTTCGGAGTCTATTAGAGCTGTGGCACTTTCTCCTTCTATTAATTTTATGGTTGAGAGGCAAACAGCTTATTTGAATGAATGAATCAATTATTGCTGAGTATAAAATGTTTGATTAAGCAGGATAATTGTCACCATTATTTGCAAAAAGCATTATCATTCTCTCTACACCGAGCCTTTTCCATGCAGCATTTGCTCCTCATAGTCCATGATAAAAGACTTTTAGAGCAAATGCACCTGTACTGCAAACCCAGTGCACTTCTGCGCTTGATGAAGCACAATTACTCATAAATGCTGTGATTTAATCCTCAAGTTTTGAAATCTAAAGCTTGTAAGAGTGAGAAAAAGGAGAACAGCCCTAGTCATAGGTCTTAAAACATTTACATTAATCAGCTCTATAAATATTGGCAATCTTGGTACAGACTGGTAAACAAAACAAACAAACAAAAAAAAAAATCATTATTATTATAACAAGCTTAATCAAACAGTGAAAAATAGATAAAGATAATCAAGTTACAAGTCATTATATAATATATATATAATACTCATAATAAGTAAGGGATATTGTTATTTACAAGAGTGTTTTGCTCTGAATTTTAATTGAAATAAGCAAAAGTTCCCATTTATATTACTAATAATGTATGAGAAGAAACACCATTTTCATTAGTTTAATATTTATTACCCCCAAAATATAGACAATAACAGGGAAAGCCCCAAATAACAAAAATTGACAATATCAGTAGCTGGTGTTTTCACCATTGGCTGCAATGACAACTTGACAGCGACATGCTCCTCACTCGCCTCATGATTTTGTACTGAGGCTGCGTTCCACTCTTCCACAAGTGCTACACCCAGTTCTGTCAGGTCACGTGGGGGTGGGGTACGATGATTCAGTCTCGGCTTCAACTGGTCCCAGACCTGCTCTATGGGGTTCAGGTCAGGTGACATTAATGGCCAAACCATATGAGTCACTCCAACTTCCTGAAGTCGAGCTGTGACAATTATGCCACGATGTGGTGGAGCATTATCATCCATGAACAGAAAGTTGGGGGTGTGCTAGTGGAATTGGGGGATGATGATGGGTTCT
>JBBIGC010000152.1:12582403-12594460 GCA_037576955.1 Lepidarchus adonis | reverse complement strand
TGTTAGCGCATTTCAGAAAGACGCTGCTAATAAAGTTACATAATTACACAGTGGATTCACCTTTATTATTATTATTACAAAATACCACAGTTTTTGTGTTGGTCGTATCATTTTATTTTGTTGTTTTTATTCACGACACCTGTGACCACAAATGCTGGTCAGAAAAAATCTTGTCTAACATTAAACCGGTCCGTGGCGCGAAAAACGTTGGGGAACACTGACATAGACGACACTTAGTATTCGACTAAATTTTACTTTTTTATCCTTTTCATCATTTTCATCACACATCTGCCTCATGAATCTCTAATACTCAAATCTGGCTACTCAACTGGGTAAACACTTTCAATGCCCCGTCATGTACAGTGTGCCATGTTTGCAGTCGTTATTACCTACCAAAAGTTTTGAAAAAAATCCAGTGAACCAACAACAGTCATGGCCGCCCAAAGCTCATTGATGTGCATGGGGAATGAAGGCTGGCGAGGTCGGACCCCACGAAAGTGTCACTGTAGCAAAAGGGTTAATGCTGAACATGACTGAAAAGTGTCAGAACACGCACCACAGTTAGCTACAGTGTTTGATCTTTTTTTTATCTGTTTGCTTGGTAATAGGTCTTTTCAATGTTTTCTCCATGAAAGACATCCAGTTTGAGCCAAATGATTAAAAACATGACCCAAAATCCAAACTTTCTGTCAGCTACCGCTGTGGTATGGGCATCAGGTTGTTAATGAGCCTGGAATCATTAGAGATAAACTTTTTGGGTTATGGCTTTGCCACAATAAATGAAAGGATTTGCTCTTTTGCATTCCTTTAGCCCTTCTTTGCTTGACTCAGATTCCTGGGATTTTGGCTTCTAAGCTCCACTGTTTGCAGATTGGATCATTTACACAGGCATTCATTCTGAAAAGTCCTGCAGGTGCTTTATCTAGGCTATTCAGTTTGACCATGCAAAGTGGGTGTAGATTGCCAAGTCAGGTTTTATTCAAGTCTTGGTATTTTGTCCAAGAAAACAGGATTCTCCTTTAAAGAAAAAGAAAGCAGTTTCTATAGTGGAAAAAATTTGCATTAAAATATTACGCATGGACATTTAGTAAAATATTGTCTTAATAAAGGGGCCATGTCATGAATAAATTAATTTTACACACTTTTATTGGGAGAGAAAAGTTGTTCCATTTACTCCCTGGTTCTCATTCAATTCATCTGCAGGAACAGTGTGTTTTTCACAAGGATTAATGCGTTTACAAACATCCATTTGTTCAGGTCAGCCCTACCCAATCATATTGGCCTTATCAGCAAGTGGTAACAGGAAAAAAAGAAAAGAAAATGTTAATTATTTCTTAGTTAACATTCTTAATGGAAAATCTACTATCATTAATTGGCTTTTGAGATAATTGAGATTCTGTCCTGGGTTTAATCTGACCGGACTTGGGGCAGCACCAGACCACATAAAGAGAAGTCATTGTTCTCTGTGTTTTTTCTTGTTTTCCGCATTAATCCAGTTTCCTTCAGGAAAATTCTCTGACCAAGACTGACTGGGCTGAAAGAAACTCTTAAAGCTCCTCACAATAGTTACTGCAATGAAGGCCGGGTCAAATCAATGCATCAAGCATAGGTTTACTATGCAGCATTTTTCAACAAAACTAATGTTGTACCACATCTTAAGGTTGAATTACACATTTAAAAAGTAGATGACAATAGGCAATAGGTAACTGATGAAGAGGTAGCAGTTTAAAGTTCAGGTCATACCAGGTGTCGCTATCAGGCTCTTATTAGCAGCACTTAATACAATGATTGGCCATATTGTCACATTGCTAACTGTGCATTTCTTTCTGTGCCCTTTGTAAGACTCAGACATGCATTGAAATGACATGGGCAGTTAAAATCCAGATTTAACAGTGACACCAGACAGAGTGTATGACATTGTAGTAGCCTGTGCAGTGTTGCATACTACAGCAGGAGCATATGCCAACAATGATGCAGGTTGAGCAATGGGATTAGGGCAGGGCTAGAAGACAACATGGATGGCAGAGTTGTGAGGGGATTTTCTCACTTCTGGTAGAAAGAAAACAAATAAAACAACCAGAGGTCAATATTCAAAGTGTCATTTCTTTCATTTTTGCAATTTCAAGTTGCATTTTGTCGGTCGAATTTAAAGTAAAAGAAAAAAGCATTTTGTAATTACACTGAAGTGTTTCCATTTTTTCTTCTTCCGAGAAGGTTGGGTTGGGTAGGTGCTGTAGATGGACCCCCATCAGATGTAGCAACTGCAATTTTTTGGGTGGCTAAACTATGAAACGCTATTTAGGTTTTTCTGTGAATTTTGTAAAATTGTAGCTCCAACTAAATGCTGCTTGAAAGTTTGGGAATCTTTAAATTCTCTATTTTTAATGTATGTGTCATTAAACATCTGATTATCCTTAAAAAAGTAGTCCTAAAAGTAGATGAGGAATACCTAGATAAACAACTGACAAAAAATATTATATTTGGCCATGTAGTTGTTGAAAAAAAGAATCCAATAACATGTCTGCAAAAATGGCAAAAATAAATTGTTGCTTTCAGTGTTTGTTGTGACCAGTTTGGCAGCAGTAAATGTTTGCGGTAACTGTTGATTAGTCCTGCACATCAACTTGGAGTAATTTCAGCCCATTCCTCCATACAGAATAGCTTCACCCTTTGGATGTGGGAGGGTTTCCTCACATGAACCACCTGCGTTAGTTCCTTCCACAGCATGTGGTTAAGGTTAAGCTTAAGGTTAAGGTTTTTTTTTTATTTCTTTGGCAGAATTATTTCATTTAGGATTGTTATCTTGCTGCAAGACCCAATGTCTCTTAAGAATCAGTTCCCAGACTTGACATTTTCCTTTAAAACTTTCTGGTACATTTCAGAATTTTAATATCAGTTATGGCAAGCTGTCCAGACCCAGATGCAGCAAAACAGGCCAAAATCTTAACACTTCCACCACCGTGTTTCACAGATCTTATAGGGCTCTTATGTTGGAATGCAGTGTTTTTCTTTTTTCAAAAAAATTCTCCTGTGAAAAAAAAAAGTTCTATTCCCAATCACAGAATATTCCAAATAAACCAAATATTGTTTTGTCCACATTATCTATAATAAACCATAGAAGGGCACATCTTTTCTTTTTGTAGAGCAGTTTCTTTCTGCTTTCAGCCCTGTCATGCACACTATTGCTGTTCATTGTTCTGATGGTGGACTCATGAACATCAACATTTGCCAGACAGGCTTTCAGTTGCTTAGAAGTTACACTGGGTTCATTTGAAACCTCTCTGACTTTTAAAAGCCTTATAGTTGGGCCATCTTTGATGGCCGACCACTTCTGGGTAGGGTAACAACACCACTGTACACATACTATTTTGAATGTTTTTGTATTTAAACTTTGCTGCTCTTTTAACCCCAATTTAATTGCTCCTAAAGGAAGCGTTATACATTAATAATTACCTTTCACTTTTTGTCTCAGGTCAACCTAAAAATTTACTGTCTGTTAACTTTTAAAACCGGTAAATTAACCTTAATAATACCTCACAGTTGTGATTTGAACACGACATATGTCAATGACAATGTTTTGTAACAATACATTTACCTAAATATTCTTAATGCTCAGGGGAAACTTAAATTTAATTCTTACACGTTTAGCCTGCAAAAATTTTTGCCAAGCAGTCTCAAGCTTTGTTTATGGCCATAATGTTCCGTTTTTAATCATTCTATTTTATATTCTTCACAAATTTCATAAACATTATGCAGGAATTAAATACACCTGAGTTTTGTTTGTGGGGCTCATTGAACCTGGAGTGACCTGTTACGCCAAGTTCGTTCACATAGGCCTTGACTGTATCTGTAGACACATTCTTTTTGAAGAACAATGGCTTTCCTCTTGCTATACTCATCATTGTTGTTCAGTGTTGTGTTTTTTTCTTATGGTGAACTACAGAACATTAACATCAACTAACATGGGAGAGATATTTACCCTGTTAAAGTTCCTCTGTGACCTTTAAAGACTCGTGAGTCTTGAATATCTTCCATTTGTATGGTCACGGTGACTGGTGATTAGAGGAGGCTGTGTAACCTTTCAACATCTCTGATATACTTCCACAAACGTGTTTAATATTTAATATAACACAAGCACCACTGTAGCTGTACTCTAATGGCCGATATGGCAAAAAAAGAATCACAATGCTTTAAGAAATGTTCATTTTATAGTCAACTACATTTTCTGGCATCTGAGTAAATGAAACAAACATGGTGGTGCCATATTTAAAATATCAAAACTATTATTAGAGACGATTTAAAAAAAAAAATGGTGCTCTTTTTGTATTAAAATACGCAGTTGGTGCAGTTCAGTCTCTATGTGCTTATGATATTACTACATATATTCCCAGAAAAATGTAACGGGACATATTTTGACAGTGAGTTGTGATGATGATAATTGCAACATTGATCGGCTCTAACTGTAATTCATGAATTTTTGAGATCATCCGACAGTTCCTTCCTTTTATCTGGCTGCTGAATCATATCAAATTCATAGAATTGTCAGATTATGGCGATCTTCGAGATTCTATGATGCTTTGAATTGTTTACTAAACCATTGTGAACAAATCGAAGGTCAAGGATGTGCACGTCTACGAGCATGACAAGACCAGAACTCTTTAAACTTTCTGTCCTCAGGACTTTCCCTTTGCCTGCTGTTTGTTTTTAACAGCACGTCTCTCCAAACCTGCCTGCTCCCTCGCTGTCCTCTGTTCTATCCTCTGCTGTCCTCTCTGATCTTTGCCCCTTGGTCCCCAAATGACGCACCCCCTTATTTTGGTCCAGCAGTGTTAAGCTGCCCAGGAAACTGCAATAAGGTGCTAACGGACTCTGAAGGGATTTTTACCTCCCCGTGCTACCCGTCTGACTACCCGTCGAGTCAGTCCTGCTCGTGGACCTTGCAAGCTCCAGCCGGCTTCATCGTGCAGATCACATTTCTCGACTTCGAGGTTGAGGAGGCACGTGGCTGCATCTATGACAAAGTCACCGTGAACACCGGCTCAGCCAGCGTTCAGTTTTGCGGCCTCACGGCCAACGGACTGACACTCAACTCCACTGGGAATGTGATGGTGGTGTCTTTTAGTTCAGATTTTAGTGTCCAGAAGAAAGGCTTCAGTATCAGTTACAGGCAAGGTATGTTTAAAAGATAGGTTTATATTTCTTATTATTAGTCTATGTACTTTGTGCTGGAATCCTTCTAATTTATGTATTTTTTTGTTTTAGATATACACTTATTTGATTTATTCAGAGAAAGTTTTAGATAAAACTGCCCCCTCAACAGCTCACTTAAAACATTTAGGCCATTCGCTTTGCTAAATCCACTATTATGTCGTAAACTGTGGAAATGTGATACATTTCTAATCATGACTTATTTGGCTTATTTCTAATCACTTTGGCAAATTTTACTTCTGTACACCTTGGTTTTTCTCACAGATTAGGAACAGTGCAAGCAAATGAATATACAAATATCATTCTGAACAGGCTGGTTATGGTTATATGTTCCATTTTATACTCTCAGTGAAAACATTATTTTTAGTGTTTTTTTTTTAGTGTTTTAGTGTTATTTTTTTAGTGTTTTAGTGTTATTTTTTTAGTGTTTTAGTGTTATTTTTTACTCTACATCTGTTGTAGCTTATGTCACCCACGTTTCAGCTCTAAAATATACAACTTTAAATTGCTGTTTATACACTAAGGTATGGACTAATAGCTTCTTCTACATTAGTGATTACAATAACTTGTCACAACAGCCTGTGCTCACATTTTTGATTATTCTAGAAGAGGAATCCATGTCTTTCTCTTCTCCATGTTTTAAGAGAGACTGTGAAATCAGGTTGGAGTACACAGACCAGCCACAACATTAAAGCCACTGACGTTTAGAGTGAAGAACACTGATTTTTTTTTATCTCCAGTGTCACTAATTACAATGAAACTGTCAAGGGGTGAGATATATTAGCTAGTTCTTATAGTTCTTATATATTGTGTTAGAAGCAGGTAAAATTCCCAAGCACAAGTTTGCAAATGAGTTTGACAAGGGCCTATATTGGCTAGATGACTTTATCAGAGCATCTCCAAAATGGCAGGTCTTGTGGGGTGTTTCCCTTAAGTGTTTAATACCTAAAAAAAATGGTCCAGGGAAGAAGAAGTAGTAAACTGGCAACATGATCATTTCTCACTGGTTCAGTCCTACAGAAGAGGTACTGTAGCACAAAAGCTTAATCCGGGATTTGAAAGGTATGAGAACACACATTGAACTATAGACAGAGCTGTTTTGGTGGCATGAGGGAGACCTGCACAACAATAGGCAGGTCATTTTAATGTTTTGGCTTATTCAAGATTCAAGAGGTTTTTATTGTCAATACAGCCGTATACACAGTACACAGTGTATTGAAATAGCGTTTCACACAGCCCCCCACCCTGGGGCATTTGTAAAGAAAAAGAGATAAAATCTAAACTACAAAAACAAAATATAATAACTATACATGTACTTTAAAACATAAGATATAAAGAAAGGAATTATATACGTACACTGAACAGAAAGACAAAAGACATTTTAAAGGGACAGGGCAATATTTTTCTTTTTTCAATCGTGGGTATTGTTCAAAAAATATTTGAATGGGATTTGTTTTGGGTAGAGAGGAAGATTAATGCAACTTTACTTGACATTTTTAAAGATGCCTTTTTGCCTACTACAAAACAACCTGTAAAGATCATCCATATTGATAATAGTATTACCACGCGTAGAAGTAGTAGTAGAAGTAGTAGTAGTAATAGTAGTAGAAGTAGAAGTAGTAGTAGTAGTAGTAATAGTAGTAGTAGTAGAAGTAGAAGTAGTAGTAGTAGTAGTAGTAGCAGTAGTAGTAGTAGTAGTAGTAGTAGAAGTAGTAGTAAAGTAGAAGTAGTAGTAGTAGAAGTAGTAGAAGTAGTAGAAGTAGTAGTAGTAGTAGTAGTAGAAGTAGTAGTAGAAGTAGAAGTAGTAGAAGTAGTAGTAGTAGTAGAAGTAGTAGAAGTAGTAGTAGAAGTAGTAGTAGTAGAAGTAGTAGAAGTAGTAGTAGTAGTAGTAGAAGTAGAAGTAGTAGTAGAAGTAGTAGAAGTAGTAGTAGTAGAAGTAGTAGAAGTAGTAGTAGTAGTAGTAGTAGAAGTAGAAGTAGTAGTAGTAGTAGTAGTAGAAGTAGAAGTAGTAGTAGTAGTAGTAGTAGAAGTAGTAGAAGTGGTAGTAGTAGTAGTAGTAGTAGTAGTAGAAGTAGGATTACTTCTTAAAATCTGAAAACTTTATTAATCCTGGAGGAAATGACTTTGCTGCCACTGCACATGAAGACCTAGTCACTTATGGTAAAAGTCATAATTAAATAGAATAAGGTAGAATAAGATGAGGATAAAAATACAAAAATATAAAATGAGATATGTATAATAAATCAAATAAGCCAGCAAACACAAGGCACGTATATGACCAATTGCTCAGTGTAATGTAGTGGTATCGCACATTATGTCATGTAATAAGGTGATAAGATTATTGCACCTGAAAGATTATTGCACAGTGACTTGTAGTAGTAATAGCAATAATAAAAAAGTAGCAACGATATAAAAATGTTCTTCACTATTTTTTCACTTTTTATTTGCTTATAGAATATTTAAACATTTTTATATCTTTAAATATTTTACATTTGAAATATTAGATTGTTGTAGATTTTCTCACATAATTATACAGCCATCAGAAAGAAACCCAAGGGCCGACTATAACCTTGTTACAATAAAATGTGTCAGTGCATGAAGTATTATAGACAGAAAATGAAGTATCGCCGTCACCTTCAGTGAAGGAAAGCTACATTTCTGTCTCAGCCGGAACGTTCTCTGTGTATCTGTGATATTTTTATGTTCTTGTAATTCTAATGGAAAAGTCATTGAATAGTTTAGTCAAATCTTAAATGTTACTTACCAGAGTCGTTCTGAAAAACATATCAGAATTTAGAAAATGGGCTGAAAAAATTGTGTTTTTCATTAGTTCAGCTAAAACCTGTCTTTTTTTTCTACTTTTCTAGTTGCAGTGGCACTGAGAAACCAGAAAGTCACCTTCCCACAGAACTCCAAAGATGTCATTCAAATATCCAGCACCGTGTCCATCCCAGATCTGAGCGAGCTCACCGTGTGCTTCGAGATCTCTCGCTCGAGTCAGAAGGGCACAGAGTCCATCTTCACATACTCGGATGGGAACAAAAATATCAAACTGTCCCTCGGCAGCAATGGGAACGTGATGGAGCTGGTCATAGCCAGCACTACTTGTGCCATCAATGACCTGGTCACCCCAACAGACTTCTCCACTGTGCTGCAGCCCTTCTGCCTCACCTGGACAAAAACGAACGGCAGCGTGGCTGTAAACTTCAAAGGGAACTACCGGTATAAAATCTGCTCCACCTTAGTCGGCCTTACTGTGCATAGTGGAGGCTCATTTGAGCTGGGGGGTGCAGGAGGAGGAGGGCAGAACTTCAACGGCATCATCTACAACTTCCGCTTGTGGGATTCAGCCTTCACTTCCAAAGACCTGAATGAACTTACCTGTGATGTCGTGGGCAATATTGTGGACTGGGACAACAGTTTCTGGGACATTCCTGCCTCATATGCGCAAACGGACTCCAGCCTCAGCTGCAGTGAGTACATTTTAGTATTAAGTGGTCACTAGCTTAGTTAGCAGCGCAGAGTTTTCCCGCAGGAGGTAAAATGAAGGCTTTTACTATTATAAATGTAACAAAACAATATAAAATTGCAATGCAATTGCTTTGTTTGAACACCTGAGTTTGCAGTCAGCACGCAACCTTCTCCAGCATGTTCGTCTTTCCACCTCGAGTGTTTATTAGTGTCTAGTTGTAACTCCTTTATCTCTAGTTATTTTAGTCTATTGTGCAACAGTGACATTGTAATCTTAATTTTACTTCATTTGATTTGTTCAAAATAGTATGATAATATTGAATATAATATCATAAACCGCCCCCCCATCTTGGAATGAGTGTATTGTTACACCCCTATACACCATTAGAAAAAATAAGATTTTATTCACTATTATGTTGATTTGCCAGTACAGACTTTATGATTTGTATATTTTATTTTATTTTTCTTCTTCTTCTTCTTCTTCTTCTTCTTCTTCTTCTTCTACTTCTACTACTTAGTAAAAATGGTAGTAAAAAGTAAAAAAAGTGGGATCAGTTCCAAAACACAATATGTAGCAAAAGTTGCGTTTAAAAATGAATATACATTCATGGGGAAGGGTATAAAAACCTTAAACATTCATGATATAGTTTGATAATGTATAATGTTTTTTAGGTACAACATTTGTAAGAGACGAGTTAAAACTGCTATAGTACTAGGGGCAGACCTACCCTTCCACACACACAAAAAAACAAAGAATATATATGTATATGTACAGTATCTTACAAAAGTGAGTACGCCCCTTACATTTTTGTAAATATTTTATTATATATTTTCATGGGACATCACTATAAATATGACACTCTGATACAATGTAAAGTAGTCAGTGTACAGATGGTATAACAGTGTAAATTTACTGTCCCCTCTAAATGACTCAACACACAGCCATTAATAAACTGCTGGCAACAAAATAGAGTACACCCCTAAGAGAAAATTTCCAAATTCTGCCCATGTGTTATAAGGTCTCAGGTGTGAATGGGAAGCAGGTGTGTTAAATTTGGTGTTATTACTTTCACACTCTCTCATATTGGTCACTGGAAGTTATGACAAAGAACTGTCTGAAGACCTGAAAAAAAGAATTGTTGCTCTATATAAAGACCCTGCAACTGAGCTTTGGCACAGTGGCCATTAACACATTTAACAGGACAGGTTTCACTCAGAACAGGCCTCACCATGGTCGACCAAAGAAGTTTAATGAACATGCTCAGCGTCATTTCCAGAGTTTGTTGTTTGAAAATAAAAGGTATGAGAGCTGGCAGCATTGCTGCAGAGGTTGAATGGGTGGGGGGTCAGTCTGTCAGTGCTCAGACAATGCAAATATAGATGATGCACAAGGACGCTGCAAACAGTTTGCTGAAGACAAGCCGATTAAGGATTACCGGAACCATGACCTGTGGTCTGATGAGACCAAGATATTTGCTTCAGATGGTGTCAATTGTGATGGTGGCAACCAGGTGAGAAGTACAAAGACAAGTGTGTCTTGTCTACAGTCAAGCATGGTGGTGGGAGTGTTGGGGTTTGTGGCTGCATGAGTGCTGCCAGCACTGGGGAGCTATGAGCTATGAGCCAAGATGTACTGTGATACACTGAAGCAGAGCTTGATCCTGTGCCTCAGGACAGAATTCCAACATGATAACGACCCCAAACACACGTCCAAGACAAACACTGCCGTGCTAAAGAAACTGAGGATAAATGTCTCCAAAACTAAACCCTATTGAGCATCTGTGGGGAATCCTCAAAAGGAAGGTGGAGGAGTGCAAGGTCTCTAACATCCACTAGCTCCATGATGTTGTCATGGAGGAGTAGAAGAGGATTCCAGTGGCAACCTGTGAACCTCTAGTGAACTATATGCCCTAGAGAGTTAAAGCAGTGCTGGAAAATAATGGTGGCCACACAAAATATTGACAGTTTGGGCACAATTTGGACATTTTCACTTAGGGGTGTACCCACTTTTGTTGCCAGGGTTTTAAAAATTAATGGCAATGGGTTTTAACAACGTTATATAAGCTGTGCACTGACTTCTTTACATTGTATCAAAGTGTCATATCTTTAGTGTTGTTCCATGAAAAGATGTAATAAAATACTTACAAAAATTTGTGGAGTGTACCCACTCTTGTATATATACAGGTACTGGTCATACAATTAGAATTTCATGAAGTTCAATATTTCTTGACATTCCTTTCAGAAAGTAAAAGTCATATATTATATTGATTCGTTACACATATAGTGAAATATGTCAAGTCTTTATTTCTTGGAAATTCAAAGATTGTGGCTTGCAGATAAGAAAACCCTAAATTCACTGTATAACAAAGTGGAAGTGATTGGGAAAAACAGCCACAAAGTGTTTGGCCACATAAAATGACAGAGCAGGTCAGTGGATGCTGAAGTGCATGGTACCCAGAGGTCGACAACTTTCTGCAAATTCAATCACTACAGACCTCCAAACTTCATGTGGCCTTCAGATCAGCTCAAGAACAGTGTGTAGAGAGCTTCATGGAATGGGTTTCCTTGGCCAAGCCATACATCATGAAGTGCAATGCAAAGCAAAGGATGCAAAGGCCTAAAGCCCCGCCGCTGGACTCTAAAGCAGGGGTCGGGTCGGGTCGGGTCGAGTCGGGTTCAGACAAGTATTTCACAATAGTTACTCGAGTTGGGTTCAGGTTCAGGTTGGGTTCAGGTTCAGGTTGGGTTCAGGTTCAGGTTCAGGTTGGGTTCAGGTTCAGGTTGGGTTCAGTGACGTCAACACAAAAACTTTTGATCATTAAAATAGTTAAGGCTGCTACACAGTGAAGCTCCAAAAGATCTGTCTCACATGATGCAATTGCAAAAAATTTTGTTAATAAATATACAATAGTTTTTAATGTTAATTAAAAGTAGGGCGTACGCTACGTCACGCTGGATCTTCTTCCTGTACGTGGGGATTTGTTTTCGTTGCTATGACAATGCAACATTTCATTTAGTCGCCTTAGCCGAAGTGTCATGGAAGACGAACCAAAGAAACTGTTATCGGGAGAATTCAAAACAACAGAATATGAAGGAAAGTTTACTTGTTAGTTTGTGTAAAGAGAGGATCATTATAATCACTTAGCAACATTAAAACTCCAGTCGGGTTTGGAC
Source organism: Lepidarchus adonis (assembly GCA_037576955.1). Classification (NCBI taxonomy): domain Eukaryota; kingdom Metazoa; phylum Chordata; class Actinopteri; order Characiformes; family Lepidarchidae; genus Lepidarchus; species Lepidarchus adonis. The sequence goes on along the minus strand of JBBIGC010000152.1, from coordinate 12,582,607 downwards.
AGAAACATAGAAATGCAGGTCGGGTTCAGTCACTGCTCTTTCAGGCTCGGGTTCAGTCACTGCTCTTTCAGGCTCGGGTTCAGTCACTGCTCTTTCAGGTTCGGGTTCGGTCTCTGCTCTTTCAGGTTCGGGTTCAGTCACTGCTCTTTCAGGCTCGGGTTCAGTCACTGCTCTTTCAGGCTCGGGTTCAGTCACTGCTCTTTC
>JBBIGC010000152.1:12548587-12563010 GCA_037576955.1 Lepidarchus adonis | reverse complement strand
GGACTTAAAGATCTAAAACTCATTCCAGATACACAATATTACCATTTCTCTCAAACATTGTTCACAAATCAGTGTGATAGTGAGCACTTCTGCTTTGCTGAGATAATCAGCAATCCATAATCAGATAATCCATCCCACCTCACAGGTGTGCCACATCAAGATGCTGATCATGAGTAGTGCACAGGTGTACCTTATACTGCCCACAATAAAAGGCCACCCTGAAATGTGCAGTTTTGTCTCACAGCAAAATGCCACAGGTGCAGATTTATGGTTCCCTCAATGAACTATAGCTAGTCAGTGCTGGCAGCACTCATGCAGACCCAAACCATGACACTCCCACCACCATGTTTGACTGTAGGCAAGACACATTTTCTTTGGACTCCTCACTTGGTTGTCGCTACACAAGCTTGGCACCATCTGAACCAAATAGATTTATCTTGGTGTCATCAGGCCACATTACATGGTTCCAAAAGTCCATGTCCTTAGTCTGCTTGTCTTCAGTAAAGTGTTTGTGGGCTTTCTTGTGCAGCATCTTCTTTTTGGGTTGACAGCAATGCAAACCAATTTGATGCAGTGTGTGGCATATGGTCTGAGCACTGACAGACTAACCCCCCCACCCCTACAACCTCTGCAGCAATGCTGTCAACTCTTGTACGTCTATTTTCAAACGACAACTTCTGGAAATGATGCCGAGCATGTGCACACAACATTTTTGGTCAACCATGGCGGGACCTGTTCTGAGTGGAACCTGTCATGTTAAACCGCTGTATGGTCTTGGCCACTGTATTTCAGCTCAGTTTCAGGGTGTTGGCTTCTTTTTATAGCCTAGGCTATCTTTTTGTAGAGCAATTGTTTTTTTAGTTCTTCAGAGAGTTCTTTGTCATGAGGTGAGTGTGAGAGCAAAACACCAAATTTAACACACCTGAGACCTTGTAATACATGACACCAGGGAGAGAAAATGGGCACAATTTGAACATTTTCAGTTAGGGGTGTACTAGTTAGTGTCATATCTTCAGTGTTGTCCCATGACAAGAGATAATAAAGATTACAAAATGTAATCCCTTTAAAGGGATGTAATCACTTTTATGAGATACTGTATGTGTGGTTTTGTATAATTTTTAGTCGCAATTGTTACTGGTTCTGCCTCTGTAATATAGTTAGACAGGGTGTCAAGTGCCCTGTTTGAGATGTGACCATCCTTTGTTGTGAGCTATTTTGCAAAAAAATTGTGAAATACACACAAGCAACTACCTCAAATGTGAATTTTTAAATGTTTCATTATGTGGCCAGTTGAAAATGTTTTAGACATTTTTACTGACACTGTCATTTTCGTCTGAAAGATGAGAAATTCCACCTACTCCAGCTACGGTTAGAAGCTTTTTAAATCTACCATTTTCATCTCATATTCACATTCATTGCTTGTGTTAGTATTAAATGCACCAATTTGCCAGTTCTGGAGTAAATTCAAAAATACACATTTAGGCATTATAAGTTTAAAACATAACAGATATGCATTAATGTTCAGTAACCCAAATCCATAACATTACATACATCACCTGTGTGTTGTTCTATCCTGTGCATGTGTCCATTTACCATTACCTGGAGATCTTTTCATCATTTACTGTCTTTGCCTCCAGTTACTCAATCCGTTCCTTTGTTTGCAGCTGCTGCTACTAACCCACTATTCAACACAGTAATCGAGGGTAAGCCAAAAATATTTTCTCATGTCACTCCGGACATGCTTGTGCTTACTTTGGGAGACTTTCTGAGAGAATGGTGACTATGCTAAGCTAAGCTAACAGGTGCTAAACTTGGCTAATTTAAGCCTTTCCACTAAATGAGCTTATTTAATTTGATTTTTGTTCTTTTTGTTTTCAGAGGTTCTTTTCACTGACTTTATATTAAGTCTTAACACTTGGATGTTACACTTATTTTCACAAAAGCCTTACTATAAAACACATACAATGCTTGCTAAAAATGTTCCACTTGCTAACATAATTGCAGCATTACTTTAGAGAATTATGTATGATTACACAGACTAATTTAAAACAACTACACAGAAATAATAAATGATTCAATAAAACAAACGCAATTGTGGTAAATATAGAGTATAAGACAATTTACAAGGCAAAATATGTTTTGAAATGTATATATAATGAGTGAAGTGTCTCCTGCTTTTCTTTTCCTATTTGTCTTTTTTATTTCTTGGTTCAGCATTCTCAGCCAGGCTTCAGTGTTATCCAAATGTTATCTGAGTGCTGACTAATCTTTTGGAATGATGTTAGTAACTACAGTATAAGGCCTGGTCAGGATAGCATTTTACATGCTTCAAATATCCATTTAGTATTTATCTGTATAGTATTTTAAAAGAGTAATCGACTCAAATACCTCGTCATCCTGATGTTTTTTTTTTTTTTCATAAGGCCATAACAGTGTCACTTGAGTAAGCTGAAGCAGAAGCCTGGTTAAATCAAAATTTTTATTGTATAGTGTAGTGCTTTTCACAACAGTTTTACTAAAGCTGGTTTACAAAAATCTGAGTTCAGGCCTTTAGTGAGGAAGCCTGATGCAACTGGAGGTTCTTCTCAGCAAGGGTAACCTTTCGACATCAAATAGCACAACAAGAACACAAGAACCAAGTAGTATTACGAGCTAAGGACTGACTGAGGCAAATGCAGTCATTAATCACTGAATGAAGACAGATGACGGTTAACTAGTTAGTTTAGAAATTCTTTATGTGTTAGTATTCATCCCGACAAGGTTCTGCGTCTAGCAAGGAGGGCAGTGTATCAGTTTTCAGCCAAGGGTCTGCATACATATGGGGGTGAAAACACACATCTATCAGATCCATCTTGGTAGAAATGGTCCAGAACTGCTCCATGGTGTTGGAATAGGTCTATAGGGCAAGCAGCAGCTTTTATGTCAAGTAACTTTATTAAGTTATTTTATTTCTCATACTTGCTGTGAAAAGTCAGGCAGTCTACACTACTTAAATTCCATATTTTGAACTGTAATCTATATGTATTTGAAATGTTTTACAGATTGCACTTGATTTTCATTCTGTCCCTTCTTTCTTCTTTTAATGATTTATTTGTTATTGTTTCTTCTTTTCTTCTTGTCTCTACCATACACTTGTGTTCTACTAACATAACAGTTGTTGGAGTCTGTCACAATCACCCTTCTTCAACAAACTGTTGATCCCATCACCCTTGGTGCATTTACTGTATGTGTCTTTAATGTTCAAATAAACCAATAAACCCAAACATATTGTTTAAAGCAAATACTAAATGGCTTCATAAAGTTTAAAGGTGTGAAACCTTTTCTTTGGAAACAAATGTGTTGGTCATGTTTATATTGTGATATTTAAACTTTGTGAAACTCAAGAAACTTTAGTAATAGCTTGTTTTGACCTCTTCATTCCAACTGACATGTCCACTGACTGGCGCAGAGAAAGAAAGAGCTGTGTATTTGTGGTCATTGCTACGGCTGCCTCTTCGCCCAACAGCCCTGACAACTACTACTCTTCGTTCTCGGCCTCCAGTTGTTCCTGCTGGCCGGACCTCCAAAACCTCTCTTGGCTTCATCTCTACCCCTCTCATTTGGCCAATAAGAAAGAAACCGGAGACTGCAGTCACACGGGCCCAAAAACGCCCCACTATACATCTGACTAAACCGCCACCCTTGCCATCGAAAAGTGTGACAAACATTACCCATGAGCCCAAACTGTCTGAGGTAGAGAAAGCAGACTTGACAACCAGGAGACCAACTTATTTCCAACTACTGTGGTCACACAACCGGACTGAAGACCATGAGACTTTCCAGGTGGCGTCCCTTGGAAATCGAAAGAATAAGCAGTTAAATAAGCCTCCATGGGCCTTAAGTGAAGAAGACAGGAACAGCTCCGAGGCGTTTGACTACTCATCTGGATTTGGCCCAGAAGCATTTTTTTACGATATTGATTTAGATGATGATGTGTTTGGTCTTTTTGACTTTGATTCCAGTTACTCTTTAGATGAAAGCTTGGCTACTATCATTCCCCTTAACATGTCCCTGTTAGAAATGGGAAGTGAGACTACTGCCGGCACCAGTGCCCCTGATGATATGAAAAAAACTGTAAGCAGACAGGACCACTTGCACAATCAGTCTGATGCTAGCTTGCTGCCAGGTGAGCAAATCAACTTACTTGGGCTGAGCAGACTGAATGGACAAACAGCAGAACCACCAACACTTCCGGTACCAATGGCGTCATCAACATTCACTGTGAATCCAGGAGTGTTCACTGTTCACCAGGGTCTCACAGAGACAACCGATACTGAGCACAGCACTACAGAGACAGAGCAAAGTGAAAAAGAGGTGATTTCTCCCACTGTGGTTCTACACCAGCCGACGAGAACGTTAATCGAAGATCATGGCAGCACATTGGCCATAAAAACTGTGCACAATCTTGCAGAGAACACTTCTGCCTCCTCTGCCGGGCACTACTCTTTTCAAACATCTCTGTTCACAGAACTGCAGGCAGTAAGTCATTCTCCTTCACAAAGCAGCTATCCCCCTACAGCAGAAGCACATCCTACTCCTTCGCTCCCTACGTCTTTCAGCATGGAGGCAGGCCTGCTTATGGATTCAGCTCACAACAGCGGCGCTCTTATTGAGGCGCTGAGTTCATACACCAGCATGATGCTTACTGCCGAGGTTCAAAGCGACTACTTAATGATGGAGACCGTCAGACCCAGCCAATTGTCCCTGTTGACAGCCACTGATGTTTCCATGGCTCTCACACCTGGCTCTGCTGAAAGCTTCTTCAACTCAGGTGCTAAAGACGATCTGGTTTTACCTATACCGACGAATCTAGTTCTGTCCACCCAAAACCCACACAGTAGTGACCCAGGTTATTTAATTACCCCTAGCCTCATCACTTCATACCCTACCATTGAGGCTACAACTCCAACATCTTCAGAGGCTAGCAAGAACAAATTAGATTCACCTCAGGTTCTGAAGCTGTCGTATGTAAACGAATTAAAGTCTTTACTCGCAAACAGTCAAAAATACAATAATTCTTTAGCAGGTAACCTGCCTTGTACATCTAATATTTCTGTCAGCAGCAGTTCTGAATCCCAACACACACCAACAAACAAACAGGGCATCTCTCCATCTTCCCCCGTTAATTCTACCTCTCAGAAGGGGGCAGAGAGAAGAGATGGATTGCCCATGTTGAGCCCTTCTTCTCCCAGCTCTACGCCAGTTCTGGCAGAATGGCTGGTGGTCTCAGAGACCAAAGAATGGGGGAAGCCATGGAAACAGAGAGCTTTGCAGGCAACTTGTTAGCCTCATTACCACAACTGCCTCTCTCATACTCTGGCTTTCTCGACTCTCACAGAGGGTCATCTGTGTTTAATAATGTAATGGACAGTACATCTTATATCATTGACAGTAGAAAGCATACAGAGACGAAATGAAAAATGAATATGTGCTTCCCCTTGAGTTTCAAGAAGTGTTCAAGGGATCCAGAGCCATCTGGAGTTAACATAGCGCAGAGTTACCACCTCATGTTAGACAACACCTATAGTCATACAAAGACCCATGAACACAATTGCACAAATTTATCGCTTATGCGAATTCGTGAAGTCCCCATTTTGACAGCAAACTTAACTATAGGTGTAGTGCATTTACCAGACACAGGATATATGCTCAGTCTCACTCAATCTCATCAACCAGTGAACTTCACCATCCTTCCACCCTTTCCAGCACACAGTGGTGGCCTTCAGGTTTACAAGCAAGTACACCAACGTCTGTTCCACCCTTCCACCCGGTGAATACTAACATTCCAGGCAACCTTCAGGATACTAAATATGCCCAGTCCCAGGCAACAGAGCAGCCGTCAAAGAATGAATCAGCAAAGCCCTCCAGCCACAGCCACAATGTTCTTGTTGTTCGCCCCGCCACCACAGATAGAGAAACGCATCCTTCTCCCCCGGCCATTGACGACAAGTCCTTTGTCCCCTCAAATGGCACACTCCCTCTCGTCACCCGGCCTAAGGGAGAAATTGCAGGGTTTGACACTGTGCCCACTGGCGCCACTCATGGGACCACCACAGACTCCCCTGAGCTTGCTCCTTGCCCATGTAAACCTCGCTTTCATATTACATGTCCGTGTGGACTTTCAACCGGGAACAGTATGTTTTCAAATAACGACGTAGATACTAGAGAGAGATATTTCTTGCTAGTGAGATCTTTGCTTGGTGTGCTAGCAGGCCTAGAATCCTGGTTCTAAAGGGTAGGAATAATCACCCTGCCCTCTCGTCTAGATCGTAGGAGGGTCTCAACTTGATTCCATGTGATTTGATGGGCGAGAACGATATTAACACCCAATCAGTCAATGATGTCTAGTGCTCATCAGCTTTAGAGTGCAGAGTCTCCTTGCACATTGTTTTCTGATTATTTTTATTATCCCTCTTTCTTATGAGACAACTTTGGTGCTGTCATTACAAACCCAAAACACAAAGATTGGACACAGTTTGAAATTCCTATTTGCTGTCACATTTAGATGAAAGCACTTTCTGTGCTGTAGTCTCATACGAAGGCTTTGGCATGGAGTAGTGATGCATTGTACTGTAGTCCAGGACTAACAAAATAAGACACATGAGAGCCATCTTGTGGGGAATAGCAGTAGACTGCATCCTGATGAAATATGATTTCTATATTTGTTTATTGTTTCTGTATTCTATACAATTCTGCATTTTAGTAATTTGGCATCTCACTAATTGCTAAATTGATGGGAATTCAACAGATTTTGTTAATATGCATAGTAATAATGCATATAAACAGTCTGATTTGAATGAAAAGTTGAACTACTGCTATGCTTCACAGGAAAAAAAATATTTTACTACACATTGTCTTTTATCACCGACTAACAACTAAAGACAAATCTTTATTCCTATTCAATTGCAGAGGCTACTTTCTACAGGATTTCTCTGACTGTAATGGATGTCCAACAGCTCACAGATGAGACTATGGAGCAATGGGTATGATTCTATATGTACAGTAATCACATTCCATATACACACACGCACAGGAAACTGAATTGCTTATTATGTGCATTATAAATAAGTCTTTAGACAATGACCCATTTAATATTTATTCTGAAATCAAGTCTGCTTATAGGTAGTTTGGCCCTCAGTTCTTGCAGTAACGCTCTCTGCATTTCTGGGAGAGGTGTAGACTAGATTTTGGAACATTCATTGTATTCAGTCACAAATAATCTCCACTCTAACATATCCCAAATTTATTTTATGATAATGGATGTAGCTTGATCACGCCAGTTAATGCTTGAGGCAATGGGTGGAAGAGTGGGCTTTAATGCCCCTCTAGCTGATTTTTGACAGGGCCTTAGGCTCGTATGTGAACATTTTTTCATGGAGCTAATACGAGCCAAATGATCACCTGTGTCAGCTCTGAAGAAACGTTAGAGAAGGTGAATTTTGGACATTTGGATACTTTTGGATGAATAGCATAAGTTTATAACTGTTGTGTGGATTGTGTGCATTTAGTATTTCTCAACATGGTAAAAACATTTACACAAAATTCAGTTTAATTTGTCTTCTGATCTTAGTTGGTGTTGCTTGTTGCCTTAAACTAGCACAGAATTGTAAACAACTGCTGGTTAGTAATTTTTGTGTTTTTCATATTTGTCACATTTACGTTTTTCTTTACAGTTTAACCAAACATTTCAGGACTGGAACTATACTGTTTTTATATATAATGTTAGGTGAGTTACTGGCTTTTCTGTCATTGTAATTTTGCATGATTGAGTAAGATTCATGGCGTATTACCAACCAATCACATTATTCACAAGCTGTGTCTTCTTCCTAGTGTTGAACTTGGCACTGATCTCTCTAGTGCTCCAAGCTATAGGTAAAGCATTATACAATATACATCAAGCTATTATGTCAAACCTCATTAGCTCACCCCCCGTTATCTTGCCCGTGTCTCGCCACGAAAGGCTGCAAGACAGATTTCTTCCATGTGTTTACCCTCGTTACGATAGCTCGCCAACCCCGCCTCTCGCCAAATTTAGACCCAGGACCAATATGGGCGAGCTAACGAGGTTTGACTGTATATATTTGTAATATTGATTGTAATATCATGTGTTAAAGCAATCTGAATTTTTTTTTCCCAGATGCTCTTGTAAAGCCCTGCTAATGTATAGAAACACCACAGGAAAAGATCTGACAAGTGCTGAGATTGAGACCAGGCTGAAGAGCTTTCCTGCAGGCAAGCTGGTGTTGGAAAGTGTTGCTGTAGATGCCATTGGTATGAAATAATCAGATTCTAAACATTTTTACGTTAAAACTGGCCATTTAATGCTAAACTAAGCTTAATTATCTGTGAATATCAGATTTTTTTAATGTTCTGGGGTTATACCAGAATTTGTGACTTCAGATCACAATTCTTCTGGATGAAATACCTGCAACAAATGTGTCATCCACATGTCTACTGTGGCTGATTCTGCAGAAAACTGTCAAATGGAGGAGTCACTCCACTATAAATGGCCAGAGACCAGACCATCAGTTACCCAGTACATCCCCTGCTTCCCTTACAAAGATCAGAATGCATCTAGGACATGGTAAGTAGAAAGTGGGTTCATCTTTATTGAGTAGTTTAAAAGGAAAGCACTGGCATGGTTGTGATATCAGAGCAGTAGAGTTCCTCCCTGTGTATTGCTGCCCTGTTGTTTCCCTTTCTCACACATTATTTATTAATACATTCAGTAAACATTAAATTAAAATATTTTCTTCTCTTAGCATCATCAGCCCAGAAAATTACACATCTTCATGGGCCCTGCCAAACTATGAAAATTGCAAAGATATAGAAGATATTGAAGTTTCGCAAGGTTGGCAATTTTAATTCTTTATTTAAAAAATATGCAACAACATTTTATCCCTACTGTAATATAAATGTTATGAAATGTATGTTAAGAACAATATGATTTTGAAAGTTACCGTAACCTGGCATGTTTTAAAACAGAAAACGCTGCGGAAGTTGCTGTGCAGCTCGCAGACATCACAAACAATGAACTGTCCAATGTGGAGGTTTCCAAGGTTGTGACCATGGTGAAGAAGTTGGTGAATGTGGCACGAATTAATGCAACTTTGGCCACAACTGTGGTGGCCATCATTTCTAATGTAATGAACACTTCAGACTCTGCACAGATGGCTGCCTCAGAAACGTAGGTTATTGTTATTGTTATTGTTGTTATTGTTGGTTTGTGTGTGGGACCTTTGTCGATCAGTTACAAATCTTTAAAAAAAAAGAAAAAAGAGGCAATAAAGCATTTGGGTCATTTTAAGCATTGTCAGGTAGTATTAAAACTATTTATGATAACAAATACATAAACATTTTATTCTCAAGTAATGGGTTAACAGCATTGAGCAGTCACAGTTTTTTTGATATATCAAAAAGACGACACAGTTGTTTTTAACATTTCATGTCTAATGGTATTTGCTCTCTAAAATTGTGCCTCTTCATTCAGTGCTCTGAAAACCATGGATGAGCTGGTCCAGAAGATTGAGTTTGATGGTCCCTCTCTGGCCATCACCTCCAAGTACTTGGCAGTAGGCATCTCAGCCCTCAACACCAGCAATTTCAATGGGACCGGCTTCAGTGCCTTTATTCCACCCAACTCCACAGATCCACAGGTACCTGTCTTTATCCCTTGTGTAGATATGTGTGTATGTGTTGATCAACTTAGCTGGCAGAACAATTAAAATCATGAATGCGTTTGACATATTTAATATTTAATCTTACTCTATGATAGTGCTTACTACATATACTGGAGAAAATCATTATTTGACCTCTTGCTGATTTTGTAAGTTTGCCTACTGACAAAGAAATGAACAGTCTGTAATTTTAATGGTGGGTTTATTTTAACAGTGAAATTAAAATTATAGACTGTTCATTTCTTTATCAGTGGACAAACTCAGCGAAACTCATCAAAAAATATTTCCTCCACTGTATTATTATGTTTCCATTAAGGGTAAACACCATAGACAAAAGAACATGCATTTGTAAAATACAGGATTTATTATTTATATACTGTATATTTTTATTAAATAGCATAATTGGTTCATATGCTGTTGGCCTTTCATTTAGTAACAGAGTAATCTAGCTGTTGTTTTCACAGTTATTCATGAAATTATATACAAATCATTTATAACAGCAGTACATGAAATTTGAAATAATAAATAGAGATACTTTATGAGATCCTGTTCGTCTGGGTTTCCTCCCTTTCAGTGAGACACAGATTTTGTCATTTCTTCCCCTTTGTAGGGAATGTTCCGACTGAACATGGCTTTGTAATAACCTGTGTATTATTAAACAATTAATCCACAGAGAGGAGCACTGGCTTTTTGTGCCATGCCCAGTAAGTGAGTGGGGAAGGAGCCGAGGAAATTTTATGGATTAAAATAATAACTTTTACCTGCCAGAGAAAAAAAAACTATGAAAATATTCATAGTTTCCAGATTAAACTATTTAAAAATTATGTGGCTTATGTAACTCTTTGGAGTAAGTTTCCATTTACTTCTTATAGAAAATGCATGTTTTCATGTACATTTTAAAGCATTGCACACCTTCAGTTTTGTCTTTCATTTTTCTCCATTGCTTCACTGGGTCCCTACAGGGTCTTTCAAACAGAAGGCCTATTAACCACTTCAGCAATACACATTCACACATGCAAGAAATATTCCTGGGCACTGAGCTGGGATTTTTTTTGTTCTTCTCTCCAGTCACTAATTCAAACCATCTGGTCCTACAGCTTGCTTAAATTATGAGAACTGCTGGCATAGTGATGTGCTGGATATTAATGAAGTTGCTGTGCAGATTAGAACTTCAGAGAACATCATTGTCTAACTCTTGTTTCCTGTCTTTTCTTTAGATTAATTTTGAGTCTGAAATGTTTAACCCCCTGGCGGCTGTCACACTGCCTGCTACCTTGCTGCATAACCTGAGCTCTGCCGATGTGGAGACCATCTCCAGAATTAATTTTATGTTTTTTAGCAAAACAGGCCTGTTTCAGGTCAGTAGTTTAAGTTTTTTCTCATTTTCTTCTTTTAGCATATTTACAAATGTTTTGGGAAATGCATTATGCACAAAATAATCTGATTGGTTGGCTGCTCCACATAAGCAGTTTAATGAGTACGGATTCTGATGCATGTCTTTATCTACAGCGTTTTGGATCATTAATGGTAAGGTCCTAGATTTCTGGGAAATTCTGGAATTTACCCAATGACTGAGTATACTAACTCATCAGGGTCAGTTAACCCCTAGAAGTCAGTTATTGTTGATAGAAAAAGCATGTGATTTTGTATGAGTCAGTTCTCAAAACAAAATATTGTTTTACACAAAAAAAATAATTTACAGTTACTTTTGAGCATACAAAGGGGGGATTGTAAACTGCATGTAAATATTTTTTTGTGTAAATTAAATATCTTTTCAAAAATATAATAATTAAATGGTAATTTCTCCAAAATGGTAATTTTACAGGAAAATGCAAAATCATTCGTTAATTCCAGTATCTGAAAAACATTTAATTCAAAGTCATTTCTAAGCATTTTGATATTTTTATTAATTAGTGCTTCACAGTGTAATGTAAAATGCTGTGTTTAAAAATGTAAAAAAATAAAAATAGGGGAAATAAAAGCAAATACATTTTTTAAGTTGGATAGTGAAGATATGTAATGTTAATCAGCTTATATTTAAATAAAAAAATAACTTGGCTTCTATGGGTTAATCAGTTATTACTGAGTTATTAACAGTGTGGTACCTTCTCACATTTCTTCACATCTAATATATCGTTGCTTAATTTTGTATCAGCTTCCTTTATATCATAGTCAGGGATGTGTAGCAGTATTGAATTTTGAATTGAGTTCTTTTACATAATGTCAGAATATGATAAACTTTCAGTTAGATCAGTTGTTTTTGAAACCTCATTCTTAGCTTTCTCATCCGTTTTCATTGCCCGATTACTGATATTTCTAAAAGTAACACAAAAAACACAGGAAAAACGCTTTAAATGCTTTTTAGTTGGAATTTACAATAAATGTTTAAAGTTTAGTCTTCAAAAACTGTGTATTGATAGAAATTTTATTGATGTTTTAATTATAAAACCCCTGATTGTGTTTTTTAACACCTGATTAATTGTTAAAGTACCAGTAGATATCGTAAAACTATAAACAAGATGCATGAAAATATGTTTATTTAATTGCCTCCCTCAGGACCAGCAGAGCAATGGTCTGTTTTTGAAGAGCTATGTTGTGGCCAGCAGTGTGGGCAATATCTCCATCAGTAATCTGAGAGATCCCGTCCAGATAGAGATAACCCATCTGGAATATCAGGTATTAATCTAGCCACAGCACCATAACTCATCTGGAATTTTAAACAATGAAGATTTCAAGAAAAAAAACCTTCTTGTTAATAATATGCTTCTTGTTTCAGTGGAATCCAAAGCCCCTATGTGTATTTTGGGATTTCACGATGCAAAGTAAGTCTCCCAACGTGTGTTATATTTTAAAGCTGTGACAAAAATGCTGCAGCCTTTGAATACTTGTTGATACTTTAGAATAATTCCTTGAATACGTCTGACCCTTTTCAGTTCTCCATTTCAAGAAACAAACATAATTCCTTTTATATCTTATGCTGATTAAATCACAATTACAAAGACATCTAATACAATACTGTAAATACGTTGCTTATTTTTGTATGAGCTTCCTTTATGTCATAGTCAGGGATGTGTAGCAGTTTCTTCTTCTATTCACTGTAAACTCCACACAGTCAAATAGCACATTAAACATATCAGTGTTTTAAATTATTTTTTTAATAATTTACTTAAACGTAGTAAAATGTGATGATTGTTGGTCTGTTTGTGGCAGAGGAAGTTCTATGCATGCATACATGAATGAAAACCATTTCTATATATATAAAACAAATAGCTATTCTATTGAAATATATACACTTTTTATTTTATTTTGCTGATTGAAAAACATGTATGCTAATTTTTATAGCTAAAAAAGAAACACTTTTATATACTTTGTTTTCATATGGAAATGTAAGAAATCATGAAATGGCTGAAAATGTCTTATAGTATTAAAATACATTATTACATTTAGGAATGCTGAAGTGAAATCACATAAAATAAGTGATCAAATTATGATGATTTTCTTTGTTTATGCTATGTCTGGTCTTAAATATGATTTCATAAATACCTAAAAAAAAATAGATAGGAAATATAACGTATAAAACGTATTAAATCAAACTGAAAAGACACTTTTTAAGCCATTTCAGAGCCAAGCTTTTTCATAGAATACATCTGAATGAAAGAGATGTTAGAGCATTCATTTGAGTTTGTCGAGTGGGTAGAAAGTTTTTTTGCATTATTGATGTCTGAAAATATATTAAATGTGTTTAAAAATCTGCAGCAACAATAAATAGTACTAAATAGAAAACCAAATACCAGCTTACTTTGGTATTCTGAATATTCAGGTCATTCTCCTGTATTTAGGTTCTGTTTTAAAGTGTTTTCTGATAACAAATATAAATTCTGTTCTATGCGTCTGAAGCATAGACTAAGAAGGTGTATTTCTGCTGTGTGTCCAACAGATGGCAGTGGAGGCTGGAACAGCGACGGTTGCGTGGTAGGCTCTGAGTCCAACGGCAACAGAACAGTTTGTCTGTGTAGCCATCTAACACATTTTGGAATTTTGATGGTGAGCTATGCATCATTTGTTCATTCCTTCATTCTGTACTTTTATTTTTGTACATCTGTCCAACAGCTTTTTTAGCCTGTTTCTGTCCAGTTCACTGAACTATGAAAATTATTACTGTGCTCAATATGGGCGTGCACTTGAAAGCACATTTTTATTGTTGGAATGCGATGTTGCCTCTGAATATATTGCTGATGAGATGTTAAATATGCTTAACTACTGTAACTAAGGTGTATTTGGATTTGAGTAAGAACAAAAAGTGTGTAAGGAACTACGCTACAAGGTAGTTTGTAGACATTGTCTTTGTTTTTTTAGGACATCTCTGGATCTGCATCACAGATTAATGAGAAAAACACAAAAATCCTTACTTTCATCACATACATTGGCTGTGGTATCTCTGCTATCTTCTCTGCAGTGACAATACTGACCTACATCGCCTTTGAGTGAGTGAACAAATTTACATCATGAGAAGATATGTTTATATATATATATATATATATGTGTGTGTGTGTATGTGTGTGTGTATATACAGTACAGGCCAAAAATTTGGACACACCTTCTCATTCAATGTGTTGTTTATTTTCATGACCATTTACATTGGTAGATTCTCACTGAAGCATCAACACTATGAATGAACACATGTGGAGTTATGTACTTAACAAAAAA
>JBBIGC010000152.1:12517861-12528460 GCA_037576955.1 Lepidarchus adonis | reverse complement strand
TTTTAAAATTTAATTTTAAAGTTTATCTTAAGCTGTGTTTAAATGTGGTGTATAAATAACTATATTATTATAAAAGCACTTTCCACATTTTTTAGTCCTGTTTTTGAATAAAGGGCTAGAAATCAACGGCTTTCTTTTTAAAAATCCGATTAATCGGTTAATCGGGGAAAATAATCGACAGATTAATCGATTATTAAAATAATCGTTAGTTGCAGCCCTAGTCAGGACCATCACAGGCTGTGGCGTGGCTGTGTCCGGAAACCAGCAAGTGAAAGTCACTATTGGCGCGATTTGGCCTAGACTTATTGAGGCGCATCGGTGCAGTGCTTCACATCGATAGTGGTAAAATGCGTGTGGGCCGAGAATGGGTCACGCCGAGAAGCGAGTGCGAAGTTAACGGGGTGCGTGCGGTGCGGAATAGGCCAGTGGAGGTGGGCGTAGGTTCGGTCGAAATCGAAGCGATGCACAAATTGGAAGCTCGCAGCTGCGAAGGGTTAAACGGGGCACAGAGCGAAGCGCTAAAACAACTGCTAGCCGCATACAAGGACATTTTCACAATAGACGAGTGGAGCTGCACCGTCCTTGGTTCCGTCCTTCACACCTTTTTACAGAATTCAGAATTTTCACAAATTGAAAGCTGTCCATCCTGTTTTTGTGGTTTGTGTCTTGCATTGTAGTTCTGTTCATGAAGTCTTCTGCGGATAGTAGTGACAAAACACCTGCATCCTGAAGACAGAAGTTTGAGGATTTTCCTGTCATCAGCAGTGGAGGTCTTCCTTGGATTACTTGTTCCTTTGCGAGTACAGAACTCACCCATGCATCCTTCTTAATGATATTCTAGAAAGTTCCTGCATTTCGGTAAGGTTTGACCAATGTCATATGGTTTTAATCTTGTTTTTCATCACAATACTTCTTTGACTTTTATTTGCACAGTTTTTCTAATGTTGAACAATGGCAACTAAAGACTCCAAGTGGTAGATGCACCCCATTAATGAAGGACTAATGAAACACCTGAGTAATCACAAATATCTAGGAAGCAAATTGTCCCAAATTTTGGGGTGTCCCGTGATGAAAGGGGCTGGTATAAAAAAGTGCTGTAATTTCTAAAATGTATGCAAATAACTCTAGAATGTAAAGTTTAATTATGTTTGAATAGCTGGCTATTAAATGTTCACTGTTAAGCAAAGGGGTAAATAAAAAATGTTTCTTTGTCCCAGACCTCACTGGACTAGTGGAACAACATGGAGCATCACTGTATCTTCTTCTGTAGATCTACTTTCCTGCAAATGTTAAGCTCCAATCTAACATGCTGCTCCACGTTATTAAAGCTAATGCCGTTGTTCCCAAACCCAAACATCCCAACACACCTGATTCAGCCTTTCAATTAATGACCTAGTTGTTCTTGAGTTGGAGCGAGTGTGTAAACACAGAAATGTGCAGGGCTGCGGGAAATCCGGTTCGGGAAGCACTGCACTAAGATAACACATCCCCAAGCAAATAGTTTTGAAAAAGTGAATGGGCTGCAGCAGGCATGGCTGACTCCACAGGAAGATAGATCTGTACCCGGGGTTGATGGCCTGTGGTTAAGTTAATAAAAAGCTGGGAGCAGGAATTAAGTAATGAACAAAACTACAATCTGTTAAAGGTGGAAGACAGAGAAAATCAAACATGAAATTTGAACCCCCCTGAGCCGACGAAATATATGAGAAACGATATCCAAACTTGATTGAACCATGTGGGAATAGTTCAGACAAATATTTCTTTCTCTAATACGCGCACTTACTCCGTGAGGAGTCCCAGATGTAGCTGTTGAGGATCTCTCCCAGTACATAGTAGAGGCTGATGAGTCCTGTGAGGCAGATGAAGAAGAGAAACCTGGCCATGGCCCCAATGTGCTCCAACAGTGGATACACCCAGAACCCTGTCACATTATGAACCCAACACATCCTGAATGAGAGAGACAGAAAAAAGGAGACTGTTAGAAAGTCATGCCTGCACCCACGGTCTGTTTCTCTATCTGTTCCTGTGTCTGTCCAGTTCACCATATGAAAGGCTGCAGAAGCAGTCAGTGTAGCGTCAATGTGTCTACCAGTCCCATCTCAGCCCTTCACACACTGCTCTTTCTGTTTTTCCAAATATGTTCTTACACAGAAGACGTTAAAGCAACTGATGTGCTAAACAGATGACGCCATCAAAATTAGTTCTGTCTTGTGATATTCAATGCAAAAATGAGGCCTCACTCTGTCTGGGTGGGTAGGTGCTCTCTCTTGGTGGGCTGGCCACCATCACTGGTCGCATTAGAGTTCTACTGTCTGTCTGTTCTTTCCTTTAAAACGACAGCTTCTTTCTGCTGAGAAGGCATTCAGTGTATTTCTTTCTTTCCTTACTAAGATGGAGGATGTTATGGAGAAGATGGTTAGGCTAGTACATGTCCTTCATTAGGCCTCTTGTCTAAGTTTTGTCACTGAGGAAGGTTTAAGCTTATCTGTTATATCTCATTGTTTCTCCATAGAGCCTATAAAGAGTGTTAGGGAAATGAATCAATTTCACAAATTACAGTGATGTACAGACCCAATTTTTCTGAACATTTCATTCAATTAAAAAAAAAAAACAAGGATTTTTACATTTAACTGATAAAAGTTCAAAGAAAATATTTTTTCCAAGCTTGTCATTTATCAACTTTACTGTGTTTTTGTAAATTTGTGTAATTTTGAATAATATGCAACACACTCAAAAAAGTTGTAACAGAGCAAAATAAGTTTAAGCAATAAGACTTTTTTTTTATATATATACCACAACTAGCAGGTGAGGTAAACACCATCTTCATGAGAGTATTGTGAGTGCTCACTGTATGGGTAAGAAGGTCCAATTATGTATTTTGGGATTTTAGAGAGACTTCTGACATCACGGTGTCGTGGTTATTTCAGGCAATATCAGGCCTCATTATGCACACAGACAACTTTTCTGGAAATGTGGTAAATAATTGTACCAAATATGATAAATGTTAAAATATAGTTGGTTTATAGTTGGTTTAGTGCAAAAAATGCATTGAATCTGCCCACTGAAGTAGTAAGAGCAAAGATGCCAGAGTATCCACACATGCAGGAACAAATTATTGAATGACAAGAAAAATGCTCAGCAGAATATAAAATTTAGTGCTTAAAATGATGAATAATTTCAAATATTGCAGTATAGTGATACTTGTCTAAATGGAATAAGTCATTGGTGAGGGCAACTTAATATTAATAACATTTACTAAAATAAATCCTTGATGCTAATAAATAATACAATAGGTTTAATTCGTTGCACCCTTATCTTCTACTCATCTACAAAAGCTGTATTTGGAAAAGAGGCTATAATTATAACTTCTAGCAAAGAGCTATTAATATGTTGTTGCAAACTGAGAACAAATTCAAGAAAATCAACCCAGAAAATGTCAACCATCAAAGATCAAGGCATGTAATAGTCTGAGAGGTTACAGAGGAACCCAGGGTATCTTCTAAACACCTAAAGTCCTCTCCAACATTGGATAATGTTTAGAATATCTTAAGAAACAGTGGGTCATGCAGCAAGACAACGATCTTAAACACAACAATGTTCTACTAAAAAATGGTTTTAAAAAGAGTGAAGTGAATGGAATATTCAAGTCAAAGTCCTGACCTTAATCCAATTGAAATGTTGTGGAAAGACCTAAAGTGAGCAGATCATATGCAGAAAGCCACCACCACCAGGATTTTTTTTTTTTTTTAAATAAATACATTACCAATCATTTTTGTTTTATTTGGCTTGAATTGTTCTAGGTCACATAAAAAAACTAAATATATTGACTTTTTTTTAACTTTCAAGTACCACTGTAGAATAGTGGTGATTTATACTATTTTTTAATTACTGTTTGAATAGTGAGAAATATTCGAAACAACTATTGATTAATATCTTAAATAAAAATATATATAAAACTTAAAATACCTTAAAAAACTTAAACTTAAAACTTTTGTTTAAAATGACCACATGTTGGGCTCTTTCAGATTCTCATTATCTCACACACTCACAGGATGGTAATCTTTTTCTAAGACGAGTTATGGATTCGCTAAACCGCAGTTGGTCTGCAGAAGCAAGTCTGAATCTTTGACCCAAAAAACTAAACAAAGCATTGTTTAATCTGCTTAAATTAAGGATAAGGATTCCAGCAAATACACCATTTCCAGGCCTGTCACTAGATTTAGTTTGCCCAAAGCTGACTTTAACCAAGCTTTAATTTGAACCATTCGTAGAATTAGGTAAAAATGAAAGATGGCAGTGATTTCATACCTGTTTATGACTACTAAGCTGAAATGTACTAGATCAGATACTGGAGGAAAGCTCAATCTGGAGGTTCTCTTTCACACATTTGCTTGGTATCTCACTATAGTAAAACCCTCTCGGCATGATGGACGACAGAAGCAGCATTGACACCACGTCTGTCTGAAAGATGGACCAAACACGTACAGTTCCGGAGCCAGACGGGGCTCTGGAACTGTACGTGTTTGGTCCATATAACCTATATAACCCTATAACCCTATATAACCTGGACGGCATTCTCGCACTCTTCCTCCTGAAGACCACAAGTGCCTTTCTCAAGTCTTCGGCCTCCTGCTTAACGGTACATTTGTGACCTGTTGAGATGTCTCGCATACAGCAGAGAAAACTGAAGTAGACTGTGTTTCACTGTGCGTAGCTTGTCACAAAACACTACAGTAGAGTCATTGTACTTTGCCTCTGCTAGTCGCTGTCACGGTCTGCTAGTATATCTATATATATACCTTTGCTAGCCGCTGTCATATCTCATGGCAAGATAGAAAGAGAGCCTAGTGACCCTCTGCCCCTCTGCCGGTGGATTAACCATCTCAGGTAGAGACTCACCCTCTGTGCATTAGCTACATGGGTATCAAACCCACACAGGTAGCCCTCTCTAACCCAGCTAGCCACACCCACTGTCTGGCCATGCCTAGGAGGGTCTGAGAGAGAGGCTTACGTGTTGCTGCCACCTCTAAGGACAACCCTCCCTCTCTTCCTCTATTATCACCAACCTTAATCTCTGTACCTCTCGGGGAATCATACAGAGCTGTGGTCAAGCCATGGGGCGTGGACGAAAGAACCTCTCCAACCTGAATGACAAGCAGAAGGAGTGGACCCAAAGGAGTAGTTTGCTTCCGTGATATCAGCAATGTGGCAGAAATGCAACCTTCTTAAGAAAGAAGGAGAAGCATTCGATTTCTGTCTGCGCCACACTCCCACCGCTCAACCCTTCAGGAGAGGCTCAGCCTTGCCCCCCAGGGTACCTAGGCCATGGAGCCACCCCCCTCCTCCAAACAGCCTAAAGACAGAACGCGCAGCCCCAGAACGCAGGGTGCACAGTCTTTTGCAGTGGCCAGGCTGAGGGTCTCGGCCTAACTGGACGATTACCTTCTCTGTGCTCCCTCAAGGGACCGGTCAGTGCAAGACAATCCTGGTCTCACACCCATCAAGTCTAGGATTCAAAGTCAACAAGGCAAAATGTCATCTGAACCCCACACAGAACATGGACTATCTGGGGCTTCAGAGAGATGTGTTTGCACCCTGCGCTTTTACCCGCGTTGCTCCTCTGGTGGAGATGTCCCGCTACATTTCGAGTCTCCTCTGGGAGTGACCATAGTGGCGTCCCTGCATGGAAAGCAGATCAGTGGGCGGTGTGTGGCCATTTCATCTGCATCGGGCTCACATAAATTTTCTCAAGCTGATGGCACTAAAGCACTTTGCTCATCAGATGTCACATCCTGATCAGAACGGACAACACAACCACAGGACATGACTGTTTAAATTTCATCACCTGGCATGAGATTTGATCTTATGATGCAATGCAAACTTGAGCTCTATCCGTGTCTAGCGCAAAAGTGCTCACTGTCCTCTGTTTTTCTCCCTAACAGAAAGCGATGTGCTGTTGGGTGTGAAGGCTCTGGCTCACCCATGGCCAAACATACTGCTTTATGAATTCCCCCCACTCAGCCTCTACCTCCCACTCTGGCGAGGCTGTTACTCATCCTGATCGCTCAGCTTTGGTCAGGCAGACCCTGAGCGACGGAGATCAGACAGCTTCTAGTGGGGGAGCCGTGGTCCCTCCTCCTACGTAGAGACACTGGTGTGCGGGCAAATATTTCACCTATGCCCAGACTGAATATCCCTATGGGCCTGGCTAGCGAAAGGTTAAATTTACATGCCGGGGGCCTCCCCGCTAAAGTCACTGCCACCATTCAGAGCGTTACAGCCTCCTGTACTCCCTCCATTTATGATAATGAATGACAAGTATTTGAATAATGGTTTGAACACAGAAACGTAGTTCCTTTCTTATGTTCAGTACCCGACATTCTTTGCTTTCTACCAGGGTGTTTGTCAAGGGCAGAGCTTTCTTCACTGTCAATGTGTATTTAGTTGCAATTTCAGTTTGTCACATAGGTTTGGTTTTATGAAGGACCTGCCGTTAGACCCACATCCCGTCATATGACCTCCCCCTGGTTCTGAACGTGCTCTCAAACTAGCCGTTTGAGTCGTTGGAAGGGATTGGCTTGAAGTTGCTCTTACTTAAGACAGCCTTACTGACCGCCCTTACTACGGTTAAGAGGGTGAACTTCACGGGCTGAGGTCAGTGCATCATTTGTGCATAACCTGGCGTTTGTTCCTAAGGTCAGAGACTCAACTTATTATCAACTTATAACTTCTCATGGAGAGAACAGCTCCTTTTAGGAAAAGTAACAAGCTTTTCGTATCTTGGGTTCCCAATCACAATGGCCAAGCCATTTCAGCCCAATGCTTATCTCATAGGTCAGTCAAAGCTATTGGTACGGCTTATGAGATCAGCGGCTCACCAGCCCGGAGGTCCTAAGAGCCCACTCTGCTAGGGGCCTGGTTTTTATTCAGAAGGGTTTTGGTTTGTGATATTTGTGCAGCGGCTAGCTGGGCTACCCCTCACACGTTTGTCAGGCTGCCCAGGCTGTTTTGGGGGCGGCCACTTTTTAACGTCTTTCCCTCCTTCACATCCGTTTCAGGCAGAGGACGTCTTCAGACAGCATGCAGTACGAGAGTTCCTATAGTGTAATACCAAACAATGTTTGAAAAAGAACGGGACTGACATAACCATGGTTCTCTGATAACATGAGTGAAGTATCTCACCACACTTCCCTTCTTGCACTGGCATGGAGAAGAGCCATCCAGCCATCCAGCAGCACTGCAGTGGGTCATATAGGGGACATGGGACTCCAGGACTGTTGTCTTTCAGACAAATGTCATTGGTGCTTCTGTGGTCCGTCATGCCGGGGGCATTCCCCATAGTGAAGATACCTTGTGTTATCAGAGAACCATGGCTACGTCAGTTACCACCCATTCACACTCTGACTCTAAAACAAATTTAGGCTTAAATGACATTGAACTGATTGCACTGCAAAATACCGTTAAGCAAAGTAGGTCACATGATAAAAGTAGCCTTAGACTTGCATTATAACAATACATAGCTAAGTGTTATTTTACATCCCATTATTTTTTCCTTCCTTAAAAAACGTAAACTTTTTAGCATGCCTTGGTAGCAATTCCTTTTTTTTGGCCTTCAAAACACAGTATTTCATGATTAAACAACTATTTTTCTTCTTTCTGTAGCCCATTCCCACTCGTGTTGCTTCTTTTAATTCCTGGTGCTGGACTAAGGTGAAATCCGCTGCCAATAAGGGTAAATTCCTTACAAATGTAGTTTCTCTCCATACACACACACCAATTTTACATGCGTAATTGGGGCTATTTCAGCCGTGCCAACTCACATAACATCCATGGGCTAAAAATAGGCTACAGACAATACTCAGCACAACACCAGCTCTTATTCTCTTATGCCTTCATGAGGCATCAGATTAGTTTAGAAATTTGTCAGTTTGTTCTCATCTCAAAACTTAAGCCCAAAATCACTATATGATAATGTCTACAACAATATAATTAAAAAAGCTACTTGTGTCGTGCCTTATCATTGGTGAAGAAGCACTTAAAGAACTTAACATCAGCCAATACTGAAACATTTAATGACAAAGAAGAATGTCCTGGACTCGTTTAGTTCTCGTATATATTCTCGCCATGTTAACTATGCTGTAGCACTTATCGTCTGTCTGGAATTACTCATAAACACTTAATGATAGAACGTGTTTCTCTTTCAGAATGTAATCATTTGCACTGTTTTCTACGACTAAGAAGAATGTGTTAAACTCCTTGTAGATCTCACATCAGTGTTGTCGTGTCTGAATTTATTGATTGATTGTTTCTGTACCTTTGGACAAAAGCGTCAGAAAAATGAATAAATGTAAATGTCTAGCCAGGCAAGATTAACTCCACACTGAAGCTGTAATAAACAGAAATATTTTGAAAAAATATCCTGTTGCTAGCTATTGCTTCCTGCAGTGTTGTAAAGTGCTTCCTGCAGTGTTGTAAAGTGCTTCCTGCAGTGTTGTAAAGTGCTTAAAAAGTGTTTAAAACTTTAAAAACTTTAAAAATGGTGTTTTATATTTTGCTATTTCTCCTTTTTTCAGCATCAGTAAAGAAAATTCTCTTTCCGCCTGTAATGAAAAGCAGGAATATACTGTAGAGGACTTGTGTACGAGGATTCCTGACTCCATGCTGCTGCACTTTGCACACACACTGATCACAGTACCATCAGGACGTCCATTAGCCATCAGACCACAATGATAGTGAGCAAAGACAATTACCATAGAACATATCCCACAGCAAAGCTGCACACAGCCAAGAGTCCACACAACCTGCTGGGATATTGATGATGTGTCGTTCTCATCTCAATTATGATGAAAGGGAGCACCGTCGTATGCTGGAGAGCAGAGAAAGAACCCAATTAGTTTTGCAAAGGCATACTGACAAAATGAAAATAAGCACATTATTACAAGGTTGTTGTGTAACAGCTCCATGCGGAGGCAGGGTACATTTCGGAATCATGTTTGCCCCTGAATGTGTTAGTTTACGTCTTCTTTTTATCCCTCTACAGCTGCAGCTCAATTGACTCTGCTGATCCTTCCTGTTAGTCACATTCGGCTGATGCTACTGAGACACCTGTTATCTTCCAACACATATTTTTCTCTGCTGTCTCTGCCAAAGCAAATACTATTGGAGCTCGCTATTAATGCCTTTCAACATAAAGAACTGCAACTTTCACATAATGATAACTAGCATCATGCTAACTATCCGCACTAGGTTTCATTCAACATAACCTATGTGGTCTGTTCATGCTATTCCTTTAATATTTAGACTCCATTTCACCCAGCTGAACTGTACAGGCGTCAAACAGCTTTCTTTCATCAGTAGCAATCATGCCTCACTTGCCTTGCCGCTCAACAGGCCACCTGCAGAAGAGTAATGAACACAGCGCTAACACAAACCCAAGTCCTTGGATGATTACGACAGAAACAAAAAAGAATGGAGGCTTAGAGTGTGAATGGAAACCTAATGTTGCTCAAACATACTCCCACATACAAACACAGATAATGACAAGACGTTTTTAATGCTGGCGTAAATAAATTATATCTGATGCACACAAAGAGGTTTGCTTGATTTCACGCTAGTCATGTCTTGTAGTGAGTCAGCCATTATATCTCTACTGCTGGTGGTTTCACAAGACTGACGTGATACTATGGTTAACATCCCTCAGGGCACAAGCATCTACAAATACCATGTTGTGTCAAGTATAATTATATATAGTTTATATATGAAGAGAAAAAGTGGCTTCTACCACATTCTTTTAGTACTGTGATTTAAGTACAATTATAATTTCATGAAACATATTAGACAAGTCTTAAAACTATTATAAAATTCAGAGGAGCATAAACAGGTCATTTTAAAGCCAACAGGACACATAAAATGAATTTACAGTATACAGTACAGAACATATATTTACAGATGCATTACAAAATGCATTTTGACACATGTTGGAGCTGTGATAAATGTAAGAATTACAAGAACAATAACAACAAAAAAATCTAAACCTGACCCGATGTAATGCAATTGTCTAAGAACTTATAGCTAAATCACATCAAGGTGGTAAAATGACACTTGTTTAGAGGATGGAGCTTGACGGAGCAAAATTAAATGGCTGGTGTTGGACAGCTAAAACCGAACGAGGGATGTGTTGTCTATGACCATTGCTAAGGCACTGCAATTAGAGATTTTCTGAAATATTTTTTGCTGCTCCTGATTTCCACCTGGGTCTATTATGTATTGGTGAATTCCCACACCACCAATCAGTACAGCCCCATCACAGAATGTGGTTATTTGGCCATTTACTGAGTAATAGAATACATTTTTGAAACCAGCATCATGTTTCCTGTAAGAAAAGCAACAATGAATCCCAATCAGCCTTCTTTGCTTGGAGTTTAACTTGTTGCATTGAAAACATGATTCAAACTGTAACTTCACAATTTATACTGCAGACTTTTCTTACAACTCCACCAGCTGCTTCCTGCAGAAGTTCTCTGACGACTCTGCAATAGTTGGCCTCATCACCGATGGGGACAACAAGGAGTACAGGGAACTGAGCAGGGACTTTGTGGA
>JBBIGC010000152.1:12506650-12517761 GCA_037576955.1 Lepidarchus adonis | reverse complement strand
TAAGTGATTATAATGATCCTCTCTTTAAACAAACTAACAAGTAAACTTTCCTTCATATTCTGTTGTTCTGAATTCTCTCAATGACTATTTCTTTCGTATGTCTCCCATGATGCTTCGGCTACAGCTACTGAATGAAGCGTTGTCATGGCTACGTTGTCATGGTTACGTAAACAAATCCCCTTGTACAGGGAAAAAGCAGCGATCCAGCTGACGGAGCGTACGCCCTACTTTTAATTAACATTAAAAAGTTTTTTGTTTTTTTAACAAATAGTTTTACAATTACATCATGACAGAGAGACAGACATTTTGGCGCTACACTGTGTAGTCCTATAGTTAGTATTTTACTATAGCTACTATTTTACTGTTGTTACTATTTTAATGATGAAAAGTTTTTGTGCTGACGTGACCGAACACGAGTAACCATTGTGAAATATTTGTCCGAACCCGACCCATCGTGTCTTGTCGTGTCCTGTCGGGTTCGGGTCGGGTAGCCGTGCTCTAGTATCAATGGAAGCTTGTCACATTCTGTGTGACAGCCTGAGTCCCTGATTTAGCTGCCACTTATTAAACTCCTGCCTGCTTTAACCTGTCAGAGCCACCAAGGAATCTGACTCATAGCTATGTGGGCTAAGCGAGCACTCGTCTGGTCAGGGGAAGGCTCCCGGAGGGGATACTGTGTCAGGGAGAGTGCTCCCAAGGTCGGGGGTTGTGTTTCCCAGCCTGGTCTCCCAGGCCGTCCCTGACACCCTCCGTACAGCCACCCCCTCATCCCCAAGTCAACAGAGGGCTCACATAACCCAGGAGCCGATTGGCTCATGTCAGCAATGAAATCTCAGGCTGAATACCTCCAGCTTTGGGCAGGGAGCGGGTAAAGGTTTGTGTGCATTCCCTTCGTACCTCAAGTGGCCAATGTCTGACGGACAGCCTTGGTCACTGACCTAACTTGGCAAGACTACCATCAGGGGATTTGGCCTAACGGTGCACTTTTCTTCTGGTGAAGCAGGCCTGCACATGACCCAGACGTGTTTTATTTTAGCTCGCTATTGTGGGGCCCCGTCTTAATTTAAAGTGGCAGCTCTCTTTCTGACCATCAGGCAGCGAAGCTCTTGGAGTCTTGCGGTTTCATCTGGCATGCCAGGACAGTCTGTGGAAAATCCCCTCCTACAGAACAACACGACTCACTCAGAGAACCCTGAACTTTGAGCAGGACAGGCCGTCCGATACATGTTCAACAGCAATCACAGAGCAACATTGGTTTGATGAACGATGGCAGCCACATAATCTTTAACAACAGCAATGCAAAACTCGGTTTTAGTCACAAACCTCAATTTCAGTTCGGTCTAGACTTTGATTCCATTTTGGTGTCAAACACATGTTGTGATTTCACAACCATGTTCTGCACTCCGCCTCACACATCACAAGCTGCCAGCCTCACCAGAAGTGGCGTGAACGCACTTGCTCAGCGAAACAAGGAGTTACTCTGATGTCGAAAATGTTTGCAGCACCCCATAATGCCAAGGGTGAAAAAACTTGGGAACAATGGACCAAGAAAACAAAAAACCCTGAAACAGCGATCTCTCTCCGGGTAAATATTTTCTCAGTAGTCAAGGATGAGCTAATAACTGTCTATGAGTTTTAATGTTGGGGTTTGGATGAAGCAACATAACCCATAACTTTTCCAGGTTTGGGACAGCAACTCCACCATTCATGCAAGGATGATATTGTACACCTCCAATGCCCAAACGGCAGTGAAATATTACCATCGCAGAAAAACCGAGCTGCAATTATTGATCTTTTTTTAAAGTAATCCCCCAGTGTTCACATAAAACCAGAGGAAATAGCTAAGCAGAGAGTTCGTCAAATGGGGCAAAGGATTGTTTTCCTGAGGGGAATCAATATCATTGAACATAGCTGTTATTCTTTGCACTGCTCTGATTGGTTGGGACTTGAGGCTGCTAACTAAATCTGTCTCCTGCGTAATGCAAAAAGCACATCTGTTTCCTCTGGTCCACATGGGATTGGCTCGGGTTTGGTAGAATTACATTTTCTCTCACCTGGACATTCCCAATGATGGACATTTGTGCAAAGTGAACTTCAGAGACTTTCGAAGTCCAACAGCCAGTATCAGAAAAGCTGAATGTTAACATTTGTTAACAGAACTCAGTTTTAATGGGCATCTCACTAGAGTTGTCCTTGATGAAGCCCCTCAGTTGAAGACCTACTCACAGCTCTTCAAGTTACCATCTCATAATGCCCTGGAAACCTATGGTGAAGCCCCTCACGAACTAATGAAAGATGCTTTGATAATAGTGAGTGATAATATCTCAATATGGAGTCTGACTGTACATGCTGTTACCAGGCTCATCTGGGTAGCAGGTTTTCTGGAGCTACAGTGTGAACACATTTAAAGCAAAGAAGCTAATGATGTCAGATTTATTCCCCGTTGGGTTTTCATCCCCTTGTAAGCTTTGGCTTGATGGATCTGACATTGGTGCTGGTCCACTTTCTGATGGGCTTGAATCTGCTGGTTGTAAAAGAAAATGAATACCAGAAAGTGTGTCTGTGCTAAGCTCTGGCTTTGTCCACTAATCTTCCATGAGCTCAGATCAGATAAATGCTGATCTGTTTGCTGCAGTCTTAGACTCTTTCCATAACTTTACTCAAATAGCAAGAAACCAACTGTATTAGACAACATTCTGTCAAATTACCTACATCTAAACAACCACTCATAATCTTAACACCAAAGTATTGAGGCTATTTCCACCATATGTTAAACAAAATATTAAGGTTTTGAAATGTTTCAGGACCACATCTGTATGTCTGTATAATAGAAGTTAACTTCTAGCTAGGAATTTGCTAACGTCAAAATCAGTTGCTGTACTTGTTGTCTGTGATGTTGGTTGCCTGTTGTAGCATAACTTTTCTATTGCTGCCATTGTGTACTGTTCAAATATTTGGACAAATTATGCTTGATATTGCTATGAACATCAACATTAGACATTTTCATCAACATGGCATTTTCATAAGAGGCCATAAAAATGTTCATTCAACCATTCGACTTTTTTTCAATCTGCAAGACAATGTCTTTCATTATCTTTTGAATGTGACTTTCATCAGTGGTAAACAGGAAATAATGAATGCAATTTTTTTACATATTGTACATATTTTGCGCATTTGCACATTCTTCATTTTCAAACAAGCTAAAATATTTGGTGACAGAGTATATTGGCCTATCTAGTCTAAAGACATGTCTATATATTATGAACAAACATAAACTACATGGGCAAAGGTATGTGGATAACATCTCAAAAAAATATATATGTATTGTAAAAAAGTTCAATATTTCTTGACATTCCAATCAAATTTTTTGAGACAATTAATTTAGGGTTTTATTATTTGTAAGTCATAATCATCAACTTTCCAAGAAATAAAGGCTTAACATATTTCACTCTACGTATGTGTAATGAATTTATATAATATATGAATTTAAATTTTCTAAAAGGAATTTCAAGAAATACATAATTTTTTCATGAAATTCAAATTTTTTTAGATGTACATGTAGATCATTCATCCATGATATTCAAATCACCAACCTAATATTGTACAAGTTCCTGTTGTGCCACCAAAACAGCCCTGAAACATTCAGGGATAAACTCCATAAGACCCGCAAAAGTATGCTCTGGTACCTGGCATCAAGATGTTCCAGATCCTTTAAGTCCTTGAAGTAGTAAGTTGGAGCCGCCATGGCTTATACTAGTTTGTTAAACACATCCCACAAATGCTTGATCAGATTGAGATTCAGTCAAAAAAGCTTTTGTGAATTTAGATACTGATTGTAAGTGCACTGGGCAGATTTGCATCACAGTGACTCACTGGCTGTTGCTATAAAGACTATAGAAAATATTTATATGAACAAAATTAGCACTTACAGTTGGCTAGGGCAGATCTATCAGAAATGTCATAAACCAACTTGTGGCAAAGGTACTGACAGTCATGTGAAAAAATTAGGACAGCCCATTATATATTTAGTATTAAGAAGTGCTCACATATCGTTATGTAATCCTGTTTTTATTTATGTCTAGAACAGAAAATTATTTAATTGCAGATGACAATAACAAAAATGAACCATGATTTCTTCATTAAAAAATATAAATCAACAATAATGTGTATTCTATCTGAGGAAAAATTTAGGACACCCCACCTCCTGATAACCGCAGTGAGATGCTTCTTGTAGCCATCTACTAGTCTCTGACAACAATCTGAGAAAAGTTTGGCCCACTCTTCAATGCAGAATTCTCTAAGTTGTGAGATGTTTCAGGGGCTTCTTGCATCTGAATGGTATCTGGGCTTTGACAAGTTTCACTTCAGCATTTATGTTCTTACAGATGTTCCTCATGCAGCCTCTGATACGCAGTAGAATTCATGGTGGATTCTATGATGGTGTACTGGCCAGGTCCTGTTGCACCAAAGCATCCCCAAACCATGACACTTCCACCGCCATGTTTCACAGTTGGTTTGAGGTTCTTTTCCAAGAATGCTGTATTTGGTTTACACCAGACATGTCCTCTGTTCTGGTGTCCAAATAATTCAATTTTAGAAATCCTTTGTCTACATTCTATTTGGCAAACATCAGTCTGGCCTTGATGCTTCTCTTAGAGAGCAATGGTTTCTTCTTTGCACACCTCTCATGCACGTACAAAGTGGTGCAGTCTGATTGTAGAGGCACTTTCACATCAACAATGACATTTTAAGGTTTTGGAGACTTCTTTTAGCATCTTGTGGTTTGTTCTCTGGGGAACTTGCTTGGATGCTCAGACCTGGACATGTTGGCAGTTGTTTTGGAAGTCCTTCAGTTGTAGATTATTTTCCGGACAGTGAAATGGGAAATTCTTTTGAGATCTTTTAAAATCCTTTACCAAGCTGCTACAATCTTCTCTCTGAAAGCCTCAGACAGCTCTTTTGATCTCTCTTTTGGTGTTCAAACTAAATGTCTGAGGTTTAAATATGGCAAACCTCCTTCAAAATGCTGAGTAACAATGTGCCAATCATGTGCACCTGATGTGCTACACCTGTGTGTGATTTGAGCCATTTTAATTGGGAATTAAAGTGGGGGTGTCCTAATTTATTCCTCACCAGAAATTGCATTTTTGTAGAATAACAGATGTTTTTTCTTCATTTTTAATTGTTTAGTTGTTTGTACTTTAGTTTAAAGCTTAGTTTTACTTGAGATTAAATACCCATACAAGTATGTTACAAAACACACAGGCTTTCATTGGGTGTCATAACTTTTTCACACGACTGTACCTGGTAATAGGGTTGCTGGTGTACAGTTCTTGATTTTTGCTTGACTAGACCCACTAAAACAAGCACAAGCCTTTGCATAGTACACTATGTCCTTTAGCGACTTGCCAGCAACAACAATGAGATGCCATCTGTCAACCGGGAGCTTTAGAGAGTGGTGCAGTTGCCTTGAAAAAAAGGGTCATGCTAACAAAATATTATTTTGTGTTTTTTTTTAACAGGGATACGAGGTCATCAAAATAAAAATGATTAGTATGTACAATAATTTTGTACTAAAGGAAATGTTGCTAGTCAGTGTACACATAAGTGATGACCATGCTTCTATACATAAACAGTGCTCTACATTAAGCAGCATGGAATGCTTCCTCGTTTCTGGCATCAACATTGGCCTAGATAATCAAGCTAAGCTTTTCCCATCCACTGCGTCCTCACTAGTTCTGCCTTCTGTATGCAGCTGTTCTCTGCTGTAGGTGCAGTCACACAGTACAGATTCATTTGGTCTCTTTTTGCCTCATGAGGAATGCCAAGCCATGGGACACTGAAATGTACAGGGAAACCTCAATGGCCTTGTTTTAACATGTCATCAGAATGATCCTGCATCTTGCAGCTGTCTGGAGAATTACAGTCTAGGAATGCCCATTACCCAAGCTGGCAGTTACCACTAGGTGGCAATCTGTCAACAGTCTGACTTGCCAATGGCAGAAGGGAGCTTCATAGGAACAAGCTGAACTCCTCTGAATTGGTTACTTTTTCCTTGAGGGGGTATAACTCATGCTAATGCCCTCAAAAGTACCCACTGGTAATGTGTATTGTGGCCAGAGACACAGTTTTGGATACCAGTAAGCAGAGTAGATTGGGTGTTTGCATAATAAAGCAGAAAAAGACCAAATTTAAATGAAAATTGATATCAGTTTGTATTGCAGCTGAAAGGCACAAACACATCTGGTTCTCATCAGTGTCCTAAAGGCAGTTTGGGGTTGAACCACTGGTTAAACGTACACTAGGTCTGTCTGGCTCTAATGAGGTTCCTCTGACAGTGGTGAACCAAACATGTTATTAGCCATTGAGACAAAACCACTCAAGTGCTCTGACGACCAGGATCAGTTTAACACCACAATGGGTGTAGGTTTGAGGAGGGGGCTGATCGATTTTGGTTGCACAGAGTTATTTCACCGCTTATTTGAAGCATGGCTTCTTGTTACTGTAAACTGTTATATGATTACCCACACAAGTCTAACGCTACTGGGAGTCACAGCAGGAGTGTACAGTTAGAGACCATTTTCAGAAGAGCATCCCCTCTAAATTGGCCGGCGGGCTTTGCTATTTTCCACTCTAAACAACAACCCACAGATTCAACAGAACGAACTGCAGGGGAATGCCACAAGTTCAGAGACAGTTTAAGAGAAGGCCCGTGAAGCTTGGTCAAGCTGAGTTTTTATTCTCTGGAACATGGAAAGGGATGGAGATAGCTACAGGCCAAAGGAAGCTAGGAGGCTTCTGGTTTGTGTCTGGTTTAGAGCATGGCTAAAACGACGGGACCCGGGTTCGGACAAATATTTCACAGGTCACTCGGGTTCGGTTCGGGTTTGGTCACGACAGCACAAAAACTTTTCATCATTAAAATAGTAAAGTTTTTGCAATTGTAAAAGTATTTGTTAAAAAAATCAATACTTTTTAATGTTAATTAAATGTAGGGCATATGCTACGTCACGCTGGATTGTTTGCTTTTTCCCTGTACACTGGGATTTGTTTGCGTAGCTATGACAACGTTTCATTCAGTAGCTGTAGCTGAAGCCAAAGCATCATGGGAAAGTATGAAAGAAATAGTTATGGGGAGAATTCAAAACAACAGAATATGAAGGAAAGTTTACTCGTTCGTTTTTTTAAAGAGAGGATCATTATAATCGCTTAGCAGCAGCTGTTTCAGCCCAACATTAAACTCCAGTCGGGTTCGGACAGAAAAATATAAATGCAGGTTGGGTTCAGGTCGGGCTCTGTCACTGTTCTGTCGGGTTCGGGTCGGGCTCGGACAGAAAAACAGGCCCGATCAGAGGTTATTGTAAATATAACAGCATATACAGTATTACAATTCAGTTTCACACAACCCCCACCCTTGGTGCATTTGTAAAGAAAAGTGCAAAAATATATCAAATATGTACAAATGTACAAAGAAGGGTTTCTGCCAAAATCGTTCCATCCTGTAGAACTGAGGTAACGCTGGAAAACTTGTCAGTTCACTCCTTTATTGAGCTATACAATGAAAACAGACAAATAAAAAGTTAAATTCCAAAAGTATTTCGGTAAAATGCGTAGTAGGTTAAAAAAGTCGATAAAAAGCCTATAATTAAGTAAATGAAGCCAAATGTAAGACTTGGGGAGGATGAATGGGTTGGAGTGGAGGCTACTGTAAGTCTAAAAGAGGTCCATAAATAGTTAATGGCAGAAAGGGGTTGGGAGGCCTGCTCTGATGGAAAGGCTACTGCGGTGTATCACATTTGTCTCCCGTCTTTCCAGTTCGCCGCCTAACAAAGGCCTGGTGGGGATATAGGGGTTGTTTACCATGGCTAATCAGTCATAAAAGCTCCAGTACATAATGA
The DNA here is from genome assembly GCA_037576955.1 of Lepidarchus adonis. Classification (NCBI taxonomy): domain Eukaryota; kingdom Metazoa; phylum Chordata; class Actinopteri; order Characiformes; family Lepidarchidae; genus Lepidarchus; species Lepidarchus adonis. Next base: position 12,509,863 of record JBBIGC010000152.1, on the reverse strand, counting down.
GCTCCATTCCAGGTGCTTGTGTCATTTAAATCTCCCTTTCTGAATTAATTATGAGCGAGGTGGGCCATGATCTAGCTAGAGTTAAACAAGACCATGTCTAAACGATATCGTTCAGGCAGTGAGGCTGTTGCACAAAATATCTTCAACTCTGAAAGTCCCAACTTCTGTCTGTCCTCTTCTTTTGGGCTTGATTTGATGCATGGTGCAGTTGTGCCAAGCTGGGACTTTTGAAAGGCTCAAGCTCTCCAGGGAGATGTAAGAAGTTTATTCGTGGTGTGTGCCGCACGAGAAGTGCTTTGAACCGCGGAGTTGCGCAGCAGGAGGCTACTGGCATTGACATTACAGTAGCGCAATGCTCCTCTGACAAGCTTCTCCTGGCAGTGGAGTAATTACACAGTGAAGACAGGATTTTTGTCAAAGTGAGCTTGATGCAGGTAAACTGCCTCCCAGCATTGCCATGAAAGCCTGGTGGAGGCCTCTTTAAGTACTGATGAAGTGGCTCTGCCCTAATTGTCAATGCCACGTTATGGGAGTCCTGTTAAGTTTTGCCTAAAACGTAGCACCTAGTTTGACAGGCCCTTTGAGGAAAACTGTCCCATCCCATGACACCTAGGAGAACAATACTCGCAATAATACCAAATGTTCTTCTTTTTTTCAACTTGAGCATGTCTCTTGATGTCGCGCCTGCACTTTCAGTGACAGTTTTCAACTTACTCTACCGGTTTAATTAATATTCATGCATATTTACATATTTTTTCACCGATTTTGAAGGTTCTGGAAAGTTTAAAAGAGCTGTGCATCAAAACCATCCTCGTAAGCTTGTGTGCAAACCTGCCCTGCATATTCAAATAAGATTATTTAAAGATATGTGCCGTTCAGCGGTGCCACAGTTCCTCTTCAGTACGCTCGTGTTATGGCAACAGTATTCAATCAACACCTTGATTTCCTGCAAAGTTCAGCAGGGCTCCTCTCCTTAGTGGCAGGGCGTAAAGCTCTCATAATCGCCCTGCTGTGCAGGTAACCTCAATAAGCCTGATCTGATAAGAATACAGCCGGAGAACGGGATTCCAGCACTAATAGTAGTCGCAAGCTTCTGCCAAGCCGTAACAGGGCTTGGTCACTGTTTCCTCCTCCGAGAAGGCAAGGGAAGCTGAGGACGGTTGCCATGGAAGCGTGGATATACAAATAAATGCGGTACCATGGAATGTAGCAAAATATTTATGATGGAATAACCCTCCCACCGCCATCGCGCGGCCAAGCCGGCCAAGCTGGAAACTTCACATATCATGAATTGTTTTCAGCTGAGGATGCTTTGCTTGTCTCTGCTGGGTTTGCCCATAGCAACCTACATCAGTTGTCTTTCTTTTCTTGTTCATCGTCCCACCCGAACAGGCAGCTGATGGCAATTCATTTTTTTGCAGGGAATATCTTACATGATATTTCTACACATCTTGTACGCGCCCGGGACTTTGTATGATTCATAAATCAGTATTACATTGACCATAGCAACGCCTATGCAAAATGCTCCCAACAAAACCTCTGCTTGCAAATGCTGCAGATATGAATCTGAGGTAATAGCCTCTGGGAACTGAGACCTACTTTTCTAACACATGGCTGTAATCCACCAAGCATTATCTAACGTGGGCCTCATGTGTCAGGGGTTACAAAAAGTCCAAAAGCTGTCTCCACAGAACTTGTACACCATTTTTTTTGCAATAAATGTAGTTCTTTTTGTTGTCGCTTCTGTAGTAACCAAGTTTCCCAAAGCTTATCTCTATCTGATTCACCTTTTCCCAAAGATATTACAGCAACCCTGCAGAAACAAAGATATACATCTTTCAAATATCTAATCTTAGTGTCACATTGGGCCTGTGATGATAACATGGTACTATAGAACTCATTTACATTGTGATTCACAGTTGATGTTAAAATCGTTACATACAGAGTGAGGATCTGGAACTGAAGTTCTAATCAGCACCACAAACATAGAAAATAGGATCACAGACATTTGTACACACACCTGCAATACAAATGAAGTCCAGCCACTGCTGCAGCTTAAGCTTTTGAAAATCAATGGTTGCCCAATCTCGTATTCTTGCTCTAACACAATACCAGATGTCAATACAGAAGAAGATATTAAAGGGAACAGTTTCTACCTTTGCAGTATAAAGGGAAAAGGTTCTATACTATAGAACTTTGTGACCTTAAAATGTATTTGGTCTGCTAGTGTAATCCAGGACTGATGCCAAGAGTTGTACATATTCTAGATATGTTTTGTGACAAGTGGCACAGATGGCATTCTGGCAAACAGTGGCACAGTTGCAAAAAGAGGATGAGTTAGAATGATTATGTTAGCATTTGGGGTTGACGTGCGACTCCCTCATTTCCTTTAAAACGCAGAGTGTGCTGCTGTTGCAATGCAGCGTCTTTTTCTTCATAATGGAGAATATGCAGCGAAGCCAAGATACACTACATGTTATAGGATGGACAGAAAATTAAAGACTGATTCTGAAACTGTTCCACCTTAGCAATGGTACTGTGTGTGGGTTCTCACGCATATACAGTTTCTTGTTTTTTGTTCTGTTGTGTGGTAAAGAGAAAAAGATGCAGTCAGTTGTATTAAGTTGACCTTATTTATTAAAAGTAGGGTGCAAGAAAATGGCTTTGTGTCATTAAAAGGTGATCATTTTAACCCAGGTATCTGCTGGCTGTTAATGTTTTTGCAAAAAGCAAATGGGCATGCATTAAAAAGTCTGATGTTTGCTTGAGTTTGTTCTATTAATGTACAATAGACTGAGTACTCACCATTCCATGGTTCAGCCATTGAGGTACAAAGTTGTCCAAGAGTCTTGGATACACAAGATCTCTGTCATACAGATATAAGGCCCAGAACATGGTCACCACAAACTGCAAAATAAAGGCATTTATGTAAGATTGTGTTCTTTCCAGGTTTGTGACTGTACCAAAAAGTTTCAAATACAGACAGTCCTCGACTTACAAAAAAGAATGGTTACGTCGCTGGCTTTTTAAAAAATGTTTGTATTTACTGTCATATACAGTAGTTGAACACCTACTACATTTACATTTACATTTATTCATTTGGCTGACGCTTTTGTCCAAAGCGACTTCCAGGTTAAGGAAACAATCAGCATAAATTCAGACATGACAATACTGATGTGCGAGTTACAGGGAGTTCAATACAATCTTCTTAGT
>JBBIGC010000152.1:12427208-12457916 GCA_037576955.1 Lepidarchus adonis | reverse complement strand
ATATGAGACGTTCATGTTGCTGCTGTTAATAAACACAGTGCTGTTCAATAAAACCTCTGCAGCTTCATTACATGCATGAGTTCCCACTTGCGTTAAAATTCGAGGAGTCCCGCACCCTGTTTCCCTTTTGTTTTCCAAGGGATCTTAGGCTTTTGCTGTGGCTTATTAAAGTAATATATACAATAATAGCGTGAAGTTGTCATGTAGAGATCACATGCTCAGTTGTAGCACCCTTTTCCCTCAGGGTGTTGTTCACAGTTGAGGCTTGTTTAGACAGTGGATGTTAGCCCTAGAGGATCAGATCTCAGTCTTTTTTTTCCCTTCTCTTTCTTTTTCTCCGATTATCAGTGCAGGAGAAGCAGGCGTCCCACACTGACTACAGCTCCGCTCACTGGAGGTCAGTTAGAGGTCAAGTACATTCAGTTGTGCAAATTGGATTTTATGAAGAGGGCGGCATTACTGAACAGATCCTTTCATATGGGAGTTGACGTGGCGACAATATTATATAGGGACTGTCCAGCTCAGGAGCAGCTTCCATATCTGATGCTGAGTTTACACAGAAGCAAGGAGTGAGTTTAGATGCTGGAAAAAAGTGTCCTGTGTCTAGAAGCTCTCTGCTTCTCATGATCCTCTTAAGGCGGGTCACATTGCTGTGCCATTAATGGTTCTAAGTGGGCTTTGTTTAAAAGTCTTTTTTTTCATTAATTAATCAATTAAATCAATTAATGGGTTTAGTTTGGTGGGAGCAAATCTCTTACATAAGCCAGAAGTCAATCATATCAGTGTCCAGTCAGCCAGGAATAGAAAGGAGAAGACGCATCTGTAGAGGGATTTCGCAAGAATTAGCCTGGTGTGCTATTTATAGCTCTGCTGTAGGGAGGGGGTGGTGGAGGTGGAGGTGGAGGTGGGGGGTGGAGGCTGGAAGAGGAGGTGTTACCATGTTGTTATGCCCTGCTCGGCACTTCCTGGACAATCCCCGGGTCAGACGAGTGAAGCCAGACCGTGGTCAAGGCGCAGTCTGATAAGGCACCGTGTTGTTAAACACATGTATACTGGTGTGGAGGAAAGACAGCCCTGGCCTGCATTTTCATTCCCCTAAACACGGCCTCTCGCTTGACCCCTCCATTTGCGGTCGTGTCTTGCTTTGGAAAGCACAAACTTAGTTTGGGAGAAAGCCCTGCGAGCAGTGAGCCGAGCAGACAGCTGGGCCGCTGAAAGTGCCTCGAAACGTAGTGTGTTGTATAAACCCTCTGGGGGCCCCCAGTGCTATTTTTGTTCCTGGATATGCGTCACGACTGGGTATTTTCTCTGGTGACTAGCTTACATCAGTAGGTCTCCTAGCATACGCTCTACCAGCGAGTGGCTCCTGATTGATGGCCGTTTTACCGCTTGTATTCCCGACCTCCTAGAAAATGGACGAGGGGAGTTTCAGCTGGGAGGAATGCAGCGGATGACCGTAGAGCTGGTGAAGCCAGGTCGGTTTTTCTTCCTCTTCATTTCTCCTCCTCCTCCTCCTCCTTCTGCTTCCCTCTCTCCGAGCAGCTGTAAGGCATAGGTGCTGTCTCTGTCCATGTGTTTGAAAACTGTCAGGAAGGGTACGGTGACGGGGCGACAGTAGCGGCGGAGGATGGGATTGGTAGCGGGCAGGAAGGGAACTGTGACGGGCAGTTTTTGCGGGATGGGCAAGGCTGCGGAGGCGGGCTGTCAGAGGCAGCTCTTTCGTCTTCTCGCATGGGTCGTGTGGAGCTGTTGTACTCTCAGTTGAGTTCTATGTACCTGGGACTCAGGTCAAGGTCAGTTCTGTGGACTGTGGTGGGGTGACCTGGGAGAAAGGGATGAAAAGTGCTGCTACAAGCGGGTTGGGTTTCTGCAGTTCCCCTGCCTAACTTGTAAATTAGCTTGATAATTAGCACAGAGGCTTGGTCTGTTGTGGAGCGAGGTATACCAGCAACGACAAGGCTGTTTGATGGATAGTTCTGTACCTTTTTACCTTCCTATCTACCACCTAATATTTATAACATGATCAAAAGTTTCTGTAGTGGACAGTCGCAGTGGAAAACACCACCAACACTCTTGGGTCTTGATCTGTTCACTTCAGTAGTCCCCAGGTTTGTCTCTAACCTGTTCTCAACCCTTTATGAGCATGAGGCAACCCTGGCTTTGAGATAACAGTGACCTTGAGACAAGTCTGCAGTTTCCTTGCTCCCTTCCTTCTCCGCCTCCTATCTGCCTGCAAAGAGGAGTCGGTCCTCCCGATCTGATAGCTCTGGAATGAAGCTCGCCTCCTCCACCAAGCCTTTTCCATTCACAAATTCTCTGACACTTCACAGTCTGGATGTGTCGCTGCCGTCCGCCGCCGCAGCTCTAGTTCCCCTTGAAACATCTCGGGGATCAAAGGTAAGGGAAGCGCATGCTTGTAAGTGGAGATCAAACCCAAAGCTATGAACACGAGAGGATGTGTTAAACAGGCTTTACGCGGAGTTGGCAAGTGTGGCGCTCGCATGAAACCCCGCTTTGTCTGCGCCCCTGTTTTGTCTCGATCGCTTTGGTTTCTTGAAACGGGCAAAGTTTGAAGGGTGGAACTTCGATGCACTGACCTTTTTACTCCAATAGAACACAATTACCCACCCAGGCAGGAGCTCGGAGCGCCTGGGAAGGGTGTAGTAATGAGAAGCAGAATGCAGGAGCCTTGTAGCACAGCCACCACTACACTTGCAAGATTACAATGAACCCACTTCAAGTCAAAACACCCCTGTTCCCTTCATCAATTGCTCCGAGTTGGCAGTAGGACAAGAAGTAATTGTGAGCAGGTTTTGGGATGCTGCTGCTTGTTTTCCTGTTGCTGTTATTTGATTAGACCGAAGGCTTGCTGCAGGCGTGTTTTTATGCGAGCCTGAGCATTTCTTAGACAGACTCTTCTCCCAGGAACCGATCTATTGTGTTTCTGATTTTGTTACTCTGATTTTTTGTGGTGGTCATTTTGGCAAGGAAGAACAATTGCTACGTTCTACTAAACCCACTCTAGACTCATTAGAAAAGATCATCACAGCATGTCCTCTATGTGAACATGGTTTACAGCGAAGAGTTCGTTCTACATGTCCGTCTTTTTCCATGTAACAACGTACATGGTCCATGTTTTTATGGTGACATCAGATTGTTGCCTGTTGTCATTGTTGTTCTCTCATGAGATCTGAACGCTCACCATCCACCACTACAACAAACAAAACAATGTCAATATTGGATGTTTGCATTGACATTTGCACATTTCAGTACATATTCCTATGTAAAAGGCAGAGACTATAGTCATGGGACGGTCATTTTTCCATCTTTGGGTCAGTACTGGTAAGTGATGGCCCTGAAACTCAGTCAAACCCTGTTAGGTCGCCCCAGTTAGCCAAATTTGCCTCTCGCCAGGAAAAGCTGCAGAATTATTTACCTCGTTAAGCTGCCATCCGCGCCGGTGTCCGGTGTATGCATTTCTCCAGCAATAGCTTGCCAAACTTGGGTCCGTGTTAGCGATGTAGCCTCTATGCTACTACTACTGTTTTCTAATCAAGAACTCATACAGGTAATGATGCTGGGAGGCTTTATTTACAGTTGCCAATATGCGTAAACGTCTGTGCCCACGAGCAGCACGCATTTTCCGTGTTATCTTTCTCGTGTTGGTAACTCACTCTCTTTCCAAAACTCCAACTCCCAGCAAGCAACGCTCTCTCCACCTCTTCTCTGCCTGCATTTCCCACCCATTCTCCACTCCAAACACTACACAGTCCATAATGCATTTCACCCCATGAAACATGCCACATCTCACAACACAGAGTCTCTTGTGGGAGTGCAGTTTTACCGTAAAGCATTTAGTAGGAGTTCAACTGCATTCTGCTACCGTATATGACCGAAAAAAGTAGAAACAAGCGAGCCAACGGGGTTTGACTGTATAAGGCATTTCTTCATTGAAGCTTGTGAAGTAGATGCTAAAATTATGCTATTATCACGTTTGTATTAGCATGACCTAATATTTCCTCAACTGCTGTGGTGGATTTGCTCAGCTTTAACTGTCTTTATCTTAAAAATGTACCAGTTATACACTTTCAGTGATAACACATGATTTCACATTGCACAACAGGAAATCCAAACTGATGGCGTATTGCGTTTTTACACACTGACCATTTATCTTATGGCTAAATCCTGTGGCTGAACTCCTATATTGGTTACTTAGTTCTGCTGCGTTCTGGGATGCATGACAAGTACATGAATCACTTGAACAATGTGATCATTTTGTTTGTGCTAGCTTTAGGCAGATGGTCCACAGAAAGTGCCTGTGTTATTTTGGTCAAATCTGACCAGCACATTTGTTGCACTAAAGAGGACAGGCTCTTTATTTATTTATATGTACTTGTATACAGATGACCTAAAGAATAACATGCATTTATTAATTGTGACAAACATTATTCATCAGTAGTAGCGCGTATGCGTCAATGTCTTCATTGCCATTAATTATAATTATAACCCTTAGTACTATTAGTAATTAACCCTAAGGAGAGAGGTGCTATTTTTTGCTATATTTGTCAGATATTTACCTATATATTAATTACACATCTTTGTACAAAAACGGTTATTAAAGGCTGAAACAATAATGCTCGTAGTAAGAAGGAAAAAGTCAAACAGTCAGGCAGCTTTTCGCAATGGGTGCCTGGGCTTTCATTGAGAATTATTCTAACTGGGGCTTGTGACGCAAATGCCACCGAGTTCAGTGCCAAAGCACTGTGGAGGTGTGTGGCTGCTTGGACAGCCCCTGACAGCCCCCCTTCCCTCTTTCCCAGTCAGACAGTGTGTCCGCGGCCCGGGCCCTTGCTGGGCTAAGCCCTCATGCCTTCTGTTGAGTTTTGGCCCGTGCCAGCTCTGAACTGGGTTGTGGTCCAGCGAGCAGGGACTGCTGGCCTTATTCTCCTTCACCACAGGTAACGGAGAGAGAAGGAAGGAAAGGGATCAGATATTATGGATCATCCCTGTGGAAATGGTGGTTGTTTACTGGTCAGAGCTGTGGGTGAGTGTTTGTAGAGCCTGTTTGGGTGTAATACTCAGTGAGTGGTGAAGAGTTCCTGTGTAAACAGGAGGCGTCGCCCGGGAACCGAAATGCACTGTACACGCATTAGCTCAGTTTGTTATTGTCAATTTTTCAGATTAAAATGGCTTAAAACTAGAGAATACATGCTTTTTCTTTTTCTTTTCTTGCTTTTCATAGAGAATATTTTATTTTTAGGCATTCCTGTTGATTTTGATGAATGGAAATGTTGGCTAAAAAATAATAATTGCAAGAAATTGAGATGAATGAATTTCTTTGGACTGGGACAATATGGGACATATGTACGATATGACTTTATGACACTATAAAATCCAACCTGTGTGTGTGTGTGTGTTTATGGAGCAAGTACAGTGGCCAGGCCCAGTGTGTGGGCTGAACTCAGGAAGTGGGCAGGCAGGCAGGCAGGCATGTGGCCCTCTGCCACTGGAGCCCCAGGGCCCCGTCACAGATGGCCCACTGACACTAGCACAAGCCTCAGGTCAACTGAGAGCGAGAAATAAGGAGGGAGAGAGAGAGAGACGGCGAGGTCGGCTGCTGTCTTTCTGATGGAAAGAGAGGATCAAAAACGACCTTTTGTTGTGAGGTGAGGCGTGTTGGTTTTCGCTCAGGTGAGAGGCCGTGAAGCGCTGGCGGAGAAAGGAGAGATGTTTAGTGGAGGACGAGGGGGATTTGGACTATGGTGAGAGCTGGACTGGCTATGCAGGTGGCAGAGAGAGAGTGGCCAGGAAAATAGTGGGTTTTGTTCCATGGCGTAGCGGTTGAACTGCAGGTGAGACCACCTGTCTCCCCTGGCTTGGACTAGCCATGTTCTTGGCAGCCTCCAGCTTCCAGAAAATCTGCTTGCAGCTAATCTAGCTACAGCTATGAAGTGGAATTTATTTGTTTAAAGGCATGTAACCACTAATCATCAACTTTAAGGATGGGAACACCAATGGCAGAATGTACCACTAAATGAATACCATTAAAAACATTATCACATCATTATTGTGTGTTCACTGGAAAACATTAGTGCATTAGCCCTAGAGCAGTGGTCCTCAATCCCTGGGCCGCAGACCGGTACCGGGTCATGAGTCGTTCGGTACCGGGCCGCACAGAAAGAATAAATAACTTACATTGTTTCCGTTTTATTTATTACCCTGAACAGGCTTTTATTTTGAAAAATGACTGAAGTTTCGGCGGTACTTCCGTCTATGACTCACTCCTGAAGCATGTTTATGCGTTACCATAGCGACCAGACAGCATTACGGGGCGGAGAGGAGGATTTTACTCTCAATGTTGGCGCATTTCAGGAGAACTCTGCTAATAAAGTTACATAATCACACAGTGGATTCACGATTATTATTATATTTACAAAATACCACAGTTTTTGTGTTGGTCGTATCATTTTATTTCATCCGTGACGCTTTAAAGGCCAGGCCACAAAAATATTGTCCGACATTAAACCTGTCCGTGGCGCAGGTTGGGGGCCTCTGCTCTAGTGGACGTACCCTGCAGATCTTCATGCTTTGCCTGCTGTTCGTGGGTTTAACTGTCGTACAGGTCGGGCTTAGATTTTTTTGTCTTTTAATTTATTTTTAATCAAGGTCAGTCGCACCTTCTTGATCTCTGGCATGACTGCGTTCCCATCTGTCTTTCCTTAAATCTGGGAAAGTGTGCTGCCCTGATCTCTCAAGTCTTGAAAAACCAGCCCCGGGCTTACTCACTCAAGCAGGTGGCCCGTGCCATTAAATTCTGACGCCCTCTCGCATGACTCATGCAGTTGTCATGTTTCTTTTTGTCCTCAGACGTTTCATTTGATTTTCAATATTAACCCTTAGAAGTTGAGACGTTAGATTTGACGTCATTTTGCTGAGAAGCGTTAAAATAGTAGCGATGATGGTTATTGATGTAGTTAGTGAAGAACACTGGTGGTAAGATTGGCACCACCCAGTAAACGTTCTCTCCGAGACACTGGTCCAGTTGTGTACCTTGCGTTTGGTCGAATTGCGTATGTTATGCAGTTACCGAATTAGGAACTGGACCCATGTTTGAGGGGTCAACACTCCGGCGTATCCCGTCCAAGCTTAGTTGTCCTGTACTGTGCCACTGAGTGCAGTAAAAGCGACACTTCACGATCCTAGAAGGAGGCAGGAGAAGCGTCGCACTCGCTCTTTGTCGCGGGGTACAGTGAGAAGCAGCAGACGGAGAGAAAGAGTCTGAACTGCGTTTGCCCCATTGTGCCCCCTGCGCTGCTGTAAACGCTCCATAGAGAACGGCTTTACTTCCTTTCAGCTGCTGAGGCAGAGCGAAGGCTGCAGCGGTATTTTTAGCCGCTGAATGGAAAGGAGCCATCGGCTGAGTCAGGCAGAGGGATGGAGATGGAGGGAGCCGAAGAAAAAAAGGAAGAAAGAAAACAAACCAAACAAAAGGTGTGGGGGCAAGAGCAGAGGTGGAAGCGGTGGGTCGCCCCGGATAAGGCAGTGCTGCTCTATTTAAAAACCGCAGGAGATTGTGAGTACTGCCATGGGGTAGAGAGAGAGAGAGAGAGAGAGAGAGAGAGAGAGAGAGAGAAGGAAATAAGAAACCGCCGCTAGCATCGTACTTCTCATTACACTGCCATCCGGCCCAACCACATACTGCATCAAGCATGACAGCGAGGACAGCCGTTCACTGTGACACTTTATCCTCAAGCCTGCTCTGATCACAGGCAAGAGCTAACACACCTTCTCCAAGGACTGTGTCGTTCTTCTTCTTCTTCTTTGCGCCACAATCACTTCCTTCAATAGATTTTTATAGCAAGAGTGTGAGAGCACATGCGTAGCTGCATCTACACGGCTTGACTGACTCCTGATCAGTATCGTTAAGGCCTAAACGCATCAGTTCATTAGTGTGAACCTGTTTCTACCTGATGATGTTAATATTTAGGAAAGAATGCAGCATTATTTTATTCCGACTTTGACTTTTCAAAGGTATCTGCATGATAACAGCTATACTGAGCTGCACAAAGACAATTACTCTAACTTTAGAGTCTTGAAAGGTAGAGCGGGCATTGCTCTACACTCTCTCTCTCTCTCTCTGTTGGGATCTTGAGATGCTTTCGAAAAACTGGATCCGGACTAGTTGTGTCTCCAACTCCAGCATGAAAAAAGTCAAGAGAGCGAGAGAGAGAGAATAACATTTTGCACCCCAACTCTCTCATTGTGACATTCTGACCTCTCTCTCTCTTTCTCTCTCCATCACGAAGAAAAACAGACGCTCTCTTTCCAACGCTGATTGCTGCTTGGACATGGGTCGTCAGATTGTTTGGGAAAAGCCGTCAGAAAATTTGGCGCGAGTGAAAAGTAGAATAATAAAACGTAAGAAGAGCTAATGTGATTGCTGAAGCTTTTTTTCTTCTCTAAAGAGCCGTGTTTGGAAAAGAAACGTGAGTGTGAAGAACCGTTTAAAGATTTAAACAGCCTTAAAGACTCCACCCCCACCACCCTGTACAATTTACTGTTTTTCCAGCCCCACCACACCTTCTTCAGCCAATCAGTTAATTAATAAGTCTTTCCTGGCGCATGTGGTTGTGTAAGAGCTGGAAAACACTAACATGTGCAGGGCAGGAGATCTCCAGGGCCAGGGTTGGGAACCAGTGCTTCATGAAGCCCTAATCTAACGTGGTTCTTTAATGGGCTTCAGTTTCACCTTTTTAATCTGATCAGTGTTTCCTGAAAAACGTGCACAGCGACACAATCTCTGCCATAAATAACAATAATCTTGATGATTTACAAGGAAACTCAATCACTGTGGGCCCTTGAACATGAATACTGAAAGTGTGAATGTGTTACAGACACAAATTATGACAAAAGAACATGGAGGGTGGTGAAAAAGGAGAATTAAAAGTCGACTGACGTGGGTAATCACTCCTGTGTGCAAATTACATGCTTTCAAATAAGCTGAGCTGACAGTGCACAGCATGGAAAGCTATTAGAGCAGCAACGGTTCTGGAAATTCCAGTTTCTGGACGACTTCTTCGTCTCACACAGACAATAGTGAATAGAGGTGTTTCTCTTGTGTGTACGTGCTGTTAGGCCTGGTCGCAAAAAGAAGTTCCCTTCTGCTTTCAAAGATCGCATCTTAATGAGTGGTTGCTTCAACACACACTTCGCTATGATTGCTTTAGGCCTTCAGCAAAAGGGCGAAAAAACGAATTAGTGTTGCATTTAAAGCCACAGCTTTGAGCAATTGTCAGTCTCTCAGAGAGAGAGACAGAGACAGAGAGAGACAGAGACAGAGAGAATGAGAGAGAGAGAGAGAGAGACAGAGACAGACAGAGAGAATGAAAGAGAGAATGAGAGAGAGAGAGAGAGAGAGAGAGAGAATATGCTCTACACCTGCAGCAGGGTCACTGTAAGTGCAGGACACACAGTCCATCTTTTCAGTGATAATAAACAGTCAAAAACGAGAGAGAGAGAGGCGGGAAGGCTGGAGGGGAGTGACATAGTGAAAGATGCTGAGAAAAAGAGGACAAAATTGAAAGAGAGGAAGAGAAAGACAGAAGGAGATGTGGCAGAGAGAGAGAGAGAGTGTCAGATGTGATCAGAGGTGGAGAATGTGTGAGAGAGAGATGGTGGGAGATAGAGTGAGGGAGAAGTGTGAGAGAGAGAGAGAGAGAGAGAGAGAGAGAGAGAGAGAGAGAGAGAGAGAGAGAGAGATAGCTCTCTCTATAGCCGTCTGCAGCCTCCCACCAAACAAAGGCGGCGCAGGGAGCCGCCGAGTGTCTGCGAGAAACCGGATCTTTATTTGGTTTCTGTCGGCGTTTATCACCCGTGGAAATGGCCGAGGCCAGCCAGGTCGCAGAACGAGAAGAGTCACCTCGGGAGAGGAGGAGTCTGGAACATCAGACCGCGAGACCTGGGATGTAAATGCAGAGTTCGGGTTTTTAAACAAAGTATAACAAGCGGAAACAGAAACGGACAGGGCAGTTCAAATGGCCACGAAGTCTTCGGAGAGGGGGAAGAGAGAGTCTCTGCCAAACGGAGAGAAACAAACTCTCAGGCGATGAAAGCGAGTGTGCAGGAAATGATAATGCTGCAGAATAGACACTAATAAATGGTGAGAGGGAGAGAGATAGAATGAGAGAGAGATAGTGAGAGATAGCGAGAGAGTGAGATAGTGAGAGAGAGAGTGAGATAGAGGGAGATATAGAGAGTGATATATATAGATAGATCGAGTGAGAGAGTGAGGTAGAGAGAGAGAGAGAGACTGATCCCAATTTCACACGTCAGCAACATGTAAGTGCAGCGTGAAGTGCAACATCTTTGTGGGCAGTTTCTTTCTCCTTTTCTTTTCTAATGAAACAGTTTAGCAGCATTTATAAAACATGGCCGCACAAACAGCAAAGCAAAAATGGAAGATTTTATGCCTTTTGGTTGGACTTAAAAGATCAGACGCTGTTTGTACTTTGTTGGTGGATTTATTGTGCACTAGTCAACATACTTGTAGTAAGTTTTCAACAGTAAAGAAGGACACGAGTTTCAAAAAACATACAACGTATCAGTTCAATCAACCAAAATACTTAAAAATGCTTTCAGCATAAATTGGACACATTACTGTATTTCCCCAACGAAAGGCTGCGGCTTAAACATTGATTTTGCAAATCTAAAAACATGAAAACATGTTCGCTAAAAGTATAATTCAGTACAAAAAGACGACATCCTCAAATGATTAGTTGAATTTAAATGTTTGCAAAGCAAAGATTGATCCGTGACGGGTCCGTATAAAATGCAGAACATGGAAAAAGCCATTGTTTTCCACTGGAACTAGCATCAGTTAGCAATTAGCCTAGCCATCATGCTAGTCCTCTATGCACCAAAATACTCAGACTCTGTGTTTTGTAAAATAAAAGCAGTTGTAGAGTTGATCTTGTCTAAATGCAGCATATTATTAGCTTCACTAAGTATAACCTCACAATCTGGTTGTCATATTCTGGTGAATGAATGAATTAGAAGATAAATAAGAGAGATGAAGAAGAAAACCCTTTCTTTGATTCTGGAATCCGATGCACCTCTGCGTATAAGGTGAATTCTCTCACTTAACGGGAATGGCACTGCCACATCCAGCTGCTCTTAAACATTTTCAGCCCTTTGCTACATGACTTTCCATCCTAGTGTATAATACAAGCAGGAAAAACTCAATTTAACAGAAATGAAAGGAACAAAAGTTTCTTGTTGCTCGGGAAAAGATGAGTTTTGATATTTTTGGAGGGTGGAGGTACTGCAGTACAGCGATATCAATCACCCGTCTACATGCAAATTCTTAGACCTGTGCTTCTTTGCTGTTACTTATGTTGGACTCCCATTCATCTCGGATATTGCAGACGTTGTGTAGAGCTTAAATTCGGCAGCGTTTTCCGTGGCGTATAGAATGGGGCGGCCTATAATGTGGGGAGGTCTATCGTTTGGTACTCTGACTATTGTGTGTGAGAGGAGAGGCCTGTGGGTAATCAGTGTGTGGGTTGTAAGGGGGGTATTTGGGTGAATGGGGCAGATAAAAGGTTGATTGAGTGTGCTGCACATTGTGATCTTGAGATGCTAATGCTGAGATGCTAATTAGCCAGGTAACAGCGAGAGTGAAAGGGACGGTTTACAAGACGGTAGTGAGACCAGCGATGTTATACGAGTAGGAGATGGCGGCACTGATGGAGAGGCAGACAGGTGCAGGGTTAAAGATGCTGAGGTTTGTGTTGGAAGAAGCAACGTGCCCTTGGTTTGGAAATGTATGGAGGAGAGAGGCGGAGTATATTGGGAATAAAGTGTTGAGGATGGAGCTGCCAAGAGGTCAGGAAGAAATGGAAACCACTGTGGCGACCACTAACGGGAGCTGCTAATGATGCTAATGCTAATAAGTGACCAATACACGAGAAGGGGGTTCTGGTTCTTTCTTTAATGAAGGTGTGTGTGATTAAAGGTATAATGAATTGAGAAAGTGATGCTTCCAATGGCTTGATGCAAACGTGCCCAACTCCAGTATCCAGCACTCCTCAGACACACCTGGTTCCCCTCACCTGTCACCTGCCAAGTTTAATAAATATGTCTTCCAGATCTAGATATGCCCCCGATCCCCATCCCCTGGTGTACGTGTTCTCCATCCTCAACACAAGCACCGCCCAAAAGTCAATTCTTCGCATCACTTGTCAGGTTCCCAGATGGGTTCTGCGAGAACATTCTGCTGGAGAAACTGCAGGAACAAGAGAAGAAATATCAGCAATGTGCAGGAACCCTAAGACGTGTTTAAAATCATTTATGCGCACACACACACACACACAAACACACCCCTCCCTGAGCTGGAGCAGAAGTAGGGCATGCATGTCTGGCCCCGCGGAGAGGGAGGAATGTGGAAGCCTCGTAAGGCACCTCAGATTTTTCCATTCCTGCTGAGTACACGTCCCATTATCAATTTTATATGAATGCTTGGAAACTCCTGCGGCCGGGTGGGCCTGGGGGCTTTGTGCTGAAGGGCTGCTGCTGCATTCCAGGCTGTTAGGCCTCTTCGTGCCCAGACGGGCCAGTGTGGCCCCTTTTGTGGCCATGTTAATAGCGACATAAAAAATGCGCTGGTGTGCTCTTTTACCCACTGCAGTGGCTAAAAAAGCAAGCCATGTCATGAATGTGCTTTCTTTTGTCTGATTATGTGTATGAGTGGGTATTTGCGTTTATGGTTTTCTTACATGTTGATGATGGCTTCAGTGTCCTGGCTTTGTGAGAAAGTCTGACAAAATGGTTTTCTTAGAAAAGCAACATGGTTCTTCTTTTCCGTAAACTGAAAGCTATTTCTTTTTTCATATTGGTTGTAGTTTTGGTAAGATTATTCTTATTACATTTAGATATTTAGGATGAATGAGGAACATATGCATTTTTATTTATTTTTATGTCTTAATTAGATTTTCTATGCTTGCTTTATGCTTTTATATTTCCTTGAAATTTTCTGTCTATTGCTCTAATTTTGGCGTTAAGCTTTAGGTTATCCTCTCTTACAGATCAAGAGGGAAGATATGGTAGGGGATTTTAGATCTGCTTGTAAATCCATATACAATTGTCGGGCATTAAGCTCTGGGCCAAGCATTAAGCTTTAGGTTGGGCCTTAAGCTCTGGGTCAAGCATTAAGCTCTAGGTTGGGCATTAAGCTCTGGGTCAAGCATTAAGCTCTAGGTTGGGCATCAAGCTCTGGGTCAAGCATTAAGCTCTAGGTTGGGCATCAAGCTCTAGGTCAGGCATTAAGCTCTAGTTCGAGCGTTAAGCTCTAGGTCAGGCGTTAAGCTCTAGTTCAAGCGTTAAGCTCTGGGTCAAGCATTAAGCTCTAGGTCAGGCATTAAGCTCTAGTTCGAGCGTTAAGCTCTAGGTCAGGCGTTAAGCTCTAGTTCAAGCGTTAAGCTCTGGGTCAAGCATTAAGCTCTAGGTCAGGCGTTAAGCTGTAGGTCGGGCCTTAAACTCTGGTTCAAGCATTAAACTCTAGGTCAGGCATTAAGCTCTAGGTCGGGCGTTAAGCTCTAGGTCGGGCGTTAAGCTCTAGGTCGGGCGTTAAGCTCTAGGTCGGGCGTTAAGCTCTGGGTCAAGCATTAAGCTCTAGGTTGGGCATTAAGCTCTAGGTCAAACATTTAGCTCTAGGTTGGGCGTTAAGCTCTGGGTCAAGCATTAAGCTCTGGCTTATCCTCTCTTACAGATTAAGAAGGACAATATTGTAGGGGATTTCAGATCTGTTGTAAATCCATATACATTTGTCGGGCATTAAGCTCTGTTTTATCCTTTATTATAGTATAAGAGGGAAGATGTGGTAGGGGATTTCAGATCTGCTGTTAATCCATATATTGTGGTATCTCATCTTTTATTTTGCACTTTTAATCTTACTTTTATTTCTTACTTATTCATTTATATATTTTAATTCTGTTCTATATGCTTGTTTTTATGCAGTTTATCCTTGTAAAGCACGTTGAATGACCATGTGTATGATAATGTGCTATATAAATAAACTTGTCTTGCCTCACATCCTAGCATTGTATAAAAATGTGTGTGTGTGTGTGTGACCGTGGGTGGAGGTGTGATGCAACCTCATAAGCTGACCTGTTAAGACAATCTCTCACCGTTCTTTTGTCAGTCCGAACGTAATTAAAGGGTGGTTAACGAAAAAGTGTTTATCCAATGCCTGGCTGAAGAAGGAGCGGCTGATAGATTTGCTGTGTCACAGGAGAGGGTGACTGGTTTAATTTTGTGGTGCGAACAGGCTGTTCTGCATCTAGTTGAAGCAAAAGCTGCATTTTTTGTGGCAAGCCAACTGGGGCCTCACGTTTGTCATTGTGGCTGCTATTGTCACAGAAAACATGTCTTTTTTGCCATTGCAAAACTTTCTGAGTTCCTTAATGGGTTAAACCTGTAGGACATCATCTAGAATTATGAGATGCCTCACCCAGCGTACACTGAACATTAACAGCTTTCAGAAGGAGGTGGATTTTGTCTAGTTTTGAAAGAGCAGTGTGTATATTTTTACATCCATTTGACATTTTCTCTCACCAAGTCCTCAGAAGCCCGTTCAAAATATGTGCATCTACGTCAGTCGGTCTTGAGCAGTTTTTTTTAATGGGTTGGCCTTTCTCTGCTTGACAAGAAACTGAACAATAACATACATACTGAGTTAAAATGAGCTTTGTTGTGCAAAAGTAGCATTATCATTCCCTTTTTATTTTTTTTTAATAAAAATGACTAACCCCCAAACCATTTACCAGGGTGTTTGCATCAGGTGCAGATTTTTCATGAAGTTCAGCTTCATTCATAAGAGAGGCCTAGTTACAAACTAACCACAAACGTTAACCTGGGTTAAAGAATATTGAATGGATCCCGGGTTAATCAATAACTGTCATCACTCTATTGTTTAAATGTAATTATGTGACTGTGTTGCCCTTTGATGGGTTGGCCTCCTTTACATGGTAAACCCTGCCCTAGCCCCATAGTCAGCTGGGATTGGCTCCAGCTTCCCCATGACATGACATTGAAAAGCAGTTTGGAAAATGAATGACTAAATCAAATTGAAATTCAGGTTAAAATTTCCATAGAATATTTTTAAGTTGAATTTTAGTCACACAGATTTTAAAAGTAACTAAACTGAATCAAAACACTTGAAAGGTAAAATGTCATGCCCCACCTTGCAGTACCTTCTTGGCCCACACTTTGGGGAAACATTGCATTACAGGGGGTCCTCGACTTAGAACGGGGTTTCGTTTCTCAACGTGTGTTTTCCCATACGTAAGCGTCTACTGTGTTTTTCGCCCTGGGGCCGTTCCTCTGTCAGTCCACCAGAGGGAGACATTCACCCACCTGAGGCTCTGTATTGTATTTTTTTTTAGCATTTTATTAAAGTTACTTACACATTCACACCATTAATGTAAAAAAATAAGGGGGGGGGGGGTGGATTTGAGGCAGCATTTTAACCATAAATTATCGTAAGTCGAGTACGTCGTAAGTTCACAGGGAGGTTTGATCCCATTTTTATTTACCCTGTTGCACTGCCAACAAATGACCACAAGAATATTTTATTGGTCTCAAATGGGCAGTTACGGCCTAGTGGTTGCATCTTTGCCCTTGTGTCACAGGTCCAAGTCTTGGCCCAGGTACCTCTGATGTATGCTTGAGCAAGAAGCTGTCTCACTACCCTGCTCCCCTAGTGCTGCTCCATGTGTAAATGGCTTTAATGCAGAGGTTGCATCTTGTGGTGGTGCACTTTTTATTGCGCATTCACAATGACATTTTCAATTCACTTCAAATCATAAAAATAATACTTTCCAACACAAAGTGCACATTTGATTGCTAGACACATACTACTTTGCTTTTCTTTCTGCCACTCACAGTGCAGTGCATCCCAGATGAAGAGGAAGAAGTGATGGGTTAAACTTAGCAAAGTTCTATACAATATAGTGGATAAGCTGTAGAGGATGTGTACAAATTTTCACTCTGAAAATGAACAAATTTGATTTGAGGATGTACAAAGCTATGCACACACCTGTAACCACAACACACACCACACTACACACACTCGTTGAGCTAGTTTGCATGTTAGTATAGAGAAAACACTGTGAAGGTTGCACTAAAGCTTTTTTTTATTACACATAATTACTTTGACTCTTCTATTTAAAGAAGGACGTCATTAGAACAAGGGAAACGAGCTGTAGAGATAAAACAGAGGTTCTGTGTGTTAGAGGCCTAAAGGTTAACGGTTACGAAGGCTATGAGACAGAATGCACTGTTATGTGATGGTGTTTGGAAGCTGCAGAAAGAAGCATAGTCAGCGCAAATTCACTTTTTTTATGCTGCAGCAGCTTCAGCCATCAATAACATCGCCAATCTCGGCAGCCAGACAGCAGGCAAAGCACATGGAATAAAAATTTGCCTGTCGCCGCCTGACAGAAAGCCCAACTGACAGACTTGATTATGCGGTTTGTTTATTTGTTGATTTATTTACTCTCCGGGAACGGGGATACAGTCAGTACATACAGCCAAATGTGTGTGTAAGGACACAACCGCATAGAAATGCACACGCATGCTTCCTGTCTCACTGTTACTGTGTGCACACGAACACTCATGACCTCTCGTGTTGGCACGTATGCCCACGGCTCAGATGATGAGGGCTTGTTCATGACAGAGGCCAAGAGTGACTTCAGCCTCACAGAGAACCCAGTGTACCTCTCCACCCATAACACACACACACACACACACAGTGTTTTTACACACTGACGGGACATGTGGTCTACTTTTGCTCAGATAAAAACACAAAAATTAGAAGAAACAAAAATCTAAGAGCAATTAGACAAATTAAGTAAAAAAAATGACATTTTTGAGTTTCTGCGCTTGCTTTTAACTAGAAAATCATCAAAACGTGTTTAACTTTTCCATTTCACTTTTCCTAAACTCTCTTTATAGTATTACTACACGTTAACATCTGTTCTGGATGAAAGCGAACTCGCAATCTTACCAGTGCAGATTGAAGGTTTGTGTTTATCTTTTTGTAATTTTATCCGCAATAGCAGACTTGCTGCTGTGATTTTTTTACATTTACTTGATGGTTATAGTTTAGGAATAGCCCTGTTTTAGCCCCAGATTACGAGATCAGCAAACGTTTGTCCTGAAAAAGTAGGAAAACAAGCACAAATACACACAAACGCACACACATGGTCTCCAATGGAGTGTGTGCACTCCTCCACCCCAGTGAGACGGCGCAGCAGCTGTTGCAGTTACGTAAGGGCTGTCAGAATGCTTATACACACACACCCTTGGACGGGGACACACACACACACAAACACACACACACACGCACTCACTGTCACCCACAATGGAGCTCAGCAGCACAACCCAGTGACACCTAGCCACTCCCTCGGAAAGGAGGTCCCCGCTGTAGAAAACACAGACCAGGGAGAGGGATTCCAGCGGGTTATGTAACAGTCTTACCATCCCATGGATTTGCAGGATTGTCCCTGTGTGTGTTTTGCCAGTGCTTCAGTACCGCTGCAGTGAGAAATGGCTCAGGGTTCAGAAAGTCATTAGTCACTGAGCATAAGGCGGAAACATGAAGGTCAAGCGATCCTGTGACTGCATAAACAGTCCTCATGTGAAAGAACAGCAAAGAGAGATGATGCTGACTTGATAAACGTAAAGTATTGGAACAAATAACACAGAAAAGAAAGAATGGCTGGTCCCATTTTGTAACAATTCTAGCCTGAGCTTTGCTTTAGCCCAACTTAGCATGAAGCATCATGGGTCACATGTGGTCTTAACTTTACTAAAAGGGGTGAAGCAAGAGTTAAATATTAAATTACAATGAAAGTATTAAATCCAAAAGAGAACCCTGTATAGGAAGAATGTGAAAACTTGAAGAAGGCCAATATGGCCGCCACACATTAGCCCATGTGCTTTTAACCTAGAGTCTTGTGAATGAGGCTTTTATATACATTCTTCCTAAACAGTGTCTCTTTTTTGGAAGCCAACCTATATGAGGTACTAGAGCCATTTTGTCTTTGTCTCCATAGAATGACAGTATATTTAACATCGGCTAAATTTACACTTATGTGCACTATTTTTCCTTCTATCCATTTGATTATCAATTTTTACACATGATGCCAATAAGAGAAATGGGAGTTTGCTTCAAATTTTATCTTGAATTTCCACTGTGCAGGATTCGATGTAGTTGTTGTTACTGTTAATTCGATTGTCTGATTATCAATGCTGTTGAACAGACAAAGGCATCAGGAAGTCGAGACGGGTTAAAAGAATCTCTGATACCTCAAGCTGGCATAACAAATGTAAGTGAATAACGCTATCTAATTAAAATGGCACCCATTAAGGGGTGATATATATTAGGCAGCAAGTGAACAGTCAGTTCTTGAGTCGATGTGTTGGAAATAGGAAAAATAGGAGAGTGCAAGGATCTGAGCGACTCTGACAAAGGTCAAACAGTGATGGCTAGACAAGTGGAAGTCCGGTGTCGACCAGAGGAGGATGGGTTCCCCTTCTGAGCCTTGGTTCCTCTCAAAGTTTCTTCGTATTTAGGGAGTTTTTCTTGCCACTGTTGCTTTGGCTCATTTGGGGCTCGGACCCGGATTCTATAAACTCTGTAAAGCTGCTTTGTGACAACGTCAGTTGTAAAAAGTGCTGTATAAATAAATTTGACTTGACTTGACTTGGAATAGAGCATCTCCAAAACAGAAGGTCTTATGGGGAGGTATGCAGTGGTTGGTACCTACCTAAAAGTGGACCAGGGAAGGACAACTAGTGAATCAGGGACAAGATCATGGGCATCCAGGGGTCAATGGCTAGTCTGTCTTCTCCAATCTCACAGAAGAGCTACTGTAGTGAATGCTGGCTTTGCCAGAAAGGTGTTGGAACACACAGTGCACCACAGTCTGTTTTGGTGGCCCTACCCATACTTCAGGCAGGTAGTTTTAATGCTATTGCTGTGTGCATGTCATTTCTGAAAGTAAATACAACAATAAGAACGATATCTTCTACAAAAATCTGTAAAGAGATGATTCATTGATAAATGTATGTATCATTGTATGTGTATGTAGCATTGGGTCATTGTGTTTTACCCTTCACTTTAACAAGTGTCAGTTAACTCAATGTATTTTATTAGAAATAAACCTGATTAGACAGTCCAAACATGGCGGTTCTGCTGTCAGGATAAAGTGCTATTCTCTAAATCACTGGGCTGTCAGTGTAGGCCTAAGTTGCTGGCACACTACCGATAAAAAACATCCTCTCTCTTGTGACATTGACATTTTTCACTATTAAATTGGCAATTTTATTTCCTGAGACTTTTGCCGTCCCTCCAATGGAAGTTTGTGGTGCATTATTCTCAAGCTACTGGCACAAGGGTCCTGTTCTAAAATAATTCAGATTGGGCAATGCGTCATGACCTTAATACATAAAATGACATTATTTCTCATTCGTTTTAGTCAGCATTGTGAAGAGACAGAAGTTCCCAAACTCTTGAGCTTTTCAAATGCTCTCAACAGCTGTGTTAATCAAAAGAGCACCTTCATAATCAAGCCTTAACTTGTTTTGGTCCCTCATGGTACCTTGTTAATGCATGTGACTCAAGCAATGGGGGGAAAAAATGGAGGGTGGAGGCAGGAATGCAACCGCAGTGTAGAACAAGTTACGGAAACAAACACAACAGGAAACACCGGGAGGCTGTGGCAAAATCCCGGTAGAGCTGGAAAAACAATTATCCCTGAGGTTCTTGTTAGGAGCAGTGATGGGGTTGGTTGTGGCAGTGCTTCTCCAAGGCCACGGTAAATTGTGAATGAACAATGCCTCTGCGCTGTCTCTGCAATATGGCAGCACCTCTAACTAGTGGAAATTCACAATTAGGTTATGGCAGCGTGTCTGGAAATGAACCCCCGGAGCCTGTGGAGCGGATTCAACTTGTTATGACATGGAAAAAACTGTGCAGTTTTTTTCCTCTTTCCTCTAGCAACTCAGAAAAAAAAGAATCTCTTTTTTTCAAAGCAATGGGGGGAAAATGAGTGCCTTGACATGGTCAGAAAGTGTGTGATTTAGTTTTTCCCATGGCCAATACAGGGTCATTTGGAAAGATACAGCAAGTTACGCTCACTTCACTGGGGAGCGAGTTGGGAGAGAACAGAACTTGGAATTTAACTAAGTTTCCTCCAACGCAACCAACTTTCCATACCTGTCGCTGCCAATGAGCGTTTCCTCGAGCCCCAGCAGAAAGGAGTGTGTGGCAACGTGCCGCTCTGGGCCAGGAAACCTGAGGCAGACCTCTTTTCCGAGCTGTGAGATCACTTTCTGAGTAAATACAGAAGTGCCTAAAAAAACAAGCCTTTTCCTTTATCCTCTGGCTGATAGAAACTACAGAAAGTCGCTCTAGCGCACGATGGGTTTGCGGGTATGTTGAGAGAGCAAGAGAGACAGACAGCCATCTGCAGCACTGTGGCTGTGTCACTAGAGTCTTAGGGGAATAGACTTCACACTTCTTTGTGACAACTTCCCCCGGCGTCATTGACACAGTTCCGGCCTCGCAAATCTCTCACCGGATTCGCTGTGCAGTCGCTCTTTGCGCTGACTTTGGAATGCCTCTCGGCATGCGATAAAAACGCCACCCACATTTGTGTAATGCATTGCAGTATGGTGCAGAGAACAAACACCACCACAGATTCCGATTTCTAGGGAATTCTAGAGCAATAAAACAGCAGGAGTAGACAGTTTTTTCCCTTTACCGCACCAGAGGTCCCTCAGCTAAGACAGGCCTTGTATCTGCTTAGTCCGGCCCAGTACTGTGGACGTTTATAGAACCTTAGTAATTAGTTACAGTTGCTGGTCACTTTTTTTAAAAGCAATACTATTTTTCTGTACAGAAAAAGTAAATGTAGTTAAAAGTAATAGTAAAAATCGATTTCCTTATCGTTTCTGTGAAACGTGATAATCTAAATCTGGGTTGTTGTTTTTTTTCTTTGCTCTTCCCTTAAATTACTCTGTTATTGTTAAGCCTGGATCAGGGAATTTTTGTATTTTGTAATGCTTGAAGAACGAAATATAATACCTAAAATCAAGTTTATATTCTTTTTTAAAAATCAATTTCCACTCAGAACAACATAAATAAAAAAAAACTAAAAATAAATTAAAAAAAGGCTGCACTACCATGAGATCTCATATGTCACATAATTTCACTTTCACTTTTGAGCTGAAATGAGCAAATAATTCATCAACAGTCATGTGATAATTACGATGGAGATTTCACGACCCAACTTGGCCAAATAGACCAGGATTTGCCCAGAAAGCCCTGTTTGGAAATACATAGAGTCCAGGGGATCTTCGAGATAAAATTCTAACTCAGCTACAGCTCGATTAAAATTTCTCATATTGGCATCATGTGTAAAAATTGATAATCAGATGGATTGAAGGAATAATAGAACGTTTTGATAATGCTAATGTCCATTAATACAGGGATGGCAGAGGTCGGTGAGCTGAGCAAATACTGCCCCTTTCATAGTGAGTGGCAGCTTGGCATGTTAAACTCTGCTTTGTTCTGTGTGCTTTAGAGTTGTTCATAATACTTTCACACAAGACAAAGTAACAAGTAATAAGCCCATTAAACATTTTTGTAGCAAAAATGACAATGTCAGCTAATACCCAAGTAAAGACTATTTGACATACAGTCAAACCCCATTAGATCACCTCAAATGCTCCAAAGTCTGTCATATACAGTAGTAGTATGTAGTTATACGCCTACTAACTGCTTTACTGTAATACTGGACTCCGAGAGAAACTAGCATTCGCTATGTCTTCCTTTAAGTGTGGTCTAAAAACCTTTCTGTTTAATGGGTGACATCTGTTTATTTAGTCTTTTTTTTTTTTTCTATGTGTACATTGTAAAGCGACCTTGGGTTTGTGAAAGGCGCTATATAAATATAACTTATTATTTA
Source organism: Lepidarchus adonis (assembly GCA_037576955.1). Classification (NCBI taxonomy): domain Eukaryota; kingdom Metazoa; phylum Chordata; class Actinopteri; order Characiformes; family Lepidarchidae; genus Lepidarchus; species Lepidarchus adonis. Next base: position 12,435,885 of record JBBIGC010000152.1, on the reverse strand, counting down.
TTATTATTATACGCACACTGTTCACTAATGGTGCCGTATGACTCTAGAATGTTGCAGGCTGTTAATAAAGCCTCTGCAGCATCATTACATTTATGAGTTAATCAGGCATGAGTTAATAATGAGAAAACAGCGGTGGATGCGACAGTAGTAGCATTAGCAGCAGTAGCATTAGCAGCAGTAGCATTAGCAGCAGAGCTAAAGAATTAGCACAACTGACCGTTAACACGGACTGACAACACTGACAACGCTAACACGGACCCATATTTGGTGAACTATAGATGGAGAAATGCATACACCGGACATGTTGCACGTTGTGGCGAGGGTGAGAGGCGAGGTTGGCAGCTTAAACTGATAACATACATGGTAGGAAATCTGTTTCGCAGCCTTTCATGGTGAGAGGCGAGGTCGGCGAGCTAACAGGGTTTGACTTGATATGACTTCATGTGGTTTGAGGCAAGTGGGTGATGTTTTAGACAGGGTGTCTACATGATCTATCTGGTCTACATAAGCTTTCATTATGTGTTATCTAGCCTCATAGCTGAACTGGAGCAACAAAGAAAGTCACATCTGGACACCAAACACCGTGACATATGACTAACTGTTGCAAGAAAACATAGCCATGCTAGTTTGAAGACATGGAGACATATTAAGGCAGCAATACTATACTGTTACCTGCCCCTAACACACACACACACACACACACACACACACACACACACACAACCCCAACATAAGATCCCCATTAGGGAAGCATCTCAAATATTGTCACAGCTGCTCTGTTGAAAGATGTTATTAGAATTATTTCAATCAGCACTTTAACCCTTGGCAGTGCTTTCTGTGGGACTGAGAGAAAGACCTCAGTCAAGCTGTTAATTCAATTTCATTTATAGTCATGCAGTTATGGAGATCATGGTGTTATTGTGGTCAGTTTTTCAAAGTGACCGCACATAGAATGTGGCATCATGTTCCTCAAATCTGTACATTATAGTGGAGTCAATGTAAAGGATAAACTTGTCTTTTTAAGTTTTTAACGACAGCGGATACGGGATTTGGAATGTCCCTTCACATATGATTTTAGATATAGTTGATATTTCTTTGGAAGACGGACGTCCAGCTTGGTTCCTCATTCTACTATTCATGCTGTAGGACACAAAAGACTCAGACTTGTGGGTGTAATACTCATGGACAAAGCTGCTACTCATGCAACTTAATATTGTGTTGTCTGAGACCAAATCCTTGTATTTAAAATGTCTGATGTGGAGATGTTGTTAGACCAGAGTCTGGAATGTTTGTGTGAATATTTGCTTCACATGCAAAATGTAAAATCTCAAAACATTGTTTTTGCGTGACATGCTGGGAAAGAAGTGGTTTCCCAAAGGTTGTTTAAAGATGGTCAATGATACAAACATGTCATATTTTCAGTATTTAACATGAATGTGCTTCAGACACAAGTGAAGTGACTATTTTGCATAAAAGATGTCGAGGTACCATTACTTTAATGAAAAAAACAATTGAAAACAGATGTCTGTTTGTTTATGTCAAACATTTCTGAAGGAAGGACAAACCCAGCTCTGTTTCTGCTAAAAAAGACTGTTTTTGATGTTAGAGTAGTCGAGCACTAACTGGCTGTGAATGGAGGTCCCGGGGAAACAGCATGTTGAGGTGTGACTCTGGGCATGAGCTTTTGAGGACAGAAATGTCTTTTACAACATCGTCCCACAGTCTTGCCCTGAAGAAAGGCCTTTGTTTCTCATTCACATCTGCATTCTCAGCACTCAAGTGGGCGGATACATTGAGAATTGAGCTTTTTTTCTTGGCATCATTGGAAAAGGACCCCAGTAATACCAAGGACAACACAACATAAAATGTGTAAATGATTGTGAAACTAGAATAATTGAAAGCTTTCTGTCTGTCTCTCTGTCTTTCTCTCTCTCTGGTTAAGGCCTAGCCTAGCTGCGTCCCTTTAATATTAATACATTGGGCGGCTTATGGCGCCATTGTAAATTCTCCTTTGTAAATGAGTTAAATGTACAGTTTTGACAGTGCAAGCATGAGAGCAACACGAAGGGGGCGCTGTTTGACGTTCTTGACCACAGAGTTCCACTCTTATCCACCCTTCCTCAGTCTGTATCAGCAGTAGTGAGACGGCAGAACCCGAACTTTCCAAGACCAACATTATTCTATTGGGTCCCGACAGACAGCGGGAAAATGTCAGTCTTTCAGCCCCATTAATACCCCCGTGCTTCTCTGATCATTAGCATGCCACCTTTTGTTGGGTAAAGGTCAACAGTTCTGGAGGTGCTATGTTATACTACTGCATAGCTACATACTGACAGTTTAATAACATGAAAGATTTTCATTTGAGTAACATTTCATATCAACAGACAGACTGTATTTACAAGCTGCAATTCTTTTAAATCCATATTTGATCACAATAAAACATAAAATGCATCTTGAAAGTGAGACCTGTTACTATTATTATTACTATTACTATTTTGAATTTGATAGCAGCAGTGTGGCTCCAAAAAGTTGCTGAAAAGGTAAGTTGTACTAAAAAGAAACAGCTTGAAGGACAATTTGCAGATAGTTACATTAAATGGCAGCAGATCAGTCACATCAGTCAGTCATCTTCCTGTCCGCTGCATCTTCTATTTCCACAGTTGCTTGCATGTCCTCTCTCACCACATCCATAAACCTCCTCTTCTCCTCCTGCCTGGCAGCTCCATCCTCTCCTCAACATCCTTTTCCCAATACACGGGGTCCGAACCCTTTAAATTTTCTTTTTGCAGTGTAAAAGTGATTTAATAAAACGCTCAAAAAAGGGTGAAACAGAGCCTCAGATGGGTTAGTGTCTCCCTCTGGTGGACTGACAGAGGAATGACCCATGTAGATGCTTATTTAAATGGGTTTCGATTTACGTTGAAATTAGATATTTTGTGTCGCACTTGGAGGAACGGAACCCAGATGTAAGTCGAGGACCCCCAGTATACTCCACCTCTCTTTTCCGCACATGTCCAAACCAAAGTGACCCCACTTCTCTAATAATCCTCCTCACTCCCAATGCAAATCTCAGCATCTTTAACTTTGCCACCTCCAGCTCTGCTGTCTCTCTTTTCGTCAGTTCTGCCATCTCCAACCCGTATAACATAGCTGGTCTCATTGCCATCCTGTAAACCTTCAATTTAACTCGTGCCTATACCCGCTTGTCACAGATCACTCCTGCTACTCTTCTCCACCCACTCCACCCTGCCTGCACTCTCTTCTTCACCTGTCTTCCACACTCCTTGTTACTCTGGACTGTTAAACCCAAATATTACATTCTACATTCTAACCACTGCCCTGTCCTCCCTTTCATTTATACTCTATTCTGTCTTTTACCTATTCACTTTCATTCCTCTCTTCTCTAAAGCAGACCTCCACCTCTTTAAGGTCTTTTCCTGCTCCCTACTCTCAGTACATATCACAATGTCATCTGCAAACATCATAGTCCTGTCTAAACTCGTCTGTCCATCACTATTGCAAACAAAGGGCTGATCCTTTATGTATTACCACCTCTACCTCTCCACTGTCATACTGCCCTTATACATATCCTGTATCACTCTTACATACTTCTGTGCCACTCCTGACTTCCTCATACAGTATCAGAACTGCTCTCCATGCACATTTCATATACATCCATATGCAAGTCCATAAAGTCACAGTGCAACTCCTTCTGACCTCTCTACAGGAGGTCCTTGACTTGCGTCATACTCAACATACAGAATTTCGCTGTTACGGAATTTCTGCCGCCCCTTTAAAAAATGGTGCAGTGGAAAGTGAAAGTAAATAGAATAAAACGCTCAGAAAAGGGCAAAACAGACTCCCTCTGTGTCTCCCTCTGGTGGACTGACAAAGAGATGCCCCCAGATGCCTATTTAAGCAGGTTTCGACTTGCGGCAAAAGTTTACGGAGGAACGTAAGTTGAGGACCCCCTGTATACTTCTCTATCCACATCCTCGGAGCAAGCATTTCATCTGTGTTGTTCTTTCTCGTTTTCTTCTTTCATCTGCCCCTTAAAGTACTCTTTCCATCTCCTCAACACTTTCTGCTCTGCTTCTATGTTTCCATCACTATCCTTTATCATTACCCTTCCCTACTTCTTCTTTCCTCTGTATACCATCCTGAACTTCATCATTCCACCACCTGTTTCACTTCTCCTTCTTCTTCTGTACCCATGGCACAGCAAGCACCTTTCTGGCTCTCTCCCTCATCCAGTTGCCCAGCAATCCGTTAATACTTCCCTTCTTCTTAACCTGTATCTGAACTCCACCTTACAGTCTTCCTTCATCTTTTTCATCTCCTACAGACCACCATTCTGTACTGATTAACTATGATCTCCCCTGACACTTTACAATCCTGAATCTCCTTCAGTCTGACTCTCCTGCACAAGAGTGTTCCTCCCTCTTTTTTGAAATATGTATTTTCCGCAGCAATTTCTATCCTTTGTCAAGTCAGTTTTATTCGGAAAGGGCTTTTTACAACTGACGTCACAAAAAAAAAAAAAAAGTAGGGTCCGAGCCCCTACTGAGCAAACCAAGGCTGACAGAGGCAAGAAAAAACTTTTCTTTTGGGAAGGATCCGATGCTCAGAAGCGGAACCCATCCTCCTCTGGTCGGAGAGTGATAACAGACAGAGAATATAAATGAAATCCACTAACAGCCGAGCCTCTGCATTCTTCTCCTTGATGCCATACCTGCCCATCACCTCCGTTCACTTGAAATCTGCTCCAATCACCACTCAGTTTCCTACACTTCATCTAACTCTCTCAGAATTCCTCTTTATTATTCATCCCACAGCAAACCTGTCTAGCAGAATCAGAATCAGAATCAGAAAAACTTTATTGTCCCTAAGGAAATTGCTTATGTAGCGACTGCAACATAGAGACAAAAAATAAAATAAAATAAACATACATCTTATACTAGTAAAAATACAAAGGAAATAAATACAAAAGTACTAAACATGCATATGCACTAACAATTAATTCCTTTGATTTCCAGCTTTATTTTTTATCTGGCACTCTTCCTGACCTAACCTTCCCCATTAACCCGGGCTTGGGACCGGCACAAAGAAAAACTCAGGCTTGTGCATGGATTAGCAGATCAGTAACATGATTGAGAATAAGAAGAGCATATTATAGAGGCAGGGTCTCTCAGAAGAAAAGATTTCAGAATATTTTCTTCAATATAAAAGTGCAAGACTTTGAATCTTGATCTATAGTACATACAGAGATTCAGAGAAGTTGGATAACTCTGAGTGAGGCACGAGGATGAGAATCTGTATTGGATATCCATGATCTTTAGGCCTGATTTTGTCATGGAAATCACTGCTAGGGCTCAGGAAATGCATGTTAAAGCTTTACCAACATATCAAAGAAGAAGCAATATATGAACATGTTGAGATGCAGGCAAAACTGGGACCCCGCATACTCTAGATTAAAGAGGCGCGAGACCATCTGGCTTGTTGTCAGTTCAAAAGCCTGCATCTCTGATGGTCTGGGGTGCATTAGTGACTATGGAATTGGCAGCTTGCACATCTGAGAAGCCACCATCATCAATGCTAAAAGGTACAGGTTTTAGAGCGACACATGCTCTCATCCAGGCAACGTCTTTTTCGGGAAAAGCAAATTTCAACATAATACTCCATCTATTATGACCAAATGGATTTGTAATCTGCAATCCAGACCTTTCAGCAATTGTAAACATTCAGTTCATTTGCGATACTATGCTTTTGTACCAAAAATAACGGTGTCTTAAAGGATATACACATACATTTACATTTGGCTCTTCTTAGAAAACATACTGTTTGCTTTTGAAGTGAGCACTTACTGAATCATGGCCTCTTTGGCCAAAGAAGCCTGGTTCAGGTGCAGGAGTATCTGTATCAAAGGACAATGTTTGAAGGCCAGGATAACAGTGTCTGCTTTTGCAGTAGTGAGTCAGCTTTTCACCTCCCTTACTCCCTAAGACTGGACATTTTCTCACTAACTAGCTGTTAGTACGCACTGTATGACCTATGGGTCTCCCATTCGGCATGATACACAAGAAGGTCTTTGTGTAGTAATGTCATACTGACCAATATTGTGGTTAATTCTTAGACTCTCTGTGATCTTTGACCTAGAATAAGACGTGAAAAGTGCTTTGACAGACAAATGAGAAGTTTGTTGCTGGGAAGAAGTGATTGAATTTATCGGAAGGCCTTGTCATGAACCACACACTTCCTCTTTTTCTATAAACTCCCAGACAGACGTCTTTCTACTTTTCTGATCACTTTTTTGTTGTTGTTGCAATGCCTGAGATCACATGTTTCTTTGCTGGATGTGTCCCTCCAGCCCTGTCTATGACTTATCACTGAGATTTCTTGAACATTTGTAGTAAGGTCTGTATATAAGCTAAGATTTATTCTGATCATGGGGACAAACTGATGTTAATGTCATTTGAAACTGTCAATTTTGTCATTTATTTGCTTTGCTGAAGCAGTTCTTTCCATTAATAGTGTCGCCAACACACTCCGAGAGTACATTTTGTCGGTACATTTTGGGGATTAGCGCCTGTAATCGCAATTAAAGGTATTTTTGTGTCAACGTGCGACTCAATGACCATTTAAATAAAAAGAAAAATATGTTTAAAATTTACCTTACACTTTGTACTCTTGGTTAGATCAGATGAATATGAATTTTTTGCCGATAAAAAGAATTGATTATAATGGAAATTCATTTTCATATTAAATAAAAGTGAATACAATTAAGTCATGGCTGATCAGCTGCTTTTATTTTCATTTTCTACATCGAAACCCATTTAAATAAGCATCAGTGTGTAACGTCATTGGGCTATTCCTCTGTCAGTCCACCAGAGGGAGACATTCACCCCCCTGAGGCTCTGTTATGCCTTTTTTGAGCGTTTTATGTGCTACTTTCACTTTCACCTTTAATTTTTTACTGTACATTTTTTTAAAAAGTGGTGATGGGGGAATTGGCCGTAACCACGTTACGACGTACGTCGAGTACCCGCTGTATTTGTTGTTGCAGTTTTCTATGTTAAATAGGAACAGTACTTCTTTATTTTAGATTCATATTTCATTTTTACTTTAAACCTGGGTAATGAGCTTTAAACATTACCAATATCCAAAGTAAATCGGTTCTGCCGCTCTGCTTCATCCCGAGGTGGATCAACTCTTAAAGCTTTCAGATTATTGAGTTTGGAACTGGTTCCTAAATTGGTACATAGTATTGTGAGATGACAGATGGAGCAACACATTAAATAGGCTTTTTTAACAGGTCCTATGACATTAACATTACAATCTGGTTCTGAGATTTGCAGACATGCACTGTGGTTAACAATGCAGAACAATGTACAAATGTCTCCTGTGGATATTGAGTTGTCCTTCATAAGTTAGGAGACAGGTTCAAGGATGAGAGGCATGCCCATATACAGAAGGGTCCTCGGGTTACGACGGGGTTCAGTTCCTCAGTGTATTAAGTTTACAGTAATAGAGGAAATGTTAAGCTATTAAATATTGTGTTAAAAGCCTTTTGTTGAGGAATCAGTTGCACTTCTGCTGTTAAAGTTCATGCAACACCAAATATCCCGGAAAACGTCTCGCATTGACTGACAATTTATTATAATACCTTAATGTGATGCCAAACATTGTACTTCTATAAAAACTCTCAAATAAAGTCAGTCCTCTCTAGCTGAATACCTACTTTTGAGTCCAAAAAGCCCTGAAATCGTGTAATTTGTGCGTCTGTCTGGATGGGTGCCATTGCTGATTGGGTGTTAATAGGTGCCAGTGCATATTTTTCCCAACTTCTCAACCTCACTGTCATTTCGCATGTTTCCGGAGGGACCCTATAAAAAGGAGCACGCGTCTCATGCCGGATATGGCACCGTGCTGCTGCTGGGCTGCTTGAGCCCATCAATTACATTGCCATAAAGCTCTCATTTCGAGTAGCGGAATTCAGCCAGAGCTCTGTCAAAATCCCACGAAGCGCCTGGCTGCTCTTAATGCCGCGCTTTTGGTAAAAAAATAAAAAAAATGGGGGAGGGGGTGGGGGCATGTTAGGGAGAAAATGAGTGGAAACTGGACAGACGGGCCTGGATGTCTTTTACAGACTGACTCAGAAAGCTGCACAATGCCAGGTCCTTCGCCTTGTATAACAGCCCGAGATTGGCACGGATGGCGTACTCTTGACTCACAGTGCTATCATGCAGAGTCTGCTCTTGTTTTTCTGCAGAAGAGGTAAGAGTGTAGGCCAGAAGGAGGAGTGGGAGTATTCACCCGCACAGCGAAAGGCAGTGAACTCCGTGACCTCACCCTGGTCTTCAAGGAGAACGAGTCTACTGTAAGATCTATGGATCACCAAAGAGAACCCACTTTAAGGTCACAAGTCTTACTACTGGAATCCCATTGTTTGTGAGGCAGTTCACAGAATGGCTTCTACACTGCAAAAAATGATTTTCTAACTTAGCAGTTTTATCTAAAAAATCTTAAATCAAGATACATTTACTAGACACATGAAATAGCATAAGAAATTATGTTTTCTGAACAAATAACTCAAAGTTATTGTGATCGTTTGCTTAAAACAAGCTAAATTATCTGCCAATGGGGTAAGAAAAATAATCTTAATGAGATATAATCTCAG
>JBBIGC010000152.1:12394949-12407178 GCA_037576955.1 Lepidarchus adonis | reverse complement strand
GGACCTTGTAAAGCTGCTTTGTGACAACTTCTGTTGTAAAAAGCGCTATATAAATAAAACTGAATTGAATTGAATATGACAACAGCTGACCAGATTTTATTGAGATGACAGAAAACAGATGGAATAAATACATCGTTTCTTCAATTTACTAGTGATATTAAATCACATTGTGTCATAGGCCTACAGTTTATCTGTTAATGTTGGTATTGCATCTCTCAAGACATTTAGCACCACAATTATCGTAACTCCTAGTTAAGATGTGTTAAAAGCCTTAAAATAAGTAACATTTTTATTGTCAGAAATGTCTGACTTTTAACAGCAAAAAATGACTAAGAAACAATTAATGGCATTTTAATATTTTGTACAACCCGCCTTTGCCAACAAGAGCACTCAATCTTTTCCTATAACATTTCATATCGTTGGAGAATACAGAGACACCATACTTGACAGTGGGCATGAAGTGCTTTTCTGCATACTCATCCTTGGATTTGCACCAGACCAACTTTGAATGTTTGTTCTCAAAAAGCTCAGTGTTAGTCTCATTGGACCAAAGGACAGGATCCCAGTTGAACTCCAGACATTTATATTTATGATTGTAGGTGAGACAAGGCTTTTTCCTTGCATGTCTCCGAAACACCTTAATTTTCATGGACATAGCGTCTTATGGTTGTCATGGAGACTATGGGTCCCTAAGATACCACTCTCTGGTGCAGTTCTTGCACAGTGAGCTTTGGAGAATTTTTTACTTCTCTTACCATCTTCCTCATTGTGTGTGGTGGCAAGATAAACTTGGGGCTCATCCAGACTTGTTTGTTCCAGTTGATTTAAACTTCTTTATTATTCCTCTGACTGTAGACACAAGCAGGTTTAGACTAGTAGATATTTTCTTGTAGCCATTACCTGACTTATGAAGGTCGACACACATACACTTTACTTGAACTGCATGTTCTCTTCTCTTTTCCATGCTCAATAGAGGCTAAGAGCAACAGGACCCTGTGTCATGTCATATTTATACTCCAGGGAAACAGAGTCATTAATTGCCAATTAATATGATCTCTGATCAACCTTAAAAACTAAACTAGAAATTACAAAAATGCTTCAGTTACATATATTTTATAGTAATTGGTAGTGGTGCCAATAATTGCAATAAATTGCAATAAAAAAATAATTATTTGCTAGTGATGGATTGTTTTTCTTTTTGTTTTTTACTTTGGTTTAGATAATAATAAATTAAAAAAAAAAAAAATAGATTTTTTGTAAGTTTTTTTTAACACATCTTAACCAGGGGTATCTGTGTCATATTCATTTATTGAACTGTGCACAAACAGTTCTCCAAAGGACTCATCTTACAGATGGGTAATTAAGATGCTGTGGCCCATGTTCTGGGCTTGTTCATGCATGTGTGTATGACAGTTTGAGTGGTACAGAGACCACATGTTATATATTAGATTCTTTTGAACTCTCTGGGTTTATGTAATTTCACTTAGTCATCCTGTTCAGGGGTACAGTAAGTACACTGTGAATGGAGGCAGTGCTCTGTGTGGGTAGTTTGCCTTTTTCCTCTTGTGTGACGGTGTGTGTATTTTCATCATGCACACTCATATTAAGAACACTTCCTCTGTTTCTTTTTTTGATAAAAATAAATTCACTTTTTTCAGCACACATTGGTTTATTTCTACAGAAAGGCTTATACAATCCATTGAGAAGATACCAACCAACTTAAAAATGTCTTATGCAACACATGTGGTAGTGCGAGATGGTTTATTTAGACTTTTTGCCTCAATGTCGGGAGCCATGTAGCAGAGAGTCCTGCTCCAGTGGCATCCCTCATTCCACTGATGATTGGAAAAGAGATGGGGCTGTGTATCTATGCTCTGTTCGATTGGGCAGCCAAGCTAGACAGATTCATTAACAGAAAGAAATGCTTTTGAATGTGAAAGATGTGCAGCAGCACGGTTTGGCTTGCCATAATGTGTGATATATGACTTTGATACATCACTCTCCTCAAGGCCATGTTGCCTCTGGGCTGACCTTTGTTTCACTGAAGAAAAACAACATAAGCCACTTTAAAAAAGCAAGGCAAGACAATGCAGCTCAAAAACCAGGACAGAATACTCACATTCGAAGATGAAAAGCTGCATTTTGTGTACTTCAAATAGATTTCCCCATATTTTAATGCCTGGGTTAGGAGTAGCATGTAGTATATTTTCAAAATATATTTCAAAACAGAGTCGTTTAGCCAGAAATTTCATTAAAAAGCCCATTCATCCTTAAGAAGAATAGGTCTGACATTATATAGCCCTTCTAGCATTAATGTCTAGACATGCTAGTTATACATTAAACCTGAAACTCACAAAAGGCCATGTTAATTGTTATGTAAGATTGACAAGATATCAGGCTTAAGAAGAAAGAATGGATACTGAATGACATATTTGAATATATTTCCACATCCTCTTGTCAATGTGTTTTAATATGAGGTATTCTTCTTTTTATACTTCTGTATCATAAGCCTTGCTATAAAATATGTAGTCAGCATGAATATTGGTACATAAAGAATGTACCAGGCCTTTGTGCACTAAAAACATTCACCATCATGTCCCTGTTCAAACTCATGATTTGTCTGGGTTTGTGAGTGCATATTTTCCAATGTCGGGCATGGAAGAAAATGAAAACAAAACAAACCAAAAGTTAATGTTTCAGGTGCTATAAATACCAGTGGCTTTTCTGCCCTGCTATTTTTAGCACTCACACTGGCTTCCAGACATCAACGTCACCACTGTTTCCTCACTCATGCTCAGGCAGCTCTGTCTGTTGCAGTCTAAAATCAGGAAATGCATTAAACAGAGAACATGTTCAGCATCTAATCATCACAAATACTCTGTGTACTTTGTCTTTTGGGTATTTTTTTGTCATTTGAAACTGTGCTTCAACTGCATTTTTGTACAGTGTGTTCTCTATTTTATGGTATGATACAATAAACATCATCAGAAAGCTAAAAAAAAAAAAAGGAAGAAAAATACCAATGCCAATATTGCACTTTAGACACCCACACACACATGACGTTGAATGCCACTTGTATTCCACAGTACTATTTTTACCCATTTGTGTCTTTTAGGAACTGAGTGGGCATGGTTGTTAATGATGACTCATGGGTTGAGGGAGGGTTGTACCTCTTCTGTTTCAGTTCATTGAAGAGTCTTAACATACGCATTAGACCAGCAGTCATTGCTTCTTTCTTTTGTGTTTATGGAAATTGTACGAAACAACTTTATACTTTTTACTGTGACATTTTATATATATATATTATACTTTAAGACTTATTTGTCCTCTCTGTGTGTCTTACAGATAGGGGATTAAATGACATTGAAGAGAAGAGGAAGCAAAAAGGAACTGAATGAAACAAGAAGCTGATTGAAAGAAATAGACTGATGACTGTAAAAACACATTTTGGACATTCAAATGTGGAGCAAGTTTCAAAAAAATGGAAATGGAGGACTTTTTCTTTGGATGTCAGTGTTGGTAAATCATCTGGCATGACTATATACTTGAAGGCAATTTAACTAACAGCACCTTGATAAACTCAGTTGAAAAACAGCAAAATACAATGGAGTCACGTGGAGCAGATGGCACCCAAAAATGCAGCAAGGAACCACGTGAGAAGAACCCTTTACAAAGAAAATGGGTCTCCGAGCCCTCTACTGGTACAAAAAGAAGCACTTATGCAGAATCTGAAGGTAAAAGACATTTGCACCATGAAAGTCTCCAGAGTGGTGCCAGTGGGACAGGTATTACGTCCCCTGGAAAGCTGCTTTTAAATGCAGCGTCTCAGTCATCTCAAGAAAGTCCGTTCTTTCCACGGTCTTACTCCTACCAGTTACCACATTCTTACCCACAGCAGCCCATGCAGAAGCCTTTTCTCACTGGTACTAAACCACAACCTGGTATGGAGGCACATGCTTGGCCATTCCCTGGGCAATTGCAGTCTTTGCCACCAGATGATATGTATCCTGTGCACTCTCGCTCGCATGGAGTCTTTCCCCGTCAGAAGTCTCCAAGTTTGCCTAGTGCTTTTGGCCAGTATTCCCAATCAGGCTCTGAGCAACAAGAAGAAGGACATAAGAAGGAAGCGAAACCCAAGAAGCCAGGGAAGTACATTTGCCAATACTGTGGAAGGGCATGTGCAAAGCCCAGTGTGCTTAAAAAACACATCCGGTCACACACAGGGGAACGGCCTTATCCCTGTGGCCCCTGTGGTTTTTCATTCAAAACCAAAAGCAATTTGTATAAACATAGAAAATCACATGCCCATGCTATTAAAGCAGGACTTGTACCATTCTCTGAGCTGGCAACTCGCACAGACATTGACCAGGCATCTTCAGTTGGTGAAACAGAGGTACATTCTGATGGAGAACAAAGTACTGACACTGATGAAGAAACCACAGAAGGTGCATTGTACCCAGAAAAAAGTAGCCCTGTACCTCAGATATCATTTGAGTCTGACAAAAGCACAATAGAAAAGGGCGGTGAACCAGCCTATGCAGACTCAGCAGAAGAGATGGCAATGGCGTCTATGAAAGTGCCTATCTTAATCGTCCCAAAACAGGGGTTTCCATCAACAGCCATAGAGTGTACCCCATTTACAGAAATCAAGGGATCTCATATTGGCATACAAATGGTCAGAAGAGATGAGTCACATACTATTAAACAGAGGCTTGCTTTGAGACTCACTGAGAAAAAAGGTCAGGACTCTGAGCAGTCTCTGAATCTTTTGAGTCCTCACAGCAAAGGCAGCACAGATTCTGGCTATTTTTCTCGCTCTGAGAGTGCTGAACAGCAGATCAGCCCACCCAACACCAATGCAAAGTCATATGAGGAGATAATGTTTGGAAGAACTTGGTATTATAGGCCTAACTCTAGGTCTAGACAATCCATTACAGTTGGAATGGCTGCTGCTGCCAGTCAAGACCCTCACAACAAAACTTGTGCCATGATGGAGCTTGACATGGGAAAGATTTCAGAGGATCACATCTTTTTCAGAGGAGGTTCTGCAGAATCCCAAATGCTTGCAGGCTGTGACCCTAAACAGTATCCTGGAGGTCCTTGCCAAAGCAACACCAGTCTCCTAGAAGCTCCATCTGAATCAGGGCCGCTCATAAGAAGTAACTCAATGCCCACACCTTCTCCAACCAATCTCAATGTTCCACCAGGTCTGAGAGGGAGTCATTCATTTGATGAGATGATGTCTCCAGATGATGTTTTCTATCCTGGAGCAGTTGGTCTAAGGAGGCTGAGAAGACAAGCTGCTTTTGAGCATGGGGAATCTGAGAATTATGGAAAGATGGTCCCTGTTTCAACTATGAAAGTGGGGGAGAGAGGTCTGATGATGCCGGAGTTTAAAGGTTCAGGATCAGAGCTTGCTTGCCCAGAAATACGCACAGCATATGGCACCTATGGTACAAAAGTTGGAGTGTCTGAGATGACCACAAGAAAACGGCGCAAAGAAAAGAGTGTTGGTGACGAGGAGGATTGCACTGGGCAGTATGATGATTCTCAGACGGGTTCTGTTGAAACATCTGTAGACTACGATCTTAAACAAGAATCGTCAAGGGCCACTCCAACAGGCAAAGGATCTTTGTTTAGTGGTTATAGCCCATCAGAAAGTTTTGATAAAGGTACTGGTATATGCCCAGAGGATGTGCTCCTCATTCAAGATACAGACAGAAAGGCCTCTGGCAATGTAATATCTGTTATTCAACATACGAACTCACTTAGCAGGCCTAACTCTTTTGAAAAATCGGAGTCAATTGAACATCAAATTTACCAGCCAGAAAAACCTGTTGGCCAAAATTCTGAACATTCTGATACAGAGAACATTGAAGATAGTCCTGATTCTCTTCTGAGGTCCGAGAGCATGGAACATCAGCAGCAGAGTGACAGTGAATTAGCATCTGTCGCACCTAGCCAGCAATATCATATGCCTCACAAATTAGTACGACAACCTAACATTCAAGTGCCTGAAATCAGGGTAACAGAAGAGCCTGATAAGCCAGATAAAGAACCAGAGGTGCCAGTAAAAGAGCCAGAGAAACATGTGGAAGAATTCCAGTGGCCACAGAGAAGTGAGACTTTGTCCCAACTCCCGGCAGAGAAACTGCCCCCAAAGAAAAAACGTCTGCGTCTTGCAGATATGGAACACTCATCTGGTGAATCTAGCTTTGAGTCTACGTGCCCCAGTCTTTCAAGGAGCCCAAGTCAAGAGAGCAACCTGTCCCATAGCTCAAGTTTCTCTATGTCCTTTGACAGGGAAGAAAGCATGAAATCAGTGTCCCCTACTAAACAAGATGAGATAAGTAAGCAATCAGAGTTTTTAACTGTGCCAGGAAGTGGTCATTCTCTGTCAATACCTGGCCATCATCACAAGGAGATGCGTCGCTCTTCATCAGAACAAGCACCTTCTGCTTTACCTACTGAATTACCAGAAATTCGTAGCAAGTCTTTTGATTACGGAAGTCTTTCAACCTCTTCGAGACAAGGGGAGGTATACGCGAGTGCATCAGCCATGAAGGAACGTAGACGTGGATACCTGGTTAGACAGGCATCTTTAAGCGTCTACCCTGAAGTTGTTCCTCAAGAGCAAGGTTCGGAGTTGAACATCAAGCAAGAGCACTCTGAGCAACATGGCTCACTGTCAGCTTGGCAAGGCGCCTCATCTCTAAATGGTGCATCTCACTCTGCAGTTAGCAGTGACCTAGTCCGACCCAAACGAAGTGCACAGCCAATCCTTGGATCACACCAGGTGTTGCAGCAGAGCATTAGTGAAGACAGTCAATCAGAAGATCTTTTGCAGAAGTCACCTCGTTTGCCGGGACAGCTGTCATCAGACAGTGAGGCTTCAGTACATGAGCACATGAGCCAGGATGTAATGCAGCAGTCCTCACTTCAGAGTAGCTTAGCATCATCTGCCTTTTTGCCATTTCAGACAATGTTCTGGCATCCGGAATCGACACAACGCCCCAAACAGCATGTTTCTTTCCAAACACATCAGATACAAAAACTACATATCAGACAGCCAAATCTGCAACCCATGCTGCAGAAGTCTCATCAGCCTGTTCATCAGATCCAAGTGCAAAGTGATTCCAAGGCCGATGGGACAGGTTATCCATATCTCTTAAGAGCCTCTCCACAGAATGTTGGCTCTTTCTCATCAAAGGTGCTCACAACAAGCTCAGTTTTCTTACAACAAGTTCAGCCAGTCTTTGCCACTCAGAATGTAGGTTCACAGCCATCACTCCCTGGAATGCTTGTCCCTGTTAGAATCCAAACTAATGTGCCATCATATGGTAGTGTCATGTACACAAGTGTTTCGCAAATTCTTGCTACTCATGCTCAGAGCACTACTTCTATCCGAATCATATGCTCAGACAATACGTCTAGTAGTTCCCAAAGCATGTCTTCAAAACACCCAATAGGGTTCAATTTATCCAAGATATTAGGCCAGCCAGAAACATCAACACAATATCCACTTTGGAAAGTTCCAGAACCATTACCTGGGAGACTGAATACGGGCATACCTTTGTCTTTGACATCAGGAACTATTTCAACGACGGATGCCTCCTCTAGTATCGGAGGGAGCAAGAGAATGCTATCCCCAGCCAGTAGTCTTGAACTCTTTATTGAAACCAAACAGCAAAAACGAGTCAAGGAAGAAAAGATGTATGGCCAGATAGTGAAAGAGCTAAGTGCTGTGGAGCTGAGTAACTCAAGTGCGCCCAAAGATAATGACCCACCCTCTCAGCCTGATCTTTTAAAGCGAGACGACACAGTCGATGATCAGGAGAGAATGTCCTCATCTCCACCATCTAATTTTCCACCGACCATGTTCTCTGTGCGCCCCTCTGCATCTCATTTACCTGATGTGCCACCCACGGACAACTTCACCCCACCTCTCCAAATTGTTACCAACACTTCTAAAAGAGCAGAGTCCCCAGAGGAGTTTGACGTAGATGAATCCATTCCAGAGGCAAGCTCAAGCCCACAGTCGATGAGCTCCTCAAGTGGTTCTCAAGAAGAGTTGAAGTCGACCATGGGCAGTAAGATTCCTGTGAACATGCTTGTACAGCTTGCTGCTAGTCAGAGTGGTGGTATAGTCGGAAGCACCCTTCTGCTCACTGACCTGGCAGATGTTCAACAGTTCTTTCAGTTCCCAAGTCTTCGCACGACAACAAGTGTCAGCTGGTGCTTCCTAAATTACACCAAGCCAAACTATGCTCAGACAACTCCAATAACTTCTGTTTACGGCTCTTGGTGTGTCAGTTCCTATAACCCCAACCCACTTAACCTCAGCACCAAGGCAACCCTGGCATTGCTCCGCTCCAAACAGAGGAGGAACACGGAAACTTATACAATGGCTGCTATGTATCAACCAGGGACAGGGAAACTCGTTTCATCTTTGTTGTGGAAGCAGAAGACTGAACAGGTAATACATTCAAAAGTCTTGACCAACCAAGAATCAGTTTAAAGAACAATTTTAGTGTAAATAATAAGACACCTTCTATTGGTGGTGTGTATAAATTTTTATAATTTCTACAAAACACAAAGAGTGACTTGCATTATTTTGCAGGTTCCTGTCCATTATATTTACGTTTTCCTATAATCTGAGACTTACTCCACCTACTCCATATTTTTATTTCCATTTTAGTTGAAGCCAGAGCTCATGCAGCTGGATGTTGGCAAGTTTGGGAAGAAAATGAAGGGGGTGAACTCAAGAGACAGAGTCAAAGAGGACCATGGAGAGAAGGAGGCTTCCTCAAAGCAACATGAGCCCACTCGCATTAAAATCTTTGAAGGAGGGTATGTGAAGATATGTGTCGTTATTCACAGTATCCAACTGCATACACTTGATATGAGCTCTTCTGAAGAGTAATTAAATTTTTATGTTGTGATATACACATTACAGCTTTGGGATGGTGCTTAGAATGCATTCAGTGTATGATACCTCAAACTATTTGAGTACAAAAAACATACTTATACATGGAATTATTTTGTTGTCTTTCACAAAATGCTCTACTCCTGTCTTGCTGTACTTTGGAAATATTTTACTTCATGCATTTCACTTGAACTATCAATTAATTAATTTGTAACTTTCTATTAACTAAATATTATTTGTCATCATAAAGGAAATCTTAAATGGTTGCAGCAGTTTCTGTTCAAGATATTTGGGTTTTCCATGATATTCATGTAACAAACAATACTGTCTAAGACGGTCTTCCCCAACCACCGGGCCACGGACAGGTACCGGGCCGTACAAAAAATTAAAACTTAAAAAAAAAAAATACAATCTCAGTCCTTAGCATAAAAGTATGTTAGAGACTCAACTTTGCCGGTATTCTGGATAAAAGTCATGGCAGAGATCAGCAGCACTGAAATCTTATTCTGAAAGGAACGTTTATGCATTACCATAGCAACGAGAGAGCATTAGGGAGCAGAGAGGAGGATGTTACTCAAAACTTTAAGTTTTGGCGCATTTCAGGAGGACGCTGCTAATAAAGTTACATAATTACACAGTGGATTCACATTTATTATTATATTTGCAAAATACCACAGTTTTTGTGTTGTCGTATCATTTTATTTTGTTGTTTTTTATCCGCGACACCTTTTGGGGACTGCTGCTCTAAGACATAAAAGTCAAAAGTCTTTTTACTATTTGATATTAGCGCCTGTAAATGTTTTCTGTGTGTGTGAAACGATCCCAAATGAATGAGGTTATCCATGGTTTATTTTCAGCTACAAATCCAACGAGGACTATGTTTACGTGCGAGGCAGAGGTCGGGGGAAATACATCTGCGAGGAGTGTGGGATCCGCTGTAAGAAGCCAAGCATGCTGAAGAAACATATTCGCACACACACTGATGTCAGGCCATATGTCTGCAAGTTTTGCAACTTTGCATTCAAAACAAAAGGTGAGTTTTTTACTTCATTTTCAGGAAGTGCATACATGCAAATGTCTACCTGTTGGTTTAAAATCAAACTAAGTCTATAAGAAGACATGAATCATAAAATATTATGCTGAGATGTAGATTTATCAGACGTTTGTCTGTTAAAGAAGCAAGGTGAACTTTTATTCTTATTAAGTGTTGATAAACTGGCAGGTCAGACATTTTCTTGCCCATTCCAAGGCCTTTAAAACTCTTCATCTGTGGTTTCAGGAAACTTAACAAAACACATGAAGTCAAAGGCCCATATGAAGAAGTGTTTGGAACTGGGGGTGTCAGTGACATCTGTGGATGACGTGGATGCAGAGGAAACTGGTATGAATAAGTCACTGAGAACATTATGTTTAGAGCGGTCAATAAGCCGAGCCACTACACGATTTTATATAAACTGCCCAAATTAAAGTGTATAATAAAAATGTTCTCATTTTAAACGCATCAGTTCAGTAAGAATAGGAAAATAGGAACCAAGTGACCTCCGCAGTTCAGTTAAAATGGTTACTATATAACCATCAAGTATTCGGCATATTGTCCAGGTAGGTTGCCAAGGAGTTGTAGAGGGCATAGTGATCTTGCGCTAGGATGCCACTCTTTCTCCTGCATCACTCAGTGGAATGCTAGTTAATAAAGGATGTTGTTAGTTTATGTAATTGTGACAGTAATGTATAACTTTATCATATAAATTGGGGAGACAATGGTGTTAAAATGCAGAAAACAAGTGTAATTTTCTATATACCAGTTTTTTTATTATTATTGTGACCTTATTATAACTTTATAGCAACAATAAAAGTTGTTTTGGTTTTATTACAGATCCTACTGAGGAGGTTCATCGGGATCCTGGGAAAATTGGCATGCTAGACATCATGGCAAAGCACCAATTTTCTGATGCTGATGATTCTGATGGGCCTGAAGAAGATGGAGATGATGTAGATGAGGATGAAGACGACGATGAGGATTATGATGGTGATTCAACACCAAAGACGCGCTCTCGAAGCACAAGCCCACAGCCCTATGTCATCCCCTCTCACTCCGTCACTGCAGTCGCTGCGTCCCAAGAGAGCGCACCTGAGCTCGCGGGCTCCGCCCCCAAGCAGCCTCTCTTCGGCTATTTCACTAGTCTGCCCAGTATTCAGATAACCCAGCTCATGGTGCCTAGTGAGAGAACTGGAAAGGCCCAGATGGTGGAATACCAGAAACTCCTGCAAGGTGCTTTGGGTGAGGAGTACAAAAACAGACTGGAAGTGCCTAGCTCCATGGATGAAGATTTTGGTTTGTCTCCGGAGCACAGCTCATCGTCCTTTGACTTCTCACCATCTCGTCTGTCATCACCAGGCTGCGATTCCTCGCCGCTCCGAGAACCCTCTCCCAGCAGGAGGTACTTGTCTCCAAGACGGGACCTTTCCCCTCGAGGTCGTTTGTCACCAAGACGAGAGGCTTCCCCCCTTAGACCACTGTCCCCCAGGAGAGACGTCTATCGAAGGGATCTGTCTCCTAGGAGGGACCTGTCCCCCAGGGGCCACCTTTCACCCATCTCTCATGCAGGAAGGCCAACGTCTCCAGGAAGGGACCTCTCAGGCAGACGTGAGCTATCTCCCAGGAGTCGCCACAGAGGGATAATCAGACCATTGTCCCCTAGAAGAGGACTTCACCATCATAGTGGTCCTTGGACCTTAAACCAGCATCCACCTGGCGAGATGATTACACTGGCTCAGAAGAACAGAAGCCAGTCAGAAACAGAAATGGTAAGTAACAAGTCTCTTCTGTAATGTTATCAGTAGAGGTATAACAATCGGTTTGTGATTTCCACAATGAATTTAGCTTCATTTTCCTGTGGGCAGTGGTTTTACTGAGCAGTTTTCATTGTATTTGACCTAAAATGTTAAAATTATAACCAGTTTGCATGTGAGAGTTGATTGAAATGTACAAAATGTCTTCAGATTTCATACCGAGTGCCGACCCCAGTATCAAATCGAATCGCATCGTTGTGAATTTTAATGTATCAAAAAATATCGAATTGTTGGCTGAAATAATCGATGTAGTAATCAGATTTAGTTTGATACTACTAATTTTACACTGAATGAGAAAGTCTGATGCTTTGAAAGCAGTTGTGGCCCATCCTGTTAAATGGGCTTGTTTCTACTGAACTGATATAAAAACAAACGGTGTATTTAATGTAAAGTTCACCTTTAACTCCGCCCCCTCAATCTCAATCTATTAGGATTCAAGGAACAGCTGCCATC
>JBBIGC010000152.1:12377709-12391374 GCA_037576955.1 Lepidarchus adonis | reverse complement strand
TCAAGCATGGTGGTGGGAGTGTCATGGTTTGGGGCTGCATGAGTGCTGCTGGCACTGGGGAGCTACAGTTCATTGAGAGAACCATGAAAGGCAAAATGTACTGAGACAGAGAATGATTCCCTTTCTTTTGGAAGCGGGTTAGCAGGGTAGTATTCCAACATGATAACGACCCCAAACACACCTCCAAGAGCACCACTGCCTTTCTAAAGAAACTGAGGGTCAGGTAAACCCTATTGTGCATCTGTGTCACCAAGTCAACCTCTCATTGGCTACAGCAAAATAAAGTGTAGGTTCTGGAGTGGCCATGTCAGTCTCCTGACCTCAGTATCATTGGGCCACTCTGGTGAGAACCTTAAATGTGCAGTTCATGCAAGACAGCCCAAGAATTTACAGGAACTGGAGGCTTTTTGCAGCCAGAATGGACAGCTTAACCCTGTGAGAAGATAAAAAGCCTCATCCACAACTACCACAAAAGACTTCAAGTTGTCATTGATGTAAAAGGGGGCAACACGCGGTATTAAGGTATGTCAACTTTTGATCAGGGCCATTTAGGTAGTTTGCATTGTGATTATGATTTAAAAAAATAAACACAGTTCATTAATAATAAATGGCTTCAGCCAAACACTTACCATGAGTGAAAGAAAATGTGTTATCATTCATATTCTCTGAAAATTAAGAAATCATAAATTCTGTCAGTGTATTTAAACTTATAAGCCCAACTGTAGGCATTATTATTTTTGCCTGTTTTTTTTTTAATTTACAGATTTTTATGGATAATAAAATAGCAATAGCATATTTCCATCCAGGGGCACCACTAGAAATTTTAAACTATATAAAAGACTTATATTGGGCCCTTAATATTCAATATTTTAGCTGTCTGTACAATAAAGAACATATTAAGTTTAAATGACCTTTTTAATGCATAGAAATTCATTAAATAGTTCACTGCTGTTCTTTACCAGATGAATTGTGATTATTTTGTTTACTCACAACAGATTTGCAGCAACTGTTTCTGAACACTCAAGCTTGTGTCTTTATGAAGTTTCAACACCAACTGATACAATATAAAGATCCTTCTCAGATTTCAATATAAAGTGCCTGGGCCAGTGCAGATTGAGCATTATTTCCTGTATCTTTTAGTTGAGGTGACTGAGCAGTCATGTGATGTGTGCACCTGCTCTACAGCAATTTTTACTGCTTTCTGGCAGGCCTGCTGCCTGGCTTTACTTAAGGGAGGAGTGTTAACTATTTATCCCCTGCAACTATGATGCGTAATGCAGTCACACCACAGAAGGGATGGGTGATGTCACCTCACAGGAAGAAGCTGATAGGTCCAGCGCTCTCAGCCTAGCGTATCAATTCTGCATGAAGCTGAGAAGCAGCAGGCTTACAAGTAGTCATGTGACTTTCTTGATATGATGTCGAGATTGCAGTGGTAGTAACATTTACAGTAGACCGTTTCTCACCACTTCTCAGAAGAAAAATTACAATAATGGAATTACTGGCCTACGATAAAGCCAATAACTTATATACACAAAATTTTGCGCAACTTCCCAAATATATTTATTTATTAAAAAACTCAAGTAAAAGTAGTTATTTGTAGTCATAAGCAAAATTATGTAAAATATACTTGAATTACATATCTGACACGCCTAATATTCCTATCATATTGAACACCTTAAGGCCTTTATTTTAGGTCGGATTTATAACAATATTCAATTTAATGATTTTTTTTAAAGAGGGAACTTATACAACATTATATTGCTGCAGAAAATGCTGACGTTGCAAAACAGCTTAAAAATGTCACTGAAACTACTGAAGGCAACTGCATTGCATCACAGTGTAACAGAACAAGACCAAATATGTAGAGCCAGGATACTTTCACATCTGCAGGAAACAGACAACAGAGGATGTAGCCATAAATGGAATTTTACTTATGACTACACAAGCCCTCCTGTCTCGCAGATAATTTGACAACTACAGCTCCTGCTAAGGAAAAGGCCTCAGAAGAATGCATTTCTGCATTTTGCTGGCTACTTCTACTTTAAACCTCGTTTAAATTATGCAAGGCCCGCCACACATGTTGACAATGGAACCAGCTTACACATAGAACAGATATAGCATAACACATGGGTGCCACTGAGAAAGGAAATGAGGTCAGGGCCCGTGAAAGGATTGGGAATCCTGGCCATGGCTTCCCCCTTCATCTGTCTGCATGCCTGGGATTAAATTCTCTTGGGCGGGAGTCCATCACCATGGCTCCAAATGGGGTAAACAAACACACAGCATGGAAGTGGCTGTTCTGGGGTCAGCGCAAACTGTAGTTGGCACTGATTTAACAGGAACTTTTAAAATAACTATGACCAGAGCTGCTGTTCATGGTGCAAACGTAAGAGAGAAGCTACCAGCTATTATTTAGAGAAGGCCATGTCGACCCTCATTCCAAAGGAGTGATGCTATTTTACGTCACTCTGGCTCTGTAACTGCTGAATCATTTGGTATTTATTTATTTAGGCTCATTATTACACTTGTATTTTACCTATATATCTATAGGTGTGCAGGGTAACTTTCTTTTTCCATGAAATATACAAGAACTATCAATACTATGTTTCAATGAGAAATAAAAACATGTTTCCAGTGTTAAGTTCAAAAAGTATTTTGGGATAAAATCCTTCACTCAAACACACAAAAAGATTGCATCAATCTAAGCTTTTAATTGCTACTACAACAAATATGATTCTTCCATAAGGAGAGGCTTGGAAATCATTAAACAAATGTTGGCATAAATTCACTATCTACTATATTAATGTTATTTCTGTTTAATGTAATATTGATATATTAAGAGAAACGCACACTGCCCAGCTAAACGGCTTTTAAATCTGATCCTCTCGGGTACTTTGTGGGCATGTGTGTGTGTGTGCGTGTGTGTGTTTGTATACATATTTAAGGCATGTACAATGATGTCAGAATCATATCATACTACATATGCTGGTGTTTGCTTGAAAAATAATAAGCATCAGACAGATGTTGAGATTTGACAGGCATTTCAATTTGTTGTTTACTGCAATTTCGTTTAATTAATAAATCACAATACATTACATTATAGTCCCATTTTCTGCATTTCTGAAGCAGCATGAAAACACTCAGATATGAAAAGGAAACAGATATTAGTCTTTAGATCCCACATTGCTGTTAGACGACAAATAAAAATAATACACTATAATGATATACAGTAGTCAGTTTGATTTAATAGCATTTCGTGGGAAGAACCAGATCTAGAAGAGTTTACTGTAACATCAAGCCAAGTTATTACTCAGTTCTGTAGATCTGGGATGTTTCTGGATATTTCCACTCCACTCCACAGCAAACCTGAATACATCACCTATGCTCTCTTCGGGAAAAAACGGCGGTTAGCAATAATGCTAAGATGCTAATTAGGCTACAACGCTGAGTCATGCCAGAGGCTTTACCGGAATGAGGTGTCACATTGAAAGTGCAAATCAAGCATCGATCCCAGTACTTTTTATATGTGCAACGATACCATTTCTCTCGGTCTCGTGATCTTGAGGAAAAGTGGATGAGTCGCTTTTACTTCGCTGCTGGATGAGTAGTCTCCATTTCCCGGAAAGAATGACGCTTTTCTTTATGAGAAGCCATTGTCTTAAAGGAACAATGACGCCTTTCTAGGCATTGACGTCCTTCCCCGTGCTTTAAAGGTGTCTTTGGGGGCAATATTCAACATGAATATTTTTTGTTTTAAAATGATCTAAACGAACGTGAATAAAACCAGAAAATAAGGCGTTAACGTGTAAAAAAAAAAATAATAAAAAAAATAATATACAAAAATACAGAATGACCCGAACTTTAACCCAATAAATACCCCCAAAATAATGTGTCTAAATAACAACAACAACAACAACAGGGAAACAGCATGTACATTTTCATGTCAAGAAAATGATAACTAGGAATACTTCTTAAACTCTCTAAAATACTGTATGTAAACACTTTTTCATTTTAGTATTAAAGTGCAAAAATAATCACATTAATTACTTTCATTTTTATATCTATTTCAGTTCATCATACAAAAAAGAAAATGAATGTGAAAGTTAATAAACAATAAATAAAATGAATAACTGCACTGCTGAATAGCACAGTAATGCTTTATGAAATTAGGGCTTGGATTATAGCAAAAGGTTTCAATCACTATGGATCAAATTATTCGCTGTTAGTTTTCATTGATACGGATTAATCACAAATGAAAAACAGCGACTGAATCAGCTCCTGAAGTAGTTCACCTCACAGTTTATTAATAGCTAATAGGTCAGTATTGAAATAATAACAGCTGTACTTATGCTTCACTATCTTTCTGAGGACACACCATAGCCCCCAGACCTTTAGCCAGCTGTCTGGCTGTGTGCAAAGTAAAGCAATCTCCATGACGTGTTTATAGCCTGTCAGTTGGTACACTATGTAAAGAGGAGATGATAGTCATATTACTGCATTAAGCACAGTACGCATTTTACATATACACTACAGGGCAAACATTTGCTCACTGTAATATAAAACCAGTTTGTTGAAGACAGATATGTAAAAAGATTTTATTATGAAGCCAAAACTTTTCAGATTCCAGCTTATTGGTAGGACATTATAAAGATATGAGCAGAGTACACAACCTGGCAAGAAATAACTATAAATCCATCACTATATTATTTAACTGGCATTCCAAAAAATCTTAAAATACTTTTTGGTGTCTAGGTTACAGCAATGAAAATGTTAATATGAAATAAAATAAAAACAATAGCATGACACATTATTTCAGACATTTGTTATAAAGACTTTTGTTATATGTTTTTGGAATGTCTTTAAAGGGCCCATGAAATACTGAATATATTTTTAAAATAAATTAGTCTGGTTTAGTTCCAGTCCATACAGTCTATACGTGGGAATTAGCCCCAAAAACAGAGCTGTTTTTGTGATGTTGGAAAAACAACATAATATAAATCTGTTGTTCAGCCTATAAAAGTTAAGCCCCGCCCCCTCAGCCTCAAAATCACAGTAATAAAAACCAGCTTACTTAAGGCTAAAGGACAAAGAGAGGTTAAATAATGATTTTGTAGGGATGCAAGAAAAATGTAGGGTATGGGATCTTTAAAATGTTCTGTCAAAAAGAAAACTTCCAAAGGAAAACTAAAGATTATAAGACTAATGTTGTAGATTGACTATTTTATTGGATCTTGTATCTGCACAACACTTCTGAAGGATTGCCTCTACCCTAATAAATATACCTGAAAACTATAGCAGTCATTTACGCCGGAACGGCTGGCAGCTGGGATATGATCCCTGACATTTTGTCATGGCTAATTTCATCATGACCACTTGGTGAATTTAAAGTCCAGTTATCAGTAGCAGTCTGAATGGCTGAGACAGGAGAGGACCCATTGATCAGGGAAAGTACAGTCAAACCCCATTAGCTCAACCCTATTGGTCTGAGGCCTAAACTTGGTAGAGGCAGGGTTGCAAGCTCTCATAAAAGATTAGTGATATTTCTTTGAAAACGATATTTTTTGACAACCTGTTTCTTTAATAGATTTTTAATAAAATTAAAGTTTTAAAATTAAAATTTTCTAATTAAAAAAAAAATGTATGATTTAAGAATTATATGTTAATGTTTCATGCAATTCCTAACAGGCTGATGAAATCAAACTGTAAAAATGTTAGAATTATCATGTATTTATTGCTATAGATGGAGAAATGCATACACCGCACACATTGCGTATTGTTGGTGGCTTTACAAAATAAATAACATGGAAAGAAAATGTGCCCTGCAGCCTTTCATAGTGAGAGGTGAGGTTGGTAAGATAACAGGGGGCGATAATAGTAGCACCGGCGTTTATTCAAAAAATTATTCGGACGCCCCAGTGTTTAATAAAGGCAGGCAGGTGTTTGTTGGAGACGGACTATTATTCTCCTCACAGACGGAATGGTGATGGTATTTACAGCCACAAAATGTCATTCAGCTTCTTTGCATTTACTTAGACAGAAGATAAAACATCACGACTAAAATCATCCCTCTGTCTGTTCGGTGGTGATACTTGCGATAAGTTTAAACAGAGCCGCTTAATATCCATCAATAACCCTCAGATATCGTCACAGAAATTAGTAATTACACACGTTACACTCATATAACTGTTTGAGGTTTGTTTTAAGCCGTTTAACACCTTTTAGGGAATAAATTCTGTTAAAACACGGAGGTAGAAAGTGAAAGCTCTGAGATTTTTTAATATAGCACTACAGGTTCATAGATAATAAAGAAGTCAAATTCATTCAATTTCAATTTTCAATTTTCTTTCAATTTTATTCTCCACAAAATGCCTAAATCTCTCTCATTCTTTGAGTGAAAAATAGGTATCAATGTCCTAAAAGACTGCAAATCCTGTTCATTCCTTTATCAATCAATCAAGCACAACAAATACTTCTAGCAATATATTAACATAACGAACATAATTAATCTTCATAAGCTCACTGAGGAAGCCTTTCCTGCCACCAACAAGATATGGAAAATCAACAACGCCATGTTTGTTTGCTATGGTATTGTTCCTTGGTAACACAATGTGTGCATATGTGCTGTACTTGGTGAGATAGGATCTGGAAAGTTCCACAGCGCAGAGTTAAGAGGACGTACTGGACCATGACTCCACACAGCCAGAAAAGCGGTGCTTCACACTTAGTGGAGGAATGCAGCTCGCTGAAGCCTCCACTCCCTGAACTCCTCCTCAGGTCAGTCCATCCTCAACAAATCAAAATACAAGCACTTATCCTTTACAGACAGGCTTCCACCGTCTTTACATTTCCTCTCCTAGGTCCAGGAAGTTCGCTGAAACTCTGACGCGCTCTAGCAGGCCCAATATTGTACACCGATCAGCCATAACATTAAAACCACCTAGAGGGTACATGAATAGCATTCATCAAAAGCAAAAGGTGTCAATAGTAGCAGGTGGCATCAACATCAACAAAATGTTCTACTTAAAGGACTAACCTCACTGTGGTTCAGTCAAATCCAAGCAACTGAAGAAAATCCCAGTCAACCAGCAAAAGGTGGAAAACCATAAAACTGAATAAACTTTCCGTCTGTGTTCAGTCAGGTCGTCTATGTGCTAACTCTGCTCACAGACTGAGATGCACAGCTTTATGCATTGACTGTAATTGAGGGTCATCATGCTTTTTTTGGGAATGATTCAAGCATACCTCAAATCCCAAGTCATTAGCCTGCTATGCCTTTATTTGCTCATTAGTGTGCAATGTTACGACTTAAATTCCCTCAGAAACTCAGTGGGGGTTGTCGGTCCAGTTATGGCGCGTGGAGAGGGTTGCCTGATTGCATCATCGCGCAGCAAAGCCGCTCATGGGGCTATAAATAGGATGACGTCACCCAGGCCCAGCCCCCTTTACTAGTAGAATACCTCGGCGAGTGTTACTATAAAACAAGGGTGATGCAACACGCCGGCGTGAGCTGTAACTGTCCCAGCTGAGGGAGAGAGCACCTCGAGCCGAGCGCCACGACTCCACCGGGTCTTAATTTAAAGACAAGCTCCCTCCGAACAAGGTGAGTAATCGTGCTCGCGCGCGGTGTAAAAGTTTCGTGTCCCAACCCACTTTCCCGACTACTACCCCTCAGAAGACTCCCTCAGCGCTCGCGACGCTCAAACCGGATTAATGTGTAGAAACCGAAATACATAATAAACTAGTTAGTTTATACAACAACCGTTCATCTTTTACATTTAATCTTGAGGTTTTTAATGTTCCTCTAAAGGTTTCAGAATGATGCTTCAGCATCCAGGGCTGAGTGTGGGTCCTGCGGAAGTCAGCGCGTCCGCTCTGGTGCCCTGTCTGTCTCCGCCGGGTTCCCTCACGCTGGAGGACTTCACCACGTTCAGTCCGCTGGTCAGGGAGGAGCTGCGGTACGCCATCCGGAGTAAACGACTGTCCAGCGGCATGAGCGCCGCCCCGAGCTCCGGCAGCTCCGCCGGTCTGAGCGAACCCCCACCCAAGAGAGAGGTAAGCGTCTTCTCCACCCGCATGGAACTTTCCAGTCAGTTCTAGAGGATAAAACACGTTTTTGGAGAACTTCTAAGCATAATTCTGTGGACATAAAACATGTTGACCACTGTTATTACACTGTAGCCTTCTCACTGTCTTCCCATCTGAACAATTTCCTGTTTTTTCTTGAAAAAATTCTTGAATTATTCTCATAATTTTAAACTTTTTGTTTGTTATTTTAGTAGCACTTGTAATCGTGCAATATACAGTGTAAATGCAATCACTTAAATTTACTATAATTTATCCTCTTTATTTTATTTTACTGCTTTTCATTTAAAAATCACAGTTTTGTAGTTTTTGTTACCACTGTATTTTTATGACCTTTGTATTTTTAGTACCTTTTTATATTTATTACCTTTGTATTTTTATTAGTATAAGATGTATGTTATTTTATGTCACTGTCTCTATGTTGCAGTCGCTACATAAGCATTTTCCTTAGGGACAATAAAGTTTTTCTGATCTGATCTGAATCCTGTTTGTCTAAAATAATGGAAAATCTAAATAAAATGCTAGTGAATAGAGAAAAGTGCTTAAGATTTGTCTACTCGTTTGCTTTAGTTCTCGACCCTTTGTTTTAGCAGTTAAGGTGATGGAAAATTCCTCCAAACTGTTGTGAAATTTGCAACATAGTGAACTCACATTGACACGTTGACAAGTATGCGTCTAACTGACGTTTTTCATTTTCCACAGATTACGTATGAAGACAACGATCGGAGAAAAAGAAGGCGAGAAAGAAACAAAATTGCTGCTGCCAAGTGTAGAAACAAGAAGAAGGAGAAAACAGATTGTTTGCAAAAGGCAGGTTAATTTTTTCTGTTTTTTAATAGGTCATACATAAAAGGGAGAAAACTTTTAATGCTGTGTCAGATATAGATTTCCCCAGTTTGTGTGTGTGTGTGTTTGTGTGTGCGTGTGTGTGTGTGTGTGTGCGAGCGAGGTAAATACTTGGTATTCTATTTATGTAATGTAAAAAAATGCTTAGCACACTTTAATGCTAGCTGTAGCTAACTAGCTAGGGGAATTAGCTAGCTAGCTAAGTAAACCTCACCAGATACACTCTGTATACTACACAACACAAAGCCAGTAATGGTAAAACTATCAAAAATAAATCCACAAAGACTTTTTATTTCTAGTTTTCAAGCAGGAATTTGAGTTAGCCAAATAAATTGACTAGGGGGTCAGAACCAAGATTAGCATACAGGATTCCAAATGATCAGTCATTTTGGTGTGTAGTCCTGGAATCCAGGTTCAGACATTTTTGATCAACAAATTAAATCAAATTAAATCAAATTAAATCAGCATACAGGATTCCAAATGATCAGTCATTTTGGTGTGTAGTCCTGGAATCCAGGTTCAGACATTTTTGATCAACAAATTAAATCAGTTTTATTTATCTAGTTTTGACAATGATGCAAAGTGGCTTTACAACATCCAGGTCAGTGCAACTAAGTAAACGGAGGCAAAGAAAAACTCCCTAAAGTTTAGCAATCAACCTTGAAAGGAAACCAAGTCTGAAACCACAATAAATCAAACAGCTCTTTTTCAGTAACTAGAAGAAAAAGAAACTGTAAAATGATCCTTTAAACCTATTCCCATAAGTAATTAACATTGTCCCCACAATTTCACTAAATAATTATTAGCAATTTTAAACCAAAATTTTTTGTGTAGTACTAAAACAAGTGGTTTTATTTGTAACAATGTCGTGTTTAAGGGACAATTTACAAGATTTACAAGTTTTCAATGGAGAATAGGAATGGCCACAGGGATAATAGTATGACACAATCATAATATTGGGCCACGATACAACATAATTGCAATTTTTCACTATAAAAGCTGACAGCAGTTTACATATTGGAGTCTCTGCCTCCATTGCGGCAACCCCTACTTCCGTTCTAATTTCCTCTCTAATTGTGACGCAAAAGGAGAACAAAGTCTTGCACCATCTTGTGGACTTCAGAAGCAGTGTTATCAGAATAATCTGAATACATTTTTAAAAATCAAAAATTATATTGAATAAACAAATACTAATATGTGGTGCTGTATTGATAATATTGTACTGAAAATGAACTGAACTGTATAGATATTTTTCTAACCATTCAAATGGTTCCTTGAGTGTTTTCTTTAAGTGTTTGCTTTTCTAATATAAAAATACCTAAAGAACCACTGAAGAATAAATACATATATAATTCCACATAAAAACGACGTTATCTGAAAAGTAAAAAGTTACATATTTAAATCAAGTATATAAAATGAATCCCAAAAAGAAAAGGAGTCCTAAAGTCAATTCTTTTCTTTTCTTCCAAGGAGTCTGAGAAGCTGGAGTCCATCAATGCTGAGCTGAAAGCACAGATTGAGGAGCTGAAGAACCAGAAGCAGCAGCTGGTCTACATGCTAAACTTGCACCGGCCCACCTGCATCGTGCGTGCTCAGAATGGCCAGACTCCGGAGGATGAGAGGAACCTCTTCATCCAGCAGATCAAAGAAAGCACTCTGCTAGGTTTGAACCTTACCACCACTGGACCAGCACTCTCCTCCACTCTGCCAACCACGTGTGGCCACCTCTGACCGAGAACGACTCCCTGGAGGAAGTGGAGGAACACTGTGGGATCCTACTGAAGGGACTAAAGACTGTTCATAATGGAACTTGTAATCTGAAGCACTAACATTGAAGGACATTGGATGTGTTTTTACTTTGTATGCTATTTAAACCTGTACACTGTTGAACGACAAAATTGTCGCATTGTATGTGCACCAAAGCATGACGTCATGTTGGCTGCGAAGCAGCATGATTTCATCTGTTTTCTTTTATAAACTAGTCAGTTAAAGCTTCCGGTATTCCTGTAAGAACTGCTATTCCTGTGAAGAAAAAGGGAAAAATGTGGTGGATAGTAATGATCCAGTAATGATACAGACGTATTTTTTGTGGTGAAATTATTGGAGTAGTTTCAGAGCTTCTGCCTTGTTAAATGTCACTATATTCTGCCACATGAAAAGATTCAAAGCTGCTACACTAATCTCTCAGGACATGCACATGCATTGCAGGAAGTATGGGCAAAAAAGGAACAAGGAAATGGCGTTAAAGTGGACTTTGTAGTGTGACTGCTTGATAATTGAGGATTAGAGTAAAAGAGCAACCAGTAAGATTGTTCCTCTTATCTCAGAAATCCAACTACATTTTGTTACAATGCCATGAGTGCGATTGCTTGGCTTTGCCTACTGTTTATTGTGCTGAATCATGTGTGTTTTTAAATGTTATACTGTTTTTTTTACTTAATGTAGATGTGTGGTTCAGCATAAATGCACAACGCCATCACCTTCACAGGTATTTCATTGTATAAAGCTCTTAAGACGTGTGGTTTATGGGTTTAGTACTGTCGTCGAGTTATTTCAGTGTTGCTCTGGTACAGAAATTCCCTGTAGGCCAGTAGTGGTAGTTGGGTAGTTTAAGCACATGGCCCATCATTTCCCTACTGAAACTCATAGAATAGTGCGGCATCTTTCAGTTTCACACGGAATGACGAAAAAGTGGGGAAACCGGATTTTCACAGGTATTTCACAGCAGATTATTGGGTACTAAAGAAAGTTTTACATATTTATTCATGTCGGATGAGAGACGCAGGCGTCAACAGCTCAAACGCTTTTTTAGTTTGTTCGTTTTTGATGAAAAGGAATTTAACATTTTACTATTGTCTGCTGTTATCTGTTAAAAGCAAAACTTGTTTTATCACCACTTCATGCTGCTCACATGCACTTATTAGAAATGCTCATATGAAGCTTGGTTTTAAAATAATATTAAAGTGTAACCTGAAGTGATGTCTAATAGTGATGTGTTTTGACACTTTATTAATAAAACGTAGAAAATACCTTCCTGTCTTTGGTCTGTTGCTGTTGTTTTGTAGAGATTTTTAATGTTTGTAATGGTTTTATTTAATATATTTAATGCTTTATTGTTATACTTTGAATTTTCGGTACTGGGGTGTCCTCCACTCTGAGCCATGACCCAAAAGTCTTCATAGGGTCCCACAGATACTGACCTAGTTATACACCTTGACCCTTGACATCTGCTGAACAGAATACCTCACATTCCCTTCCATCAACACTACACACACTCTGACACCTGCTTATTATTCGCTCATTTTGACTTTTTTAATCAGCGACATGAGTTATTTATTACATATGACTTCACCAGGTGGTTTAACAGTGCTTGTGGGTAAAATTGTGAAATATGTTTTTATTCTCATAATTTTATAGTAATAAAAGAATATTTTATAGAATATAGAAAATAGTCTTCATTTTTTAAAAATAGTTAAAAATTCCAGCTGCCCTTTATGTTGTGTAAATATTTAGTGATTAATGGAGAGTTTTAAATGGACCAGTACATGGAATATACCCTCACATTTACATACATT
The DNA here is from genome assembly GCA_037576955.1 of Lepidarchus adonis. NCBI lineage: Eukaryota > Metazoa > Chordata > Actinopteri > Characiformes > Lepidarchidae > Lepidarchus > Lepidarchus adonis. The sequence continues at coordinate 12,378,868 of JBBIGC010000152.1, read as the reverse complement.
TATCTGACATAAAATGTCTGTTTATTTTTGAATGGTTTGCTATTAAAAATAAGTAAGTGATTATTATCATCGAGTTTTGAATGGGCCGAAGGGCAAGTTGAAACATGAAGGTTTCCAGGGCAGGGTATATATATTTTTACTATATATAAACTATATATATTTTATACCAGTCATATTAGGCATGAATCACCATGCATTATCTTTCTAATTAAGGGGGAAATTGGTCAGAAACATCTGACTCACCCTTTTCCCCTTGAAGAAGGCAAACAGAATCGCCAATTCCAGGCTCCTATCTTGAAAAAGTACCATTACCTCCCACAAACCCCCTGAAATTCCACAGAAACTATACAGAACCTAGAAAAACGATAGTGAAACACCAGCATGGGGATGGAAGTGCTATGATTCACAGGGGATTATGTACACAAGAGTAGATTTGGTAATTTCCATTGGAAACTGTCCCAAAGGTGGAAGTAAAGTAAGAACCCCTGGCCTTGTAAAACAGAATGTCTTTTTGTGTTTGTTCTTCTTCTTTGGAGAAGAAGGAAATATCTGCTACAAGTGGGAAGCTTTTTCTGTTTGTTTCACAGCCTTTATACATATTTCTAAATGTCTTTTTCTAGGAAATAAAGACTTCCTTGTATTTTTTATATGTGCCTTCACATGAACCTTTCAAGATGAGAACAGCGATGTCAAAATGCTAAAATGCCTCAATGACCAGCCCTTTAACACACACCTCTATAACTATAATAAGAACAATGCAGGCAGCGTGTGCCTGAGGTCTAATAATAATAAATCACATTCATAGCTTCAGCTAGCAGAGGAGAGGATGACGGGTGTATTAATACTAATTTAACAGTTTTTAAAATCCACTGGATAGGTTGTCTTTATTACCTAACTAATAACTTTATTATGTTGATTAAGAATACATACAAAGTTTTTCTTCAGTCCAGAGAACAGTAAAGGGCCAAAATTTCCTTCATTTTTAAAGTTTAATTATTTATCTTTCAAGCTCCATGTACAGGGTTCGTGTGGCTTTCTGTACAAAAACACATAATTCAGGTTTATTTAACCTTAACCTTATGTAATACACACACACACATACACACACACACACACACACACACACACACACACACACACACACACACACACACACACA
>JBBIGC010000152.1:12337744-12368017 GCA_037576955.1 Lepidarchus adonis | reverse complement strand
CTACGGATTACTACTGACCCACCACAGTCCCATTCTTACTACGGATTACTACTGACCCACCACAGTCCCATTCTTACCACGGGTTACTACTGATCAACTCTAACAGGGGTTTGTGCAGTAGAAATGGTTTTTGCTATTTAACCTGATGGTTTCTGACAAGGTGAACTGTAAAACTGAGCAACCAACAATTCACTCACTGATGCTGACATGTTTCATTTATTGATGTTCTTTTTGGTGAGTGTGTGTGTGTGTTTGTGTGTGTGTGTGTGTGTGTGTACCTTATGTATAATTTGACTACAGTTTTCACTAATCTCTAGGTAGTGTATTTGACTTCGGGAACAGTGTATAAAAATGAGCAAGAATCTGATTAGAACAAAAAATGAGAAAATTAAAAAGAAGTTAAAGAAGTTAAAAAGACGACGGTATAGCGACTGTCCATAAAATATAACCAGTTTGGTTTTAAGCCGATATAGAAAAAAATGATTTACCAATTTTTGAATTAACATTAAAATTACAATATTACATGCTGCTCATCACTAACCTCAATGTGCAATATACTCGCTACCAGTCTGGACATAAGTGCAATTACTGCAATTATTATAATATATTCTATTTATCTTATTTCATTGTATTCATTAAAAAAACAGTTACCTTTGTATTTTTTTCATAAGATGTATATTATTTTATGTCACTGTCTCTATGTGCAGTCGCTACATAAGCAATTTCCTCAGGGACAATAAAAGTTTTTCTGATTCTGATTTCTGAAAAAGAAATGTCTTGAAATGTCTTGATGAAGCAATGAGAGTTTAAGGGCCAACAAACACATTCAAGCCACAAAACTAGTGATGCTACAAGACATCTGTTTATAACTACAGAGACCGTTACAAAACCCCTTCTACCACTTTGCATCATTTATTTACATTTATTTAATGTTAAACGGCCTAAATTTTACTGTGAAAATGAATGTTGTTTTTTTTCTCGTTAATTCTTGTCACTGCTATCAAAGTATATTCCGTATTTCCCAACTATAGTACAACCCCAATTCCAAAAATTTGTGTAAAATGTAAATAATATCAGAATGCAAAACTTTTCAAATGCTTAAACTGAGTAAAGTACTAAACGTAGTATTTTTGAAATTGATGGCATTAACACATCTTTTTAAAAGTTGGGGCAGGGCCATATTTATCACTGCATAGAATCTTCTCTTCTTTTAACAACAGTTCATTAATGTCTGGGAACTGAGGAGACCAGTTGCTGGACTTTGGGTAGAGGAATGTTGCTCCAGTGTGACGATTAGCATTGATCTAAGCCTGACATTTGTGTGAAGATCACTTGCACTTCTGTTCGTGTTCTAGGAGCTAAATCCTTGACCTCCTCCTCAGTTACCTAACCAATGGCCTGACTTCAGTGGAGCGTTTTCCCATCAGCTTCAAGACCCAGTTCTCTGGACACCACTTTCACCATGTGGTGCTGGGCGTCTACTGCAATGGCCGCTACGGTACACTGGGTATGAGCCGGCGCACTGACCTGATGGACAAGGCATTGAGCTTCCGCACGCTCAGTGAGCTGGTCTTTGAGTTTGAGGACTCCTACAGCCGCTACCAGCACTCCATGAAGAAGGTGAAGATCGGCCTGTACGTGCCTCACAACCCCCACGTTTTCCAGCCCATTGAGTGGAAGTACCTGGTGCTGAATCCCTGCAGGCAGGGCCGCGAAGACATGCGCAAGGAGCTGGAGAAACACGGCCGTGACATGAGAATGAAGGTGAGAAACATCTGATCTAGGCTCTGTTTTATCTGAATTTAAGAGTTTAACTGAGAAATGTTTAGTTTATTTAATTTAATAAAATTCAAGGTCTTACTCAGCTAGCAGAAATGTATAAAATGATAACTGGCCTCAAAAATATCATTGCTATGTCAGTAACTTCTCTTTTTTTCAGTAACTGTAAGAACTTGTCTCTGTGAAACACAGGTCAATATGTTAGACTGTCCGTGCTAATTAAGGTCTGATTACCCCTCATGTGAAAGCCATGTTATTTGGACCACATCTCATCAGACTCCAATCAAATTTTTAAATCTTTTTCATTATTATTAATATTCTAGAAAGAATAAAACTCTCAGACTGTTCTTATATCAGCAGCTGTGACTGTAATGTGGTAATGGTGCTTGACAGTAGGGAATGGAAAGTTGGCCATATGTTCCCTAAATCAGAAATCTGACTCATCTGTGGAGAGTGGAAACTGAACCCCAGTCAGATTCTAAAACATTTTATTATTCTGAATAGGCTCAAGCTTATGTTTAAATTTGATACATTTGTTATTTACTGGCTTGCTTGCCGTAGACGGCCTCTAGGGCAGGGATGTCCGATCTCATCCACGAAATGACCAAAATGGCTGCAGGTTTTCTCTCAAAATGAGCAGGAGCTCAGCTGAATCCACCTGTTTAATCAATTTCTCTCCATTGTTGGTGCTTCCTATTCATTTTAATGAAAACCTGCCGCCACATTAGCCTTTGCAGACCAGACTGGACACCTCTTTTAAACCCCTTTTCCACTGGGGCAGTCTTAGTGCTAGTGCTGATACCTAGTCCGCAGTCAGTGATGTTGACGTGATTCTAACGTTATTTTCTTAAAGGTACTAACATTTTGAGAACCCAATATTCTGTAGCAGACGCATGTCGATAGGGAGACAGAATGTGATAGACAGAAGGCTGGTTTTAAAAAGCATAAATTACATATTACATTTTAATGTCTGTATTTAGGGACTGTGAACAGAACTCACATCGCATGACAACAGTGTTCTAGTCGAAATTTTATTACTCTTTCACATGCCGCTGCTGGCTCCACTACTGTTCAAATTTCATTAAATGGTGACCAAGCAGTGGCTTCCTGTGACATTTTTGGTGTTATTTCCATGGAATTGTGCAGAATCCTTTCTAGAACTGAAATCAGCAGTTTGGGGGGGAAAGCGAGTATTAATGGACCACACAGGAGAAATTCCTTTCTTTTTAGTCATATTACAAGCAGGAAATTCCAGCATCTGACCTAAATATATTCTAGTATGTGTGAATCAGAACTCCCAACAACCTGATCGGATGTGCTTCCCAAAGCTAGCGAGATGGATAGATACTTTATTTATCCCAGAGAGAAATTCACAGCTCTTTGCTTTTATTCTCTCCTGTCCGATATAGTGGGAAATAAACTTTTTTGTAGTTTTTATGTGAATTGACTGGTGAGATAGATTCGGTACATGTGCATCAGCAGACGTATGAGCTGCATTTATGGGGAATGGCTGTATTTTGATTTGCTTGCAGGCTGCTAATGACAGAAGATGCGTAGGGGGCCCTTAACGACTTTGCCCCCAATGGCGTCTTCATTAAACTGCATATGGCTTCATCAGTACTTTGAATTGGAATCCAGTGGCGTGGATGATCGTCAATACTTTCAGACTTTTCTTCTCTCTTAATGTCATGTTCATGTCTTGCTTCATCATTTCTAGTACTTGTGTCTCTTTTTTTTTCTAGACTAAGTGTCTCATTATATAAACGGAACCTTTATTAGGAAATAACGTTAAAAAAATCAGTAAAAGTAGATAATTGGACTCAAATTTATTTCAGATATTGAAGTCCTCCACTGCCCAGTCACCTATTAAGGACCGGGCCAGGGGGAAGTCTTTATCGCCACGCCGACGGCAAGGCATCAGCCCCCAAAGACGACAGCACCTTCACAGAAGAGACAAATCGTATGTACTTCAAATTTTCTATAACATATTGTTAATGCTCATGCTCCTGGTTTAGGCTTTTGCTGTGAGAAGGCTGATCTGCTCTTCCTGTCAATCATTTTATATATGAATTATATTAATGCTAACATATTTATATTCAGTATTTGTATTCTGTGTTAATTATTGCCCTGGAGATGTATTTAAATTTATTTGAAACTGTGAACAGTTATCAAAAAATGAGTTTTGAATCAGGCTTTTGTTGTGAGAAATATATAATCTATAATATTTTGAATCTGTTACTGAAGGAAGCAAATGTGTTTTTATGTGGCTGGTCACACTGATTTAGAAAATGAATACACAATGTAAGATTCTGATTTTGTTGGGGTTTTTCAGCTGTAAACTGTGGTTTCAGATTAGTTCATTGTTTAGTTTGCTTTCTGCCCCGACCTCCATTGTTAGCGATGTTGAATCCACCAAGAATTTGGGAATTCTTTCATTCTCGACAGATCTGCTGTTCAAAGAGTGAAAGACACACACTGCAAAAACTATTAGCTAATCTGCTCCCGGCAGCTTGAGGTTTCGTGTAGGAGCTCACTAACCCAGCAGGGCTTCTCCTGTTACAAAAACCTGGTGCAGTCATGTCCATTTGGTTCCACTGGTGCAGTTGAACACTGAAGCATGCGGTAAAATAAGCACTTACACTAGCAGCTGCTCAGGATCACTTTACAGTCTTGACTTCTTGACAACAATGATTATAGGAATTATAGGCAAAGCAGCAACCCTGCTAAAATATTCTTTTAGACATATCTGAGTTTTACTTATATTTTACTTAAATCAGACTTCACAATGCACCAACAGAATCGTTCCATATTTTGACATTACTGACATTACTAATGGATGTTTATCAAACCAGTTGCATGGATAGAAGTAGCGGAATTAGTTAGTTTAGTTAAATTAATTAGTTTTAAATTAGGTCAAGGAGGCAAACGGCAGGGCCAAAAATTTCACTAGACAAGCACTGAACCCAAGAACATTCCAAATGTTGTTCTCTCTACAAATTCCAATTTCTGGCAACAGTGTCAGTTTTGTTGAATGCAAATAAAGCAAAATTCTCTTGGACCTTTACAGTATTTAATTGCCAAAACTACAAAGTTATTGATTCTAATGATTTGGTCGACCAACTTGATTGTATTTTGTAAATATAACCGAATCTAATGCCTGCAACACGCTTAGATGTGGATGTGATTGTAAAAACACTAGAGGAAATGAAACAGATTTTCATTTTTCAAAGCACAAGGAAGCCTGAATTTACTGCTAGGAAGCCATATCTGTATTTATTCATATTTACATCATTACATGCATTACTTTCATGGTAGAAGTGGGGTTTACGATGTACATTTTGGCTAACCACATAGCTAATGTAGTTTTAATGATCTATGATCTAGGCATTCTGTCGTATAAATTGATTAGACAGGGCAAGCATGTGATTTGTAGACGACTCACTTCCTAGCTGCTTCTATTTTAGTTCTTTCTTTTAACACCCTCTTTTCTAACTTGCCACATGCTTGGAGATGTTAATTGGGAAGTGTGTGGCTGCAGCTCCCTATATGGCAGGAACACACCATCCATTTTACTGTCACCCACACCTACAATTACTTTTGCTTCCAGAAAGGAAGGCTAACAGGAGCAGTCTGACATTCTGGGCTTTGTTATTTTTACATGGTGTTGGACATGGCTATATGGATACATGGTGTTGGACATGGCTATATGGATACATGGTGTTGGGCATGGCTATATGGATACATGGTGTTGGGCGTGGCTGTATGGATACATGGTGTTGGGCGTGGCTATATGGATACATGGTTTTGGGCGTGGCTGTATGGATACATGGTGTTGGGCGTGGCTGTATGGATACATGGTGTTGGGCGTGGCTGTATGGATACATTGTGTTGGGCGTGGCTGAATGGATACATGGTGTTGGGCGTGGCCCAGGTCATTGAGAAGTTGTACTAGTTTCACTAGATGGAATTTAGTCCAGGACAAAAGCTTGAATGACTAATTTGATGAAAAATATCTCTCATCTATAATTAAGTCTCTTGTTGATGTTGTTGTTTGCATTGAACAGCAGCCGAGGGTGGACTACTCCTTTGCTATTTTGGGAATATCTTCCTGTTATTGCTGATAACCATTCTGGGTGGCACATATTTTGTTACCATGGAGTTTAGTTTTCCCAGGAAGTAACAGATTACCACGAAGAAAGGAAAACAAGATATTTTTTCCTGACTTAGGAAACAGCTGCAGTCATATCAATATAGGACTAAACTGCTTTAAATATTCTATGCCTGACTATATAATACACAAATATCAGTTTCATATTTTGCGCTAATATTTACTAGCAACGTGGCATGTTACTGTTAAACGAGTGTCGATGGATTTTGTTACAGCACAGTTGTGTTTGTAGGAACGTGTCTGATAGGATGTCCTTGCTGTCAGGTTTGTGGATATGGACGTGAATAATGCATGACCAGTGAAGATATAAGAGTGGACAGCAGTCATGTAAAATGACACAGCGACTTAAGCAAACTCCTGACTACACAGCTTTCTAACTGTCCTTGCAGCTTAGGCTTTTGAGGAATGCAGCACTGAGATCTCTTCATGCTCTAAAACCACAAGTCTTGTTGTTATTCTTACTCATTAACTACTATCATTTATTCAGTAAATACTATGTATTATGCTAAGAGACAAAATGTTGAAATTAAATGCCAAATATATGCCCTTGCAGATCAATCTGACCTTTTTGTGTGTTTAATGTTTTATATAATAACAAGGTAATTTAAAAGATAAAGCAACACAAAGACAGATCACTGACCATGTTCTCACTTAAATGGCTTACGATAATTTGTGATTACGACAATGCCCCAAACCCCATTAAAAATGTTTTATGACGTGAAAGCTCAGAAAAGGGCTAAACTGAGCCTTAGGTGTGTGAGTGTCTCCCTCTGGTGGACTGACAGAGGAATTGCCCCAGGGAATTACACACGTATGCGCTTATGTAAAGGGTATCGACTTACACTGAGGAATGGAACCCTGTCGTAAGTCAAGGACCCCGTGTGCAGGGTGGGATCAGAACAGTCCATTCACTAATTAATCAAGGCAATTTTATTTTTATAGCACATTTTATAACAAAGCAGCTTTACAAAATAAGGGTCCAGGCCCCTGCTGAACAGGCCATGGGCTACACTTGGATGGAACGCAGTGCTGATAAATGCAAATCAGAGTTTAGATTCGTAAAAACCACAAACAAGTGTGATGTAGAAAACAGTCATTTGGAACCAAATGTTGGCTCCTCCAGTGAGGGCACTTGGCTGCGGTATACTTTGGAACCGTTTCGCTGGAATGCTGTAGTTTGGTTCATGTTCCCCTTAGAGGATTTAGTCAATGCAAGCAAATCAATAAGCTATTCTGACCAATTACCTTAATCTAATGATAGAAACCTTTCTATCCTGATAGGATGAGGGGTCACTGATGGGTTTGATGAGTCTGAAAAAATTTCGCTCTGGTTTTTGCAGTCAGTAGATCTCAACCCAGTTGAGAACCTATAGCAGTGGTCCCCATCCACCGGGCCATGGAGCATTTTGAACCGGGCCGCCATATTTTTTAATATGATCTCAATCTGTAGCATCTAAGTATGTAAGAGACTCAACTTTGCCGCTATTCTGGATGAAAGTCATGGCAGAAAACCCTGAGATCACCACAACAGCACTGAAAACTTATTCTGAAATGAAAAATATTACTTCAGTAAGCCTCTAGAGACAGAGTATTAAATCTGGGAAAGTGCAACACTTTTAAAGTTTGCTTTTTCTTGTTACCTATTTTTTATATATATTATCATTACTACTTATATGCAATTGATGCTCATAAAAATGCTTCACGGCATAATTTGAGTTTTTGGCAACAAACCAATCCTTTGGAAGGAAAAAGCAATTTGAAAAATTTGCACATGTTGGCAGAGCATCTGAAACTATAGGCAGAAAAAAGGCTTCGAGCATGTTCCCCTGGTTTGGCACAATGATGTGATTGAGCACCTCAGTCATCAAGAAGATGCTGATGATGGACTGTCGCATTTGTTCCTGGCTCGGGAGCAAATCAGTTCTACTATGTGCAGAGGATGAACTTTAGTTTTGTGTTTTGTGTACAACAAATATGTATATATATATACCTATAATGATGTTAACTGATTGAGATGATAAAATATGTTTTAGGATCAAAACAACACATTTTTAGTCAGTCAGCTTTGATTTGTGTGATGTGTTCATTATTTTTTTAACTATAACATTGAACTTTTTAGTTGGATTTTACATTTTTGTTGCACAATTCGTACCATAATGACTCTTCTCCGTTTTAGCGCTTTAATGAGAACTCAGTATTTTATAAATAAATGAAGTTTTTAATGATTTCCTTATGTCAGAGCAGTCGGTGTTGCAGTATAAAACAAGCCACTAATCACTGGTGTAGAACTGTTTTTTAAAGAAATATTGAACAATTTAAGTAAAAATATTTCTAAAGGTGCTTTTGACATGAAAATCTAACCCAACATAACCTATTCAATCCACACATACAAAGAAATCAATCCATAGATGTCCATACATACACATGCTATGGCGGTTGAGCGCATTACTTCTTGTTTTTTCAATTGTACCTGCTAATTCCAGTAGACCTTGGTTCTTGGACAACTCTTCTGCTAATTCTTTTCACTCCTCTGTCTGAAATCTTGTGGGCAGAACCTGTTTATGGTGAAATTGTTCTTTCCACTTCTGGATTATGGCCCCAACATTGCCCACTGGAACCTTCAGTAGTTTTAGAAATTCTTCTGTAACCAATGCCATCAGTATATTTTGCAACAGTAAGGTTGTGATTGAGCTCTTTGGTTTTACAATCATAAGATGTTTCTTGTGTGACCCCTTGTTAATGAAACACATTTTTATAGGCCATCATTTGGGACTGAACCAGCTGATATTAATTAAGTGGCAGGATTGCTTTCTAATTACTGATTTGTCATGACTTTTAAGCATTTTTGCACCTTCTTTCTTCATGTGTCATTCCATTTTATTACACATACAGTGGGGCAAAAAGGTATCTTTTTAAGTGGGAAAACTTGCAGAATCAGTGGCTGCCAAAATCTTTTTTGACCCACTGTAACTTAATGTATGGATCTCTATGGTTTGATTTCTTTGCAGGTGTAGATTAGATGACTCGTTACCGACATCTGGTGAGAACTTCCTGTCAATAGCACCTTTAGAAATATATTTACTTAGAAAATTGGTGGCATGTTCAAAATACTTATTTTACCCGCCATATGTAGGTATCTCAGTATATCTGCAGGTTGCAGTAAATCTGCATAAAATAACACGGTTTCTAACATACAGAGCTACATAGATAATAATAATCATAAAACTACTGCATAGCATTTTCCCAACCATATTTGGGGATAAAGAAATCCAGTTATGTCATAAAAAAGCTCTCACGTTTCTCCCTAAGCTCTGTTTTGACAACTGCATGCTGTACTTTGTTGCGGTATTAAAACAGATTGCAAATGAATGTCCTGTTCTGTTCCAGCGACAGGGAAACTGCTGTTGCAGCCATTTGGTTAAGAGACGAATACAACTCTGCAAAAATCACACCATTAATTATCTTGGTCAGGATATGGTAAAGATAATTCTGTTTTGTGTGCATGTGTAGGCCTGCTGCCCTGGACAGAAAACCTGCGGAGCTCAGCACCCTAAGCGATGGCTACCAGATTCGGATCTGACGCTCCAGTGCAGCTGGAATGCACCTTCTCTCACACCAGGACTTACTTCCCTATTGTGTGTTTTTCATAGACATTCTCATTTTGTAATCAACCCCAGAGATGATGTCTCATGCTGTGTAAGACACTATCTACTGTATATGTACTGTATAATAAACAGAGGGGTGCCTGACATAATACTGTGTTCGTTATGAGTACTGGGACAGTGACGACTTTTAGCCTTTTGTGCTTTATGGTTTTGAACGTATAGAACTTTTTGAAGGCAGATCCCTTTCAATGTGAACCTACATTTGTATGCAAAAATTTGTAAAACTCCCTAGTAAAAAATGACATGCTTTTCGATATTTTAACATTTTACATTGGTCCTTTTTTGGCAACTTTTTCAAAAATGTATACATATACATAACTTTCAAATTTTATTTTTATTTGTATTTATTTATATATATCAGGCCATTATTTTTAAACTCAAATAATCAGTGCATTAAAATGTGCAGATGTATGCTTGGTTTAGAAGATGTTTTGATTAAGGGTGCAAACTTTTGCATACAAGTACTGGGATTGTAGAAATAAGAAGTGTTCTTGATAAATGAGAATATTTGTATTGACTGAGCAAAAAAAGAACATAGACATTAGCAAAACACATACAATTGTTCCAGTACATATGGCGAACACTAGAATTGGACCAGGCTTTTAGTGGAGCACCACAACTTAAGAGGCTGATGTTAAAAAATGTTATTCAGCTCTGAAATCAACGTTTTTGACTTTATATAAAATCTCTCTACAGGTAAACAAAAAGCAACAAAAAGTATTTTTGGAAAGAACTTCTAAAGTAAGAGTATATCTATGCTTTTGTGGTGAATGGCAGTGGGAAATGAGGAGAAAATGCCAGAGTCGACTGGGCCAGTGGGCCCACAAGAGATGGACTTTTCTACATGGAGTTATGTTGATATGTTGGACTCTGGTCAAGGCAGCCTTTTAGAAATACCACCAGGTACACCTGAAGTAGTATTAAAAATGTTACAATAATTCATTAAGAGGACATGCTTGATTTTTTTTTTTTTGTTTGTTTTCCCAAGTGGTGGGAATTTACAGCTTGAAATGTCATCTAAAAAAAATGTTTATACATTGGTGAAGACATAGCGTCTACTGTGAAACAATCATATCAGAACATCCATTATTATTTGGCAAATCCCCACACGATGTTTGACATCACTGTATTTGTGAATAAGCTATGCACACTCGACAGGCCAAAATGAAGGCGCTAGTAGCCGAGCTCAACAACTGTAGCTAGCTGTCTGTGGTGGACTAATGTAATGGCTCCTATTTTTTGCCTAGCAGCCATAAAACTGGGCTGACTTGAAAAAACAGCTGGAACCCAACATTACCTGGTATTTATACCAGTTTTATGCTAAGAAGTGCTTTGCCCAAAAAGCGAAAACTGGTGGGAACGAGTTAGCATTAGCCGACTGGTTTGTATTCGTTATTAGCAGAATCAGCCTCTAAGGGTTTAGCATCTCTTTTACAACCTATTGAACCACACAAGTGCCAGACTATTTGCAGCATTATAATTGTCTTCTTCGTTACATTGGTGTGTTCATCTGCAAAAAAGATTTCCAGTGCCCTCTACTTAGCACCCTAGATTTTGATTTGTTGATGCTGTTTAATCCTTGCCTGAGAAATGCTGTACTGATGCAGAACCACTGCTTTCTCATTTGTCATCAATGGTGTTTCTTCCTGATGAAAACCATGTCCACAAAAAGTGAATGGTGTGATGTTTTACTGGTATATGATGTGAGCTGTATCTGCGACTGAAATCTGCTACAGTCGCTTCTTGATGGTGCTACTGTGTGTGGCTAGCATGTGGCTAATTCTTCACTCTGGTGAAATGTTCTTGTTTCTATTTGATTTAAGTTCAAAGTTTTGTTGTGCTGAGAGAACTTTATGATTCACTTTTTATTTTCTAGTCATTTCAAAGTTTAGTAGCTGAAAATTACCTCCACAAACCTTAATATTTATATATAATATATAAAAATGCATGTTTTTCTTCTCTCGAACAACTAGCAGCAATGACTTCATCAGATGTAGCACAGGTGATTGTGTGGTGGTGATTACCATGTTTCCTCGTTTGGAAGATTTGTGTGTTTATGGACTCACTGCGGTCTTCAGATGCAATCAGCACATGTTGCAAAATATTTACCAGGTAAAATTTATTATAGAGAATTAATTGCCTGATCTCGCAATACAAAACAGTAGTTTTTCCATTCTTTTTTTTTTATCATTGGGTTTTATTGTTTCAGCATCTTTAATATGTTCTGTGATAATGTCTGAATGATTTGTCTAATCGATAAAGTTGAGATTGCTTGCTGGACCTTATGAAATGATCACTCTGAAGCCTTAGCATGGCTTTTATCAGTTTGTCATTGACCTGGGCTTCAAGATGTCCTGTTTTTCTGCATTGATTTTTATATCTCAAGAGACAGGTGTGTTCTGTCCCCTTCAACTTCTTGCTGTAACCTAATTTTATCAACTGTAGCATGTTGTAATAATAAAAGTATATTTTATATTTCTTTGTGTGTTTCTTCAGGGAGGGGGTCAAGTGACTGAATAAAACCGAAAAAATCTATGCTAAATGTATACAAATACTTGTACAACTTACAATAAATCCTATATTCCTGGCAAAATACAGTCAAACCCTGTTAGCTCACCCCTATTTGGCTGGGCTCCAAATTAGGCTACAGGCGGGTTGGAGAGCTATCGATACAGTTTAGTGATCTTTCTTTGACAACCCATTTTATCGCCAGGTCAGTGAATGCAATTTTCGTTTTCCAGACGTTTTGGGTGTAATTCACAAACATGTACGCAAACTCAGAATCGAAGCTACCGCTAATGCTATGTAACATGCAACTGGTCGTTCTAGCGGACCATGGACAGGTGGCCCAACCAACCAGCTGTCGAATAGCGGGGTTTCCAGTGTTGATTCATGGTCCAGACACCAACCAGACTGAGGCTGCATCAAGGATTGGTCCATTGTACTTTAGTGTCACCCACCCACCAACAGTAGCAGCAGCAGCTGACCTATAGAATTAGCATGACTAAGCAGGTTGTGGGCTACATCGCTAACATGGACCCCAAGTTTGGGGAGCTATAGAGGGAGAATGCATACACTTGACGCATTGCACGTTGTGGAGATGGGCGAGGTTGGAGGCTTAATGAGGTAAACAGCATGGAAGGAAATCTATTCTGCAGCCTTTCATGGCAAGTTTGGTGAGATAACTGGGAATCAACTGTTCATATCTGCAATTAGCAAAAGAAGAATGTACTTACTAAATGCATTGTGATAATTCACAGGGAAAAACATGGTTCTAGCAATGTAATATTTGTCCCTAAATTCCTGAGTGAATGCTTCATAAAAAAAATCTTAATGCAACTATATTATGAAGGGAGTCCTCAGTATAGCAGGAACAATGGGGCACATGCATGAAAGCATGAAATTCACATACATACATATATATATTTCTGTGCTGTTTGAAATTCCAAAAAAATTCACATAAAAATATATATATATACCGGTATATATATTTATATTTCTCTGTGCTGTTTGTAGCTGGCTGCTGCTCCACATGCGATGGGTTAAATGCAGAAGTCACATTTTGTTGTGGTGAATTTGGTGTGTGATTGTGTTCACAATGACCAAGTCACTTTCACTTCATTTTCCTTCCAACCTGATTCTGAGCCGTTTCAATGCAGTGACCTCATTTTCAAAACAACTTCAGTCACTACTACATGAGAACAAAACATCTGACTTGCATAGCACCAGTTCATTTCTGAAATTAATGTCTTAGAGCTGTTTATAAATATAGACAATATCATTTAATTCCTGGCATCCCTATAAGAACAAAACTGTTTTTATTAAATGTATTTGTCTTTAAAACTACAAATTGTACAAAAAAATTGTACAATTGAAAAAAAAAATCCTGTATTAGCAATATACATATGAAATTGGATCTTTTTGATTAAATTGTTGAATGAATGAAAAATAACCCCACACATAAAAGTGTCAGTGCACAGTACACTATACATTATACATTTCCTACGAGGGAATCCTATGATGGAGGCTGTCAAGCACAGTCACGCCACTCCAGCTTTAAAAGGAAAATGGACAAGAATCGACACAACATCTACTAAAGAACAACCTTTAAGTTAAAATGAATATCTTGGTTTTCTAAATAAATATAAATTTTAGCTTCATCCTTCTCAGTTATAAAGGAAGTGGATTTGAAGGCTCCATTGAAAAGGGGATACGTTTGGCTCATGGGTGTAGACGGAATCTGGCAATGAGAGGCAGGTGGTCAGACGAGTTCTGGTGGTTGGGCAGGCCGTTGACCCCTACAAGCTGTGCCTCGCTGACCAGAGCCAGTCTGGCCAGCAGTTGCAGACCTCGTTTCGGTGGTACACTGCATTCTGGGAGCAAAAAGACAATGGTTCAGTAACTGGTAACTAGAAGCAGATGTGCAATGCAGTAGTGTGCTGCAGTAGACTGAACTGAAGGTCACATACTAAGCCCTCATGCACAGAATATTCACAGGGCATGTGCTAAAAAGGGGCTTCTGGCAACAAAATAAGTGAGTGTCATCCTGTACATTTTGCTGGACTAATCTGAATGTCAGCAATGGTAAATTAAACCATAACTAATAGAATGATATCCGATTCCTCTCATGTGCTGTATCCTGAGTAGTAGTTAATGAACTAAGTATAACTGGTACAAACATTAATTTGTTCCATTATCAGTTAAATATCAGTATAGAACAGGGAAGGTAGTACTACTGTTATGTATGTCTATGTTTTAAAGATTTAGGAATTTATGTTGTATTTATGTACATGTATGAATTGTTTGATGTGTGAAGCATATTCTCTCTGGAGACAATTAAACAACTTAATCTAATTGCATCTTATTCGAGCTGGTGAGGTACTACAGAGACTACGCACTTTCACTCCACTATAAATGGACAAATGTCTTTTTTTTAACAAGCCTGACAATGTAAATGATCTGTGCCTCAGTAGCACAAATTCTGCTGGAACAGACATTGTGATAATACAAAACAATTGGGACACTTTATGTAAATAAAAACAAAATATTTAATCGTCAAAAAAACAAAAACATAAATAACAGATGAAATGTTGAAACCAATGGTGGAGTATTTCACAACTGATTAGGTTCATTGTTTATAGGTCTGTAACGTGATTGGGTATAAAGAGGAAAGACTATCAGAAGTTAAAGAGTTTACAATGTAACAATTAAAAAAACTAATTAAAAAATGTAAATTTGATGTGTATTTGATTTCCTCACATATGGTGCATCATACAATAAAAGATTGAGAGAATCCAGAAGAATCTTTCTACATAAGGTACATCTGCTAAAACCCAATACTAGATGGCAGTAATATTAGGACTCTTATGTAGCATGGTTCTGTATTGGAAATAATTCCATGGGTTCAGGAAAGCTTCCTAAAAGCAATGACCCTTACATCTCTATCATGCAAGGAAGAAAAAACATGAACTAGAAACATTGCCAAAGTCCCACATCTACCAGGACCATCCAGTTTATAATCAGCACTTGGTATAGAGGTGCATTATTGGACATAGCATGAGTAGCTTGCACATTTGAGAGGGCACCACTAATTATAAACAGTATATACAGGTTTTAGAGCAACACATGCTGCTATCAAGACATCTTTTCAGAGAAAGCCTTGAGTATTTTAGGAAATCAAGGTCAATCCGCATTTTACATTCTATTTTATCAAAACGGATGCATAGTGTTAAACTGTCCTACCTGCAATCCAAACCGTTCACCCTGTTTAAAGGATGTAAGGTGGTAACCATGCCCCTGTATGAACGTTTTTGGAAACATTTTGCTGGCATCAAATTCAAAATGAGAAATTTTTGATATTTCAAAACATTTGAAACATAATTCTTATTTTCAGTTCAATAAAATGTATAAGGTTTACAAATCATGTATTTGCTTTTTTATTGTTGAGTTAGTAATACACAGCAGTGTGCAAAAATAAGTCAATCCAGCCTCTACACAGAGAATAAACCTAAATATGCCATGTGAACATCCAGGCTATGAGATTTCAGTGCAGACGACTTAAAATTGATCATTTAGATGAACTACTCAGTCAGTAACCCCTATAAATGACATTACAAAATTAATTAAGCTCAGACAGTGCTTTACTCTCACATATTACAACCAGTACCATAATAATGACATTCATACTGTGTCATTAGTATTCAGTAATAAATGAAATTTGCTGTTAACAGAAATAGATTATACCTTTTGGAACAGACCCATCCTCCTGAGTCGCTGAATAGAAAATATAATCAACCGTGATGGCCGTGCGTGAGTGACAGGTGGTGATTTCAGGCTGCCTGCACTCGTTCAGGTAGTGTGAGTACGCAGAGGTGAGCTTCAGACCGTGCTCAATGCTAGACCTGTGCACACTACAAACAGCAAATACATCAAGTCATTCTCAGCATTTGTACTGGCAAAGGTTTACTGCCAAAAATCGGAGGAAAAAAAATCTAAAATAAGAGAGAAATGCTGCCGTTTATCACAGAAAAGATTTTTCTTCGAATGCAGAAATGTACCTGTTTAATGAAGATCCTTGGTCCAATTCCTTCACCTTCGTGTCTGTGTTGGAGGAAAAGTGCAAATTAGTATAAAGAAAAAAAAATAACTACCTCGATTAGAAATACAAGGAAGGAAATTAATATTTCATCCTACAGGTTCATTCAAGTGCTCATCACTGCATCACATACTTACAGAATCATAAGCATTACTGCCTCTTAGACAAATATTGAGCAAAAACAGGTGATGGTCACCTTTGGGGTGGCATTCGTACTGGCACTGCTGTGAGATGCCCAGGCTGGTGGGCCAAATGGGCTTTGTGAGGATGCGCTGCCCTCTAGGGCTTTCCTCCTGTCCCGACACCTACAACAGAAAGTGCAAGATAGAAGAATTCATCAAAAAATGGTTATTGAATGAGAAGAAACAAAACATCAACTAATGGAGAAAAAAAGAACATGATCTCATTCTGGAAAAAGTCTAACCTGCTTTTAACAATTAAAGATCAAACAATAACTATAATCATATTTAGCCTAAATAACACAAGCTGCACTAATAAATGACACACAGTGTCAACACTTCCCAGAAGAGCAGAGACTGCAGCAAAGATAATAATAATAATATAAATAATTCAGATACATGAGGAGACCTCCACAACCCTTGGGTATATATGTTTGTGCATTATAGTAATATTAAGTAAAGTTATATGAAATGCATAGAAGATACAATTTACAAATGTAACAATTGGGGCGATTAGCCTGAGATTTCCCACAACTCTCCTAAAATACTCCAGTCAATGTTTTGATCGATCAATCAATTTATCGATGTTAAAGATCTACCTGCAAACATCCCTTAAAGTTCATCCCCTTGTTTTGTTGGATTGAATACCGGTATAAAGATTCAAAAAGGTCAAAAGTCTGAAATATTTATATGACATTATCAAGAACATGTAGAATATGAAATATATTTCTCAAGTTAAAATTTAAATTGTTAAGTCTGTTGTAATTTTACACTGGGTGAGGTTAGTAGATAAGATTACACATATGGGGACATTGCACTTTATGTTCAAACATGGAAATCAAATACTAAAACAGAATAATATAAATGTAATGTCTATGATGATTCAGAATTAATAAGTAAAGAATATAATAGGATGTAAAAAATAGGCTGTAATTGAACAATGTTCAACTCTTGCTTTCAATACAGTATTTGGCAAAAGTATTTGGCAGCTACCGATTCTGCAAGTGGTCCACTTAAAAAGATGAGAGTATGTACTGTTCATGAGGGACAGAATTTTTGCTTGTTTGTAGGTGCCAAATACTTTTTTGTACACCATTATATAAATAAATACTTTAAAAATCATACAATGTGATTTCCTGGATTTTTTTTACATTCTGTCTCTCACAGTTGAAGTGAACCTATGATGAACATTAAAGACTCTTATCTTTTTAAGTGGGACACTTGCAGAATTAGTGGCTGGCAAATACTTTTTTGCCTCACTGTACATTGATTTAATTTACTTAATACAATTCTATCCTGTTTTATTATTATTAATATTAATATTGTTGTAAATAACTGATCATTCGTGAAAATACAACTGCTATGCAATTATTATCACCAAAATTATATACAATATTATTATTATAATTTAAATATAAAGATAAATGTCCTTAAGCAGCTCAGTAGGATTGCTCACCTTTCCAATGGGCATGCCCACATACTCCAACCTGCTTTCCTTAATAAAGCTGCAGAGTGGAGACCAGGGCACAGAGTTAAAGTCCCCACACAGCAGCACAGGGCAGGTGTTGCCATCAGCGAGCTGTGCCACACGGCTAATCTCTGCTAGCAGCATGGCCAGCTGGGCGAGCTTGATGTCACCACGTCTGGGGTTGTACAGCAGGTGCGTGTTGGCCACACAGACAGCACCGGATGTGCCAGAGGGCACCACAGGCTGGAGCAGCAGGATCAGACCTATATTGTCTCTGTCCAACAATGGGATTCCTCTGCGGAAATACTCCACAGGGTGAGAGGACAGCAGCGAGAAGCGGTCACGCTTGAAGACCACAGCACAGCCGTCGGGCTTCCGGCCAGTCCGCCTTTTATACTCGCAGTGGTAGCCTGGACGGGGATTCAGATATCAACAAACTTTGCAATGTTGCATACTAATCACATTTATACTAAATCAGAGGAATATTTTAAACGCACATACACAATTGATTATAAAAAAGTGATAATTTTTCCACTATGAATTCCAATATAACCACTAGCCAGTATGAATTACTGTAAGTCAGCTGAAGTCCAGCTGCAAAGCTGTGATTGTAGCCACTCTTATAATTAAAGTAGCCCGTATGTAAAGAATTAAAATTGTTTAATTAGCCTGGTTATTTGCTTTTATTTATGGCATTAAATTTAATATGTTATTATATTAGTTATATTATATTAATATTAGTTATTTTAAGCTTATTTGCTCTGTTGTGTAGCTGTAATAACTCAGCTACAGACTTAAATAGAGGCCTAAGGAGCTTTTGGTGCTACAGCTACATGTGATTTCTTATATGCCCTTGTAGCTTCATGCAGTGCAGTCTGTTGAACCTTTAGGCGTAATTATGTTGAGCTGCCACCAAATGCTTATTTCTTATTTCGTTTTCCATATCATTTCATCAGGAGAAGCAAAATATACATTTAAATCTCATATAATAGACACCAAATGCATTTAAGATGCTCCCATCCAATAATTTGAGTATATATTTGGATTTAATATATATTTATTGATTTATTTATTTAACTGACAAAAATATAGACTAAAGTTTTCACAAGTTTAAATGTATTTTGCAAATATGAACGCATGTAAAATGTGATGCCTGCAACACGCTCAAGAGAAGAGCACAAAAGCAGTTGGAACATGAGCCTGTTCATCATATTTTTTTGGTAACTTTCCTTGTAATTACATTAGATTTTACAATTTTACAGTTTATACAATGTTTAATCATATGGGAACTGAGGAAGTGTAATCAGCTAATCCAATGGCCAGTTTTCCTAAAAACAAGCTGAAACATGGACTCGAACATGAACTGCTTCCGCTACCTCTTGATTCATCTGAAATGAAGTGGTAGACTGTGCTGACAATGACTTTCCAAAGTTCTCCTGAGCCCACGTGCCAATATTTATTACACCAACAATCACATGTGGATGCTCCTATTATACCAAAGCTGGATACTGTTACTTGTTACCAGTTGACCGGTCAATTGTAGAATATTTAAAAATATTAACCAGAATATTCTATAAAACTTTTTTTTTCCTTTGTCCTGACTTTTTTGTTCATATTGCAGGCATTAAATTCAACATTTATTTATATTTACAAAATGGAATCAAGTTGTCCCGTAAAATAAAGGAACAAGAGAATTTAAAATATTGCATATGTTGATAAAGAAAGTGTTGTTGTTTTTTTTCAAATTTTAAATTTTATATGAAATTAATAAATAATAATACACTACAATTATGTATTTCCAATACTTATCATCTAACTTGTGATTTAAATATTCTGAATATATTAACCAAATAACTTGACGCTATACGTCCTTAACGTTATAAAGCCTTTATAAATATGCAGAACAAGCTTGTAGTTTAGTCTAAATGCTTGAAACTTAGCCAATAGCGCCATCTAGTGAAGTAGAAAAAACATTCTCAAAAGCACAATTTAAAATACAGTCACGTGATTCTTAGCGTGTTTTCAGACAACTACAAAGTACTTATGCTGGTCAAACATCTGTAGGATGACTTGTTTGACGAAAATAGTAAAACACCATTCATTTCTATTTGATTTACTTGGTCGAGAAACGTTAAGTACCTAAAGATTCTAGCCTGGGTTTGAGCTGCGTTTGATAGTGGTCTTCTTGCACCTCTTGAAGACACATTATCTAGGGAGAAAAAAGTGATTCAGCATAGTCGATAACAACCGTTCACACAAGCAAAGCAGAGTTGCATTATAAGGAAACACAGTCTGCTTTCAGAATGAAGGTCTCTCTGCTCATAGCGAACAAAGGATAATAAAAGATAAACAATAATAATAAAAGATATACTTGTATCTAGGGCTGGGCGATATGTTGATTATACTCAATGTATCTCGGCTTGTTCCAAGTGTGATGTAGTAAATGACTGTATCGTGACCGTCGAGTATAAATCCTAAAGTTATTGTTAAACAGCAGGTACTTCACTTTCCAGTTTCGCTTTTCTGCCTCGTCAAATCAGACAGCTGTCTCCCCTACCCACCAGAGAACTCTCCTAGCACGTTTTGTATCGCTTTCGTGTTTCACGTCTCTGCTCGCTCCCTCGCTCATCCAGAGAACTCTCCTCACGCGTTTTGTATTTGACTAACAGCGAACAGAAGCAAATCTGCAGAGATCAGTGAAAGCCCACGCAATTTCAGAGACATTGGAGATGGAGTCGGACGAATTGGTTCCACAGAAAAACAGAACTGCTTCTGTTATTGATTTATAACTTCAGTTTAGCATATAGAGTTTGTTATATTACACTTTGGTTTAAAATAGTATTTGCTATGTTATAAGCAAATTTAAAATAAATAATTCTGTGTTAAACTTTCAAATGAATGTTTCTATATTATACTTTGGTTTAAAATAAAAGCTTTATTATGTTAAACTTTGGCTAAATTCATTTTATGTAATATAGGGCCAAATTTATAATTTATACAGTGAATTAGGGAAAAAAAAAGTATGAAGATATATATTGTGCATCACGATATCGCAATATTATTTTTATGCTGTATCGCCCAGCCCTACTTGTATCACTTCTGATCTTATCAACTATATCTATACTATAATGTAAAGTAAAATGTCCAAAATACACAAGTGACTTACATCCGCACTGTGCTGTTCCAGCTCTTTGATGATATTGGTGAACCTGTATTGCCACTCCAGTACACGTGGGTTACAGTGTTTGTAAAGGTAAGCATTGCTAAGAAGTAGTTCTTGGGAGAGGATATTGTAGGACATGACAGAAAAGTCAAAGGGCTGTCCGTGCAAGTGTCCATCTTTCTGTTTCCAGCCAGACAGGTCTTCCCAACATCTCTTTAATTCTGTAAGGGAAAATGCATTTTAATTTATTTAATATTTTTTATTTTTGGTTTAATTATTACCATTTTATACTCACCTCACATACGTTATGTCTGTACATCTACTCTAGAACAGCTACTCTGGAGTGCCAGTTTATTAGGCACACTTAACGTTTACAGCAGTGCTTGAAAATTTTTCGAATTTTCGGTTTTATAAAAATGTGACCAAAATCATCTTATAGTTTTCCTACAAGCACTACAAGTAGATAAAAAGTATTCAAATTTAAGACAAAATATCATATATGGTTACTTATTTATCGATGAAAATTGTTCAATATTAGCAAACTATGTGAACTCCTGGGATTAAGAAGCTAATTTGAAGGTGAATCACATGTTTTCAGTCAATGTCAATTAGGAATTAGTAGCCACACTTTTTTTTTTTTCTTCTTCTACTTTTGAAAACAGTAATCAAAGCAAAGTCTGGTCTTCTAAACACGTTTGTATATGTGTATCATGGCATATATAAAGGAGTTTTCATGGGGGCAAAGTTGGCAAATGTTGAACAGGCTAAAAATTGCTACAAAACCATGGAGAATCTGGATTCCTCCATTCTACAGTCAAACTACAAATGGAGAAAATGTAAGACCATTGTGACCCTCTTGAGGAGTGAATTCTGAATCTATTAACCCTGCTCTATGCTTCCATCAAGGAACCTATAGGAATACCATGGACAAGTGCACCTCCTCAATGTGACCAAAAGTATGTAGACACCTGACCCTCTTCGCATCTATGTGAGCTTGTTGGACCCAAAACCATGTGCTATATGGCGGTATACACCCACTCCCACCAACCTTATTTGAAGCTAGAACATCATGCACTGTTTTCCACAAGGTCCGGGAGCATGTGGGGCGAATTTACACCAAGATAATTAATCAGCTGGACTAAGTGCAGGGTTTTGTGCAGAGCACTGGAGCTCCTCCTCACCAAACCATGTTTTTATGGACCTCATTCAGTGTACATTTTAACTCAAAATGCTCTTTTTCTGTTCTCACTTTTATTTCTTATTTGTAATACCTGTACTTTGTATTTTTCTTCTGTTTTCTTTAAATCTGTATAGCAAATTATATTAACTATGTATATTGTAAAGCACTTTGAGCTGCATCCTGAGGTATGAAAAGTGCTCTATAAAGCGCATCATACTGCAACAGGAAAGTGAGTTACCCAAACTTTTGTGGAACTAACCCCCTGTTAGTCCAAAATCTTACAAACAGCCCTATACAAACCAAGGACTGTTGTCATGACATCCTTCCAACCCAGATCCTTTAGACAGTGAAATGTAATGAATTTTAAGCGCTTCAGACAAAGTTCTTATGCTTATGTTGTTTCCAAATGCCGTTTGAAACTCTACATTTGGCGGTCATACCTAGAGCTGAACAATATGACAATATGGAGAAGTGGTAATGGCTTCTGACAATTTGGAGAAAACTTCTAACATTTAATTATTTTAATCAGTATTTCAACAGGAATTTCAATGCTTCATTTTCTATTAAGTGTTTTTTTCCCCACTCAGGCCTTTTTTGGCCAAAAAAGGCTTTTATTTCAGGCTACACGTAACATTAACGCTCTCTGTTCTGAAGCTCAGCATGATTAGAGTTCATTATTACTACAGTACTTACATTTGACCATGGATGTAATATAGATGATGGAATGTATGGTTAACTTTATGTGATAAAAAAAGCCCATAAGGTTGGTGTCAGGACTGGGCAATATACCACAACACTGTGTAAAAATATAGACAGCATGACTTTAAATACGGCCCCTGCTGCCAACATGAAGACACAGCTACATCAAAGATACAATCAATGATGAAACACCACCATTACAATGAAGAAATCCCAGTACTGTTAACAATACAAAACTTCACCCCCACCTCAAAAAAAGGAAAACTGGTATAATACAAAACCAAGCAGACATGCCAAAACAGAACAGGCAACTCGGTGTATGAACGACAGCTATTCTGCAGCCAACGTACTGCATCTCACCTGCTTGGCTCACTGTCTCTTCAGGGCTTGATGGGAATTTCCCAGGAGCCAATGGTGCACCAATGACATTCCTTAGCCAGGCTGGTCTCTGGTCCCTGCTTTCTCTGGTGGGTGAATGCTTAGGGCTTTGCAGCCATTTCAGATGCCCACTTGTGCCCTTATCCTCAGTGCTTTTCCTCCTTTTGAGAGGGGGTTCTTTATCAGAGTTGTCCATTTGCACAGAAGAAAGATGAAGGCCCCCTTGGGGAATGGTGTTAGGTAGCACTCCAGGATGCCTCCAATCCTTCCAGCTGAAGGTAGAGTGTTTCTTGCTGGTAGTGGGGTACTGGTACTGCTGTTGGTATGGCTGACCTGTCCACCATGGAAACCTGGGCTGATGCCAAGGTCTCAACACACCAGCTACAGCCTGAGTCTGAGCAGAGCCCACTGCGCTCAGAGGACGGACCAACATGGATTGACTGGATGGAAGAGAAATTTAGTACACTGTTTTAACTTTGAAGCCATCATGATTAATTGAAAAACTTACTTTAGACAATACAGGAAGCAAAATAACCAATTTTACTGAAAATGTAAATGAATAATAACAAGGAATAACATAATTATTGGATATTTGGTGCAAATATATAAAGCCACATATCGACAAGTTATATCTAAGTAAATACACAAAAATCTCTGATCTTCTCCTATGGTAAAAAAAAAAAAGCCCCAAAAACTTATCGCAGTAGTGAACAACAATAAACAGTGAAGACAGCTGAAACGTAAGTTGCCAAGCCTGTTAATCAGTCACATTAAAGTTAATGTTACTCCCCAATAGTTCGAATGGTCAGTGGTGGGTTCCTATAACTGGGTGAAAGGACAAGCAGTGGACTAGTCAAATATCGGAGGCTAAAACAACTATGCTATATGGGGAATGGAAAACACACATTAGCAATATTAGCTAGATATCATTAGCTAGCTTACTTGTTTGCTGCAGCTGGACCGACATAGTTCACGTATGAGTGTCGATGCATATAAATACGTCCTCTTCGAAAAAAAAGCCGCGAATAATCACTCTGTTTAAGATTTTTAGGTTATAACTTCGAAACAAAACGCAGTACAGAGCAGCTAAGTCGTGAGCTAACGCTAGCTTGCAACCAAAACAAGGCGGCCCATGTGTTTGACGTCATTAGCTCGACGCCAATGTAGTACGCTTGGTGAATTAGTGTTAGAAGCCAAGTTTAAAACGGCCTTAATATACTTCGCAGGTTGTTGTTGATTTGCGAAACTGTTTGATTGACATTTTTTTTTCCATTTTCTTCCAACCTCTTCTTCCACGGTTTGAAGTGGTCTAGCAGACACAGGGCATTTTGGGTTTCCAGGGCCAGGGAAGTGGACCCAGCTTCAGTACATAACATAACATCTATTCAAACATAAGGGCATTTACCGTTTTAGTGGGCTTAAAACGTTTATATTAGTGAAATGACTACACGTTATAGCTTATTTGTTGTGTGTATAAAACCACAACAATCATATTACAATTCAAATGGAATTACAGTATCTTTAAACCCTGTATAAGTCATTTTTATTGACCCGTTTTCACCATTATCAGTGTATGTATCAGTAATGTAAAAACATGTAGACTCACTGCTCACTCTGGGTAGTAAATAAAATGGCTGTTTTAGGGAGTGATTATTTGTGATTGTGAAAACACCACATCTGCATTTGACCTAACTGGTGAGCTTCCAAACAGAGGGGCGTCTCGCTAACAATTACACCTCCACTACTGTTACACTACCACTGTAATTGTGATGTAGGTAAGTAAGTACAGGGGGTCCTTGAGTTACGTCAGGGATCGGTTCCTCTGAGTGCGACGTAACTCGAATCTCGACGCAAGTAATGATGTAATGATGCTGTGGAGGTTTTATTAAACAGCACTGTGCTTTATTAACAGTCAGCAACATGCATTAACGGTCTCATATTACAGAAAAGCATTTAGGAAATGTTGTTCCACATAGAAATTATCTTTTTAATGCTTCAACATACACCACATCAGTAAACGCATTGGAGAGGAGACTTAACACCTCACACATCAACCCACACAAACTCTTATTCAACACTAAAGGTGAATGAAACATAAACAATACAGAAAAACACACCATCTTTGCAAACACGCTCTCACACACACTGCACATTCTCTTACTGAAAAGCATTTAGTACTTCAACTGCATTTTACTTTTGTATATGACAGTAAATACGCACATTTCTTGTTTTTATAGCCAGTGACTTAACCACAAATTTTCGTAAGTCAAGTACGACGTATGATAGAAGCAGATCAAAACTCCTAGACTAGTCAAATATTACGCAACATTTTGTAACGATGCATTAAAAGATGTAGAGATGGTAGAAAGGTTTTATATAATAGATGGAGAAATGAAGGAATTGTGAACCCTGGTTCCACCATTTTAAGAATCAGTGAACAGTCTCAGTGGTTGGATTTAGAAATGGGTCATGATTTTTGAATATTTAAATAATATGTTTTTTCCAACAGTTTATGCAACTGTTGTTATTTCTTAATATTTGTTCACTTGGATTTTATCGTGGCAATCGATAAGTAATGCTTTGCTACTGCCTCAAAGTAGACATATTTGAGCTAAAACCTGTTAAGCAAATGCTGCTAACATTTACATTAACGTGGGCCAGCGGTTTAGAAAACTGGATGGATTGATCGGGTTTACAGAAGCACTGCAACAGTAAAGAACATTGTATTAAAATAATAAGTCTTTTTTTCTTCTGAAGTGATTTAGTTGACTATGGGGTGTGACAGCACATTTAAAAACACGACCAATGTGCTGTATTCCTATACACTGATCTTTTGTGCTTTTAATGATTAAAAACAAATTTAGCTGATTGCCTTGTCAAAGCTAATTATGGTGAAGTGTAATTATATTTCATTTTAATTACTAATAATAGCAACAGATTACACATGAGCAACCACATCTAGACTGTAGCTTTACAGCTTCAGTTCATGCAGTTATATGAGCCCATGCAATGCAGCACAGGTGAAACAACTAAGCAGCTTATTATTCAGTGAGTTTCCTGAAACAGAAGTGCTGTTATTCTGATATAATGACTCAATAAAATAAATATATGTATAGTTAACTTTCTGGCTTTTAAAGTCCATCTGAAGTCAAAACAGAGGGAGTCCTCGAGTTACGCCAGGGTTCAGTACCTCTGAGTGTGAAATAATGGGGGGGGGGGGGTTGGGGGTCTACACACATGTTCAGAGACTGCGAGTGGAAACAGAAGAACAGCTCGTGGTAGAACAGCTGCTGAGGATCAACCCCACAAAGCTGAGCCACTTGGTTTTTCTTAATGCCAAACTTCACTAAAGCTTAAACTGTTTCCAAGAAGCTCCTTTTTCTTTTACACATTTTGTTTATATTTTGTTGTGTGATTCTCTAAGCTTTTCAATGTTGTTTCACTGTAAATAGTTCATAAATATTATAAATTCTTTTAGAACGTGGTTGTGTTGTTGAACTGCATAAGCAGGTCTCTCAGCTCCATCACTGCTGAGGTGGGACACAGTAACACATTCATTTACAATTTCTTCACTGATCCTGAGGGTTATGGAACAAAAAAGTCAAGTGAAGACCCCAAAAAATTTCACTAGCACTGAGCCTGAGAATCCAATTGGCTGTTCTGTCAAGACACTGGATGATCCTCCACCCAAATTAGGGCCTTTACTGGTGCCGACTGCAGCCCCATAATGGTCTGGAGTAGGGCTGGGCGATATATTGATTATACTCGATGTATCTCGGCTTGTTCTAAGTGTTATGTAGTAAATGACTGTATCGTGACCGTTGAGTATAAATCCTAACGTTATTGTTACAGCAGGTTCTTTATTTTCGACTTTCGCTTTTCTGCCTCTGCAAATCTGTGGAGATCAGTGAAAGCCCACGCTATTGCAGACACATTCATTGGAATGAGAAGCAGGCGAATTGGTTCTAAAGAGAAACACTGGATCTGTTATTGATTTATAAATTCATTACTTATAACTATTATTTATAACTTTAGTTTAAAATAAAGAGTTTGTTATATTAAATTTTGGTTTAATATAATTTAATTTAAATTTTGCTATATTAAACTTTGGTTAAATTCATTATATTGCTGTAATTTTATGCAATATAGGGCTGAATTTATCATTTTTACAGTGATTTAGATGAAATTTCAAGGTATCAAGATATATATAGTATATCGCAATAGAGCCTAAAAATATTGCAATAATATTTTTATGCCATATTGCCCAGCCCTAGTCTGGGTGTTTTTTCCTTCAGTGGAACAATGGAGCTTCAGCAGGTGCAGGGGCATCAAACGGCCACTGGCTATGTCCAGATGTTGCAGAGAGCAACCTTCATGAGTTTGGGTTTTTCAACAGGACAACGCTACAGTACACAATGCCCGCAGGACAAGGGACTTCTTCCAGGAGAAGAACATCACTCTTTTCGATCCTTCATGTTCCCCTGATCTAAATCCAGTTGAAAAGTTCAACAGTTCCAGACAGGAGATGCCCTTCATGCTGTGTCTTCACCAGCTGTGAAACAGCCTGTTTCAGTTTATGTCTCACTCCCATTTCTATGTGAAGCTCTACTTGGAACTTTGTTAAGATCCAACCATGCAACATATGATTTTTGCCATTTGTCAAGTGGCCTTAAACTTTTGATTGGGACTGTATATGCAAATAAGCAGAAATCATTCTTTTAAAGTTGTGTTCTTATTTCCACTTAGAAAATCAACAGAACATGACTTTTGTTCAAAATGATGTGATATGGGACAACAAACGAAAGTGTCTCAGAGGTGAATGAATGATATTTTAGAGTTCAAAATAAAATAATAATTTAAAAACATAAATAAACAAGTAAAATCTGTGCTCTGTTTAACTCCAGCTTTGGTAGGCCAGTGTACAGGTCAGTTTGGCAGTTTAAATTCAGTTATACTCACTACAGTGTGCTGGTCACTCCAGGACTGTGTCTGTATGTTCATTTTAATTGGCTGGGCTCCAAATTTAACATGACCACTAGATGTCCTTCTTACTCCACTTACTGTGTTTGCTCAGCAGTCTCTCTTTACAACGCTCTACTTTTTTGGCTAAATTTTCAAGAATAAATCAAAATCTAAAAAATATTCTGCTATAATTAGAAGGGGAAAAATCAGCACCGCTTGGGTTTATTCATCCATAGTTTGTCTCAACCAATCTTAATGAATCAGCAAGCCAAAGAATTCTTTTTGCATTTATTGCCTGGAGGTATTATGCAATGCAGGATTTCTGTTAAAGGAATACTCCAGCTTTTCCACTTGATCTCTATCGAGAGACAGACGGCCCTGTACAATGAAGTTGTGGAGGGCCCTTCAAATTACACAAAGACAAAGTGCATGGAAGTGATGAACACTGATGAAAGGATGAAGCAAGACTATACTTCTACATATGAAAAGATAAAAAACAATGAGAGTGAAATGAGTGAACAGCAATCAGGTAAACTTGTTCTCTTCAAGTATGATGTCAACTACAGTATTTTCCCAATGATATGCCCCATTCTATAAGCCACAGAAAATGCTCATTTATATTTACAAAATCTAAGATAAGTCACGCCATGTTATTAGCTGCAGTGTTACTGAATTGACCAATCTGAAGTAAAAGCATATAATTTGATGCCTTTGAACGCCTTTGCACCTCTATAGTGACGTTATACCGTAATTGACAAGTGATAAAATGTTTTAGCCATATCATGCTGCAGTGTAAAGTCTTCGCTGCAGAATTTAAGATACAGCTTATTGCTTTCAGGAAAGAAAACAGCAATCGTGAATCTGGACTTCGAAGTTGATAAAAACACTATATATATTGCTGTCAATCGTGCATTTAAGTGCCTTGTGAGGATCGAGTGGGAAAAATGGATGGCGAGTGGGGAGCATACATTCACTCTGTTTGCTCAACAGCAACGTGCGACATTCAGTCATGTGTGTGAATGGGTTATTTTGGCGTGGAACAACATGAAACCATGAATTCTCCCTTCCCCTACAAGCCTCCCAGCAGCACAAACAACATCTGCAATATCAGAGAGCGATACCGGTGACGAAAGTGTGTCCGTCATCAGCAACAATGGAGCAGCACAGGTCGCAAACAAGCTGTTTGGTGATAACGACAACAACATATATCGAGCTGATTTTGAAGGATTTGAAGAAAGGTAAGTCTAATCATTTCTACATTTCAGTGTTGCTAATTTTATACTGAAAAATTTACATGTATTGATTGACAGTGTTGTACTGCCATACCAGTTGTTCAAAAAAAAAAAAGAAAACTCATCTTTTCACAGCCAACAACAAACTTTTCTTTCTTTTATTTTTGTTAAATAGATTTTTTCCAGCTTGTATTATACCCTAGGATGTAATGTAATGTAGCAAAGGGCTGAACATTTTTAAGAGAGTCTGGATGTGGCGCCATTTATGTGACAGAACATTGTCACTAATCTTTCTTTGCTTTGTGTTGCTTTTCAAACGGTTCAAACGAAGATTTTCACAATAGTTAGCCATTATTTGTTACAAAAACTTGTGCATTCAGTTGTATTGCTTTTGAATTATGGTTTTAAAGAAATATTTTGCAGTACAATCTTAATTCAGCTTTTGGAAATCAAAATTACACAATTTCCAATTACAGGGGGTCGACTTGCAAAATTTGTGGTTGTGTCACTGGCTTAAAAAATAATAAATTAATGTGCATATTTACTGTCATATATGGTAGCAGAATGCAGTTGAATGCCTACTGAATGCTTTACGGTAATACGCAAGGGTGAGCATGCATGTTAGCAGAGATGGGGAGAGAGAGGAGGGTTTGTGCTGTTTTTCACTGTTTTTGCTGAGGTGTTTATGTTTTATTCACCATTGGTGGGTTAGATTGGGGGGGGGGTAGTACTGTAGTGTGTGTGTGTGTGTGTGTGTGTGTGTGTGTGTGTGTGTGTGTGTGTGTGTGTGTGTGTGTGTGTGTGT
>JBBIGC010000152.1:12315333-12328383 GCA_037576955.1 Lepidarchus adonis | reverse complement strand
TGTGTTTAGGCGCATGAGGGCATGCGCCGTTGAGGGAGGGCTATGTCAGATGTCGTCCTGTCTTGTCACGTGATTCTATTTGTTACATGTGCTTGTATTTTGAAAGTCTTCGTCATGTGTTGTTGCCCTTGTGTGTCACATGTATGTGTCACATGATCCTCCCAGGTGTGTATAGTTTGTTAGAGTATTTAAGTTCAGAGTGTCTCAGTCTTGGTTGTGAGTCTTTGTCATATTGTAATGCTGTGTTTGTTGGATTGTGATTCGTTTTATGTGTATATAATTCTGAGTTTAAATAAACTCTGTTTATTTTTGAGAACCAAGTCGCACAGACTTCTGAATTCCCTTACAGTCATTACACTTGTGTCTTTTGAACTCCTGAAGTGATTGTTGATCTTCCCTGCATAAGCTCGCTTTGCCTCTTTGATGGGCCGTGACAGGTTGGCTCTGGCTGTAGAGTAAGCCTCTGTGTCTTTGGACATCAGCATTGCTGGAGAAGGCGAGGTGAGCGATACACTTATGCACATTATTTTTGTCAATTCCCTTAACTTAGATGAAGAAAATCATGAAATTCCAAAAGGTTCACATTCTTTTTCTTGCCACTGTAAATATGTGCAGTTCTGCACATACACCACCTTTCTCTTAACCTATATTTCATAATTCCAAGAATAATGATCAGTGAAATGCAATCAGACTGACAATAATAAAGTGTATAATTTCAGAATCTGAATGACAACAGTATTTTTCTACACTAATGATTGTACTGGGAATCTGCTGGTAACCAAAATGACATAACTTGGTCCAATCATTTTAATTATACTTTACTGACTGATATGATCATCAGTTGTTCTGTGTGTAAGTTGTCATATAAGACAGTTCTAAACTGTCATATTTTAAGGTCAAACAGCAGAAAAGGTAAGTTAGATATAACGACTCTAGCAGGACGAGCAATATTATTGGCTTGACAAAAAGACATTGGGGCATTCCAGGGAAATTATAAAGATCACCTAAGAAGTGTCTCTATTTATGTATTTATTTCTTTATTGATAAAGGTTCAACTGAGTTACTCTGTTGATCACATTAGGAGTTGACAGTAGGTCTGAATTGCTAAGTTAATTTATCTGCTAGAGTGTATTTGGTACACAGCGTGGCATGATTCTGCCTGCAAAATATTTATTGTCTCATTTTCTTGGTGGTACATTATCTTAGGCTCAAGGTCTTTGCAGGAGATTGTTTGAGACAAAGCTGTAATTGCAGATGAAGACAGCCTTGGCGTCTAAAGAGACATCCGGGAATAGATAAATCTGCTGTCACAAACCAAAAACACAATTGTCCCACAGCTTAGATAATTAAACACCTTCCTAGGAAATCGGAACTGTCCTTGTTAGTATGTGCTAAACTTGAGCGGACACAATGTCTAAAAACTTTTTTCAATAGAACGGGTGTTATTTTCAATTTACATGATGTTTTTCTTCTGTTTCTGACGTTAATTTGAAAAACCTGTTCCAGAAGCCAAGACCTGCTTTAAGACATATTACCTGATTGTTGTGCCAATTCATAGCAAACTAATATTTAATCAGCCATTATTTATTCAGCAGAAACCCACCCACTCATGCCAGAGAACATAGAAAACAAGAAATAAACACATAAGGAAAGAGGGTAATTTCCAATCATCTAGACTCTGCTTCAAAAACAGATATGAGCAAATATCTGTTTCCCATTGCTCCATGTGCCTCACACAAGTGTTAGTGTGTGAGCCAACTTTTCAAATAACACCATTATCTCACAACAACATTATGAGATGGGCAGCAGTTGACCGCTTTAGAAAATATTTAGTGAACAACCAGGGAAATCTATTACAAATGGCTAAGATCTGTTTTTTCTGAATGAAAAGTGACCTTTGACTGTGATGCTAAATAGTAGATTGCAGAAAGGTTACCTAATATTCGCCTCTTAAAATAATTAAAGTGAAGTACCAGAAGATAAATGCAACAAGATTTCTCATTTACTTTCTACTTAACCAAAATCCAGGGACAGGACAGTGTGTATGTTTTCTGGTTCCTGCTTATTGGTGTGGAGTTACATTTAACAGCATGATAAGCAACTGTTTGTTTTCCTTTGAACTGACGTGAACCAACACACAGTCTCAAGCAAAGTCAGAGCCAGCTTCAATTTTCAATGAGAAATGAGGTCTTGAGTGCTATGGTGGCTTTAGCACACGGTTAACAGCAGACAGTCTGTGTACCTGTGTGGGCAGAGCGCCTGAGGCAGAAACTTTCTCTAATATAACAAAAACTCTTCTGCAGTGCATATCTTACACTTCAAATCATATCTGCCACTGGCTCTGGCCCCTGTTAGCAAGCTGCTACCAAAACACTTCTCAAGCGGATCCTTTCTTATATATGCAAATGGTGACTTTCTTGAATAAATAGTTTAAAAAATAAGTTAATATGAAATGACCATGCATTATTCAAGCCGCTTATCTTAACCAGAGTCATGGGAGGGGGGTGCTGTAGCCTATTCCAGTGCTTACATGGAGGAAAGGCAAAGAAATACCCTGGTCAGGTTACCAGTCCATTGCTGGGAGGAAACACAGACAAACACATTCATGTGCACATCTAGGTTTTTTTTTATCATCCCCAATTCTCTTAATGTGACAGATGTATTTTTGGACTGTCCGAGAAAACCAGAGCACGTAGGGGGAAACCAGACAGAAGAGACATTGGCCGCATGGATTCAGTCTCAGAACCTTCTTGCTGTGAAGCAACAGCGCTCACCACTGTGCCACCCTGACACCCTAAAAACATCATAAAGTTAAAAACATGTTGAAGAGGATGCCTTATGTCATCAAAACTGCTAACAATTTGTAGGCACCTTGATTAAGATTCATGCCATAAGCCACATGCAGGCCCCCTAGTGGTAGACAAGCTGGTATCAACCCCTTGTTGATCGTATTTTTAAAATGGTCAAAAAATGACCAAACACAGATGTACAAATTCATGTTTTACATAATAAAGTGGTTATTATAAAACAGAAAATTCTAACATTAGTTTATATTTTATCTCAGTGGTAGTGTGAAATTAGGCATTTGAAGGTTACCTTCATATAGACTTTATAACACATGAATATGCATACGTAGTGTGTATAAAAAGAATTTTCATGCAGAGCCTATTTCAGTATAATACATACCATGATACTGTAGTAACCTAAAGGGTCTAATTTACATTTGTTCTATTTAACACCATGTATTACACCACTGCCAAGTTGCAAAGTTAATACTGCAGATATCACTTGAAATACAATCAAACTAACACAGGAAAAATATATAATTATCATTACTTAGGTTTAAGGCAATATTTCACAGACTACAGCTGAGACTGAGTGCTTGTGCTCATGCAATGAAGTAGCCTTAAATTTGGGACTAAATTAATATCTACTTACTGTCTTCTTTGTCATGTTATGGTTTTTCATGTCATGACAGTGTTCTGAGATCCCCCAAACATAAAAACTAATTAAGATCAATTTCACCTACTGCATTACAAGCACCTACTGCATTTTAGGGTTTAGCCACTTTGCCACCTCCCCAGACCTACCACTGCGTTCCACAGTCACATAAAGACCTTAACACAGTTCACCCACCACCCTTCTAATAAGGTGCGCTCTGAACCTAACTAACCTGTCGCTCCATAGCCTACTTCAGCTCCCCAGGCGTGAACTACTCAGAGTTTGACATGTTTTATATCAGCGCTTCCCAGGCCTGCCTTGCACAGTTTTGAGTTTGAGTTGGCTGATATTTAGAGTATAGACAGTGAAAAATGTCTACTTCAGAATGTTCTTTTGAAAAAAAGTCTTATTGCCATTTTATGTCTCCAAACTGTCTTATAAGTTTTTCAGCAATACTTTGCAAACATTGTCAATATTCATACTTATTTATAGACATTCACACCATGTTCATATATTTAGGGCTATCTTTCTTTATGATCCCTTTATCACAGGTCTTCAGACTTCTGGCAGCACACCTCAGCATAGTTGCTTATTCATGTGGGGAATGAAAAAGCAAAAGCCACACCACACAAAGATAATATTTTGCTGGTCACTGTTCTATGACAGTCTGACTTCTTTAAACTTTCCATTTCAGTGAATGGAGCATCCAATATAGCATCTCATTTTTCCTTCTCGCTGAAGCTTCAACTTTATTTTCATCTCTTCCAAACAAGACGACCAAGTCAGCCAGTGAGACTGATGGTGTCCTGGATAAACCCCCTCTAACAACCACCACCTTCAAACGTGTGTCTACTCACCCCCACCACCAATAAATCAATCAATCAAAGGAAGAATTTCACAGACTGTCATTTTTTTTTAAGACATTTAGAACTGCTAACTAAAATCAGGAAGCCTGATTGTACAGATGCCACATGCTGGCCCGGCAAGATGCCACCCTGGGCAGCTGCTCATGCTGCCCATACCTAAATCTATCACTTCCTGTTGCCCCCTGATGAAGACAGATGTGTCACACACAGACAGAATGAACAAATAACAAAAAGAGGGATCCAGCTACAGCATCCAGTTAGAAAATGTCAAACAAATTCAGACAGGCTGCTTTTAATAAGTTGTAGAACTTAAGAATTTATGAGCTTTTTTATTTTCAATACACTGTAAACACTGCATATACACATTTAAAACATATAATAAATAAAAAGTGAATAAATAAATAAAAAACTGGTGAATCAAATTGACTGTTTTACTGAAATGAAGCGGTTCCAAAAAAATCATTCACAAGCTGGTCATCGCTAAGGGCTGGAGCTGAGACACAGTGATGCAACATGCACTCATTCGTCTCTCCTTTCTGCAGTGACCACTTTCAGATCAGCACAATCAATCAGAAAGTCCTGCTTTAGTATATTTAACATTATAGCATATGCCTTTTCTTGACCATTCCTTTTCCATTTTCTATTTTTCGTTCATTACTCATAAGTCTATGCAGGCCGTATTACACTGCCCATGTTGCCATCTGTTGTTATTGATTACGTGTCTGGGAAGTAATAGTCGTTTTTAATACAATTTCAAATTTGCAATAATGTAGTGGCATTTGAATGAACTCATCATTAACCCACTGTGCTAGTTTTTAGTTAGGACAGCAGCTAATTTTTGGAAAGTTTTAATTCAATGCAACATGATTTTCCCTATAAAATATCAGTTTGAAAGATGCACTGTACAAGTTTTTTATTTGTTCTAAGACTGACTCTTCTTTTCATAGCCTTTTAGTAATAAAGACTTTCTCCTTTGCTGCTGCTATCACACTAAATCAGGGCTATTAAAGCACTCCTACTCAGAACTAATTATGCTAACGTTTCACACAAACAATCAAAGCAAACTCATTAAAATACACATTTATACAAAGATATGCCATTAACCAAACTGACCTCAGCCAGTCTCAACTCAGCAGAAAGCAGAACAACTACAATACTTTACACTCACACGCATACACACACTGCGTTAATACAGTAAATGCCATACATACAAACATGACATACATCACTTAGTAGGGCCTTGAAAAAGCCTAAGACAAAAAAGAAAATGCTCAGACAGAGACAGTTGTGTTTTTTTCCACCAAAGCATCATACAAAAGCATGCAATTCATCTCAGAATTTGTGAAACTAACATGTCCATGTTTTGCCTTTGACCAGATCCTAAAAGCTGAAATTGTGTTGTATTGTATTCTTTCATCACATCTTCAAGGCCATCATGATTCTCTCAGTAACGTGACTTAATTTGTGCCTGATAATAAGAAGAGAAAATTTGTTCCAACTTTATTGGTGCCATAAAATGTATTTATTATGATTTTTCATTATTTTCATCTTATATCTATACACAGCTATGTGACACAGAAATGTGCCCAGAAGCTGTTTAATAGACACATTTACAACCCTATGATTTGGCCCTAGAACGAAACAGGCTGTTTGAAGTGCTCATGATTATTTTAACAAGCCTTGTTCTGATTGGCTGGTTTAAAGTATGACACTGTAAGTGGTCATGAGAAGCAAAATGTCTACACCGCTTTCTGAGGTGAATCATACAGAGAGTATACATAGAAGCTCATATGTTTAAGTCTGAATCACAGAATGGAACAGATGGTGAGAAACAGTCACTTTTGAAAAATAAAGACCTGCCTATTGACAGGTCAGCTCCTTAAGAGAAATATGAAAAGTGCTGATGTCTCCTGAATTAAAAATGCATGAATGCCCATTTTAATTAGTTTTCAATATTCCTTTCTTAACAGTGCCAGCAAAACATTTAAAGTTTTGCCTGAGCATGTCCAGATACAGCTAGGTCCATAAATATTTGGACAGAGACAACTTTTTTATAATTTTGGTTCTAAAACTTTCAGCTTTAATTCAGTAGTTTGAACAAAAAGACTGAATAACTGAAGGAATCGGAGCATTTTAACACAATCCCTTCATTTCTAGGCCTCAAAAATAATTGTACAAATTAAATAACTGAAAATAAATTGTTTGTTTTTAATACTTGGTTGAAAACCCTTTGCTGGCAATGGCAACATCACCAGATGCTGGGTTTCCTCCTTTCTAATGCTCTGAGGGGCCTTTATTGCGGCACCTTTCAGTTGCTGTTTGATTGTGGGCCTTTCTGTCCAAAGATACATTTTCAATTGGGTTCAGATCAGGTGACTGACTTGGCCATTCACAAATATTCCTCTTCTTTGCTTTAATAAACTCTTGGGTTGCTTTGGCTGTATGCTTTGGGTCATTGTCCATCTGAATTATGAAATGCCCTCCAAACAATCTTACTACATTTAGCTGGATTTGACCAGATAGTAAGTATCTCTGTCATCTGCTACTGTCACTCTGTCATTAATAAACACTAGTGTCCCAGTGTCACTGGCAGCCATGCATGCCCAAGTCATCACACTACCTCCACCATGTTTTACAGATGATGTGGTATGTTTTGGATCATTAGCTCTTCCATGTCTTCGCCATACTTTTTTCTTGTTATCATTCTGATAGAGGTTGATCTTGGTTTCATCTGTCCAAAAATGTTTTTTTTTCAGAACTGTGCTGCCTTTTTTAGATGTTTTTGTTTTTTTTGCAAAGTCCCATCTAGTCTTTCTATTATTGAGTAGCTTGTAGCTTGTACCTTGCAGTGCACCCTGTATTTACTTTCATGAAGTCTTCTCTTTATGGTAGACTTGGATATCGATATGCCAACATGCTGGAGAGTGTTGTTCACTTAGTTGGCCTTTGTGAAGGGGTTTCTCTTCACCATGGAAATTATTCTGTGATCATCCACTGTTGTCTTCCAGGACATTTAAGTCTTTAGCGTTGCTGAGATCACCAGTGCTTTTT
This sequence comes from Lepidarchus adonis, assembly GCA_037576955.1. Taxonomy (NCBI): domain Eukaryota; kingdom Metazoa; phylum Chordata; class Actinopteri; order Characiformes; family Lepidarchidae; genus Lepidarchus; species Lepidarchus adonis. The sequence goes on along the minus strand of JBBIGC010000152.1, from coordinate 12,321,025 downwards.
TTCTTTCACAGTATGTACCAAACTTTTGATTTTGCCACTCCTAATATTGTATCAATTTCTCAGTTTTCGCAGATAACTTGTTTCACCTGCATAGAGAACTCTTGACCGCATGTTGTCTGTTCACGGCAAAATCTTCCACATGCAAGCACCACACCTCAAATCAACTCCAGGCCTTTTACCTTCTTACTTGATAATGACATAACGGAGGAAATGCCCACACCTGCCCATGAAATAGCCTATGAGTCAATTGTCCATTTACATTTGGTCTGTTATTAACGAAGGTAAAACAGGTTAAAGACCTGAAACTCCTAAAGCCTTCATCCAATTTGAATGTGGATACCCTACATATTAAAGCTGATAGTCTACATGATATATCCATTATATAACTATAACTGGAATATGTTTCAGTCAACAGGTACAAAAAAAAAACTTGTGTCAGTGTCCAAATATATATGGACCTAACTGTATATATTAATGGGGTTAGAACAAGAGCTGGATTCATATAGATTCATATAGATTCATATGGATTATACCATTAATGTAATTAATCGATGTAATTATCCCTACCTTTAATATCACTATTCATTTTCTGAATGAGCATGACTGAGGTAAGTGCATTTACCTCTGATCTGCAGGTGATGTCCTCCTGCAAATCCCTTCTGTTAAAAGTGGAGAGGAGTCTTTCTCATATGATGTTCCACAGTAGCACCTTTTATTAGGCAGTCAAGCTCAGAACACACTTTTAACCCTTTAAGGAGTAGGATCTCAAAAAAGTGATGAGCTCTGGTTGGTCTATGGGATTATCAAAAATGTTGAGAACAGACAGTTCCTTATTATAGTCCAACAAAGACCATCTTGTCAAAGACTTTCTTTCAACTAACAATGGAACTCAAGTCCCCAGGGAACAGCACTGTTCAGAGCATAGTGCCACATGGCTGTTCTGATGGCTACTTTCCAATGAAGTTCAATGGTTCAATATCGATGTCTATATGCCATCAAGTTTACACTGCTTACTGTTTTACATTTAACAGTGGAATGGCAGTTATGTTTGCTGCTGTTAACACAGTGAATCAGGACTATGGGACCAATTCTACTCAGAACTGGCCTAGTGGTTAGAAGGTCACAGGTTCAGGTCCCAGCCCAGGTTCCAATGGATTGCTGAAAGCTGCCGCTGCCACTGCTCCATGTGTGCACATGGATTAAATGTATTTATTCATTTATTTTCCAAACCACTATATCCATTATGGGTCGCGGGGAAGCTGACTATGTGCCAAGGCCGGGTACACCCCGGACAGAAGGCCAGGGCAGCACAGAGACAGACAACCATCCACACTCACGCCAGTCAACCTAAACCGCAAGCCTTTGAACATTGGGAGGAAACCGGAGAACCTGGAGCAAACCAACACAAGCACAGGGAGAGCTTACAAACTCCACACAGAAAAGCTCCAGTGGCAGAGCTGGGGATCAAAGCCAGGACCTTCTTGCTGTGAGCCAACAGCTCTAACCACTGCATTATGCTCCTCTGGTTAAATAGCGTTCACATTTTGTTGTGGTGCAGTTTGTGATGGTGTGTGTTTCCAAAGACAGTCACTTTCACTTTCACACCAAAAGCAATCAAAGGGAGACATTACTTGTCTCCCTTGTGCAATATCACGTGCAATATAACCACATTTTTCACTTAATCTTTGCACTCATGTTTAAAATTTGCACCATTATGCAAATTAAGATTTTTTTTACATTTTACATTTTGAACCTTATCTTCTATTTATTTTTATATTATTGTTGGCTTACTGCCATACTACTTGCAATGCTGGAGCCATTGTAAACGTAATTTCATTCTGTCGTACACTCTCTGTGAACAATTATGAATGACAATAAAACCTAGTCTAAGTCTAAGTCAAAGTAAACTCAAATATCTATTCCAAGTAGCATTTCATGCTGCAAAAGAAATACTGAATAACAAATCTCATCTCTGTCCAAACTGTCACTGGCCTAAAACTAATGCAACAGGTATAACTGCTTTAAAAATACCCACATATGGGTTAAAATAATCCCTCTTTAAAGAATGAAAAACACATACATCTTTTATTCAGCTTTAGAATAAAACTCTGCCTTTCTGTGGTTCGTGTCTGTGCTTAATTCAACTTTAAACTGATCTTAAGCAACGCTCTTCATGCAGTGTTCATATATTAAAGAAAACCTCTGAAGTGAACTTTACTGTGTATTATAACTAATGAAGAAGATCAGAGGAGGGTCAAGTGCTTTTTAGCGACTGTCTGTATGGAAAGTGCTCTATAAATAAAGTTACTGTGATAATTTGCATTTTCCATGTGTGGCAGTGGCCTTTTTCATTCTGAAAGCTCTTTTTGTCCATACGTTTGGCATGAAAGTGGCGTGAGAGGAACCTTAGATACACAGTGTGTCTCCATTCAATGCAGACCTTGTACTCTTCTCGCAAGGGTCTTGGTGACGTCATAACCAAGGAAAGAACGGGACTGGAAATGCAAGGGCTCTCATAGAGTTGGATGTGTGTGTGAAAGAGAGCGAGAGAAAGAGAGAGGGAGACAGAGGGAGTTAGAGTTGAGAGGGAGCTAGAGAAAGAGCTGAAATAGAAGCAGAGCAGCGTATTTCTTGAATCAATTTCAGAGAGCCTCATTTTTGACCACAATATATTTCTCAGGATGATTAACTGAGAAGTTTGAGTCATTTCCATGAATGCTCCAGTGAATTCATGCATATGTGCTCAGCTCACTCAGCATATAGTGCAGGTCTGTCATTTATTCCAGTATGTGAGAAACTGGGTTTGGTCTGACCTACTGGGTATTCCTGGTCAGCACCGGACATGTCATTGTCATTTCCCCACTCCTGAACTCAATCATGGTCCAGTACTTCACCTGGAGGTTATATTCCATATCTAAATCTTTCCTACTCCTACACCCCCACTCCAGCCCTGGAGAGAGCTCTTCATTAGCTGATTAGTTCAGGTGCATTGGGAGCAGGAGTTCCTCCAGAACCCGTGTGGGAGGCCGTTTTTTAGGGAGGAAACGTGTGATATTGTACATTAGAGCCCAAGCTCGGTCTGTAATTCAGCTGCAAGTCTTGTGTCGTCGCAGCTCAAAGACCTTCAAGCTAAATATCCGACTCTGCTGGTTCGGAAGACCCTCGGACGCTGTAACTTTACTTTAACGATGAGAGGAAGTGTGGAGACCGTGGTCTTTGTGGACTAAACACGTAATTTTAACTTTCTTTTACAGACGTCGGGAGCGTTTGTGGAAAACAGCGCGCGAGCGAGCGAACACGAGGATCCCAGACTCACACACGTCAAAGCGCGTTTCTATCTCTATATTCCGTACATTTACAAAGACATGAAAACACTTACAGTTACTGGCGCCCAACGCTGAAGTCACTACACCCAGCAACGTGACGAGGAGCATCCTGCCGCTGTCTGACAAGCTCCTGATTTGAACAGAGCTCCGCCGCCCGCTCTTCACACAAAGATACTTTCCACCGCACCTCGGTTAAACTCCAGCCTTTCACAAAACAGCTACAGCTGCGCTTTTGTGTCGAGTCACAGAGAAGAGCGAGCACCAATGAACACTGAGCGACTCCACCCAGCCTCTTATAGGGTCTCTCTCTCTCTCTCTCTCTCTCTCTCTCTCACACACACACACACACACATACACACGTTCCCGATGCGCAAATACCATAGTTATTTTAAGTTGCCAACATTTAAAATGATGTAGAAATGATGCACTTCAGTCTATAAGTAATTGGATAGTGTTTAGAAGTAACTATAAAATATAAATAATTAGATTAGACACATCAGATTAGACACTAGGTGTAATATGTAGTATCACTCATCCAGTGATTTTTTAAAATATTGAAATGTGTTGCAGCGCCCCCTAAGGACGAAAATGTCCGATTTTTGGTGCACCTTCAAATAATATGGTAGCTGTGTCCCATGTCAAATGTCATGAGGTTTGAACCTTTATGTGAAAAGATATTGGCCAGTGAAGGGCTAGATTTCTTTGCACTGACATTACTTACTGTGTGGATCAGTTCACAACACAGATTACAGACTTTCTGGCAAAACGTGTTGAGCAGTTGCCCGAAAACAGTACCTACTTCATTGGACACTAGCAAGAGGACACAAGCCCACTTATGGGTTAAATGGGTTTTTCTATATCAGTTTGAAGCAACAATCAAACCTCCATGGGGCTTGGTGAAATGGTTTACCAAATATTGGTGAAAAACAGAAGAGAAAGAAAATTAAAAGTCCTATTAAGTGCATTCAACCATTCATTCAAATGATCCAAAGGTGACAGATTAGCTTAGGTTAGATTAGTCTTTATTGTAATACAAAGTGCACAAAAGAAATACAAAAAAATTGTAGCAGCACTAAGGCACATTCACAAATATTAATCAAATGAACAATACATAACAATATACAAGATAATAATTCACAACATAATAATGCAATACCCAACAAAGAATGGACAACCATACAATGTAAATTTGCAGCAGTTGCACTTGATTGTTTATGTGTACAGTGAGAGGGGACAATGAAACAATTCAGTACAATAAAACATTACAAAATAAAGTATTGTGATGTTTTTCCGGGGTGGAAAAGTCATTGAGGGAAATAATGGAGACTGACAAAAGGGCTTTATGCTCGAATACGGACAGCGGCTCGTTTCCAGTTTATTACCAGCTCTGAAAAAAACTCCGGGAACCAGTGTGCCCTCTGCAGGAGAATACACTAAGAGCATTCAGAGTCAGACTCACTTAACTTACCCGGCTGAGCTTACGACAATCAGTGGCCACACAAATCACAGTGGCAGTGAGCTTAGCCGGCCGGCCACCTCAAAACCCAAACAAAATACAAAAACTACCCCAAAATAATAAATAACACACAACCCCAACACAAACACAATACACCCCCTAAACAGTCAGTACACACACAACACGCTGCTCTCATTATGCTTTGCAGACTGCAGCGTGCCCACCACTCCTCACCTTCATTACAGTATTATACTGGAGTATATTTCACTTGAGTGAATAATACGCAGAATGTCTATAAACAGGTACTTTGAGTGTCTATTGTTTGTAATGTTTGAAGTCTCCCAATGCAATTTCTATTAGAGCTACTACTTTTAAGTCACTTTACAAATGTTTCCATGTAATTACTCACTAATAATTCTTATAAAACAAAAAGCATAAGCATTAAACTGAAGAATATGAGATAATCTGCTCTGGCTCAACATTATATTAATCTAGCCCATTTTATTAAAAACCCTTACATTTCAGTAATTTTAGCTGTAATGTGATTTTTAAATCACTACAGCTGAAAATGACACTTAGTCTAACACTTAGTCTAAGACTTAGACTAAGTGTCATTTTCAGCTGTAGTGATTTAAAAATAACAAACAGTTGCTTTTGACACGCTATATGTAGCACTTAGACTCTAAGTGCTACATATAGCGTGTCAAAAGCAACTGTTTGATAGCCTATCACAAGTACTTGCAAGTACTGACAGAATATTGAGGCCTTTGTTCATTGATGATTATCAAATGATAATAATTCTATTGTTATAGTGGTTAGGACTTTGCCCCTGTGATCCAAAGGTTGCAGGTTCAAGTCCCAGCCCGGGCACCACTGAGGAACCCTTGAGCAAAGTACCGTCCCCACTTCA